>VWZX01007992.1:117500-441258 GCA_013399015.1 Galbula dea
GAGAAATAATTTTTGTTATTTTTTTGCAAGTGCTTGTCTGTGTGAGTGAAGAGATCTTGTGATTTTGAATCAGTTCCAGAGGAACAGATTGGAAAAATCCAGAGCACGATTCATAGTCTGCTAGTACCCAGAATACACCTTACCGTTTTGTGCATTTCTCTGCGATGAGTGTTTGAAGGAATATTGTGGTGTCATGTGATCCCTGGTAATGATGTAGTGGTAGTCAGTTTTTCACTGAAAACACAGAAATTTTGTATTTCAAAAGGACCTGATATATTTTTTTGTTGTTGTTGTTGCCAAGAAAAGTTGTTAAAGATATTTCTTTAGCTGAATAAAGAGGTTTCAGTTAACCTCAGTGCAGCTGCTCTGATTTACAGTGTCTAAGGATCTGACCCACACTCAAAAGTCTGTAACTATTCAATGTGTGCATCAGAATTCCTAGACTGGAAGATACATTCCTTTTCAGTTCTCTTCATATTTGGTTTAGAAGCACAGACACTGGACTGTCTCATTGATGGTAGCGATGACAGCCATTCCAGCTACATATGCCTGTGGAGCTGTATGTTGTGTATGACAATGCTTTTGCAACTGAAAATAGAACTCTCAACAACTGTCCATGAGAAAACGGAACTGTTCAAATCTGGTCTTGGAAGTAGTAGGCTGCCCACATTATGTACTGTTTGCTTGTCTGTTGTACATTATTACCAATAAATGTAGGTGGGGAAACTGCTGCAAAATATAGCCCTAAGTAAAAATTAATAGTGTGCAGACAAATGCAGATCGTATATTTTATCCTTAAAAGACAGGAAAAAAATGGGTCAGCGATGAAAACGACAAGGTGCTGTGTGTTTTAGTCGTAAACATACTGCACCATAATATATCATTGGATATTTCAGTGTTTTAGCTAAAATCGCTTGTCAGGGATCTAACTGAATTTAAATGGAAATGTTGAAAATGTTTCAAATCACTGACAGTATTAAATTTCCCATTTTAGATATTTGGTTTTTTACTTTCTAATTATTTGAGGGCAACTTCATTTGACTGGGCCTTTGGTTTGTGTGCTGGTTTATGTTTTTCTCTGTATTCTGATACTTGTGCTTCGTATGTTCCTCGACATATTTAAAAATACTAACAAAGAACTTTGAGCACTTGGAAATGTGGAGCAGTTCAGAGCCTGGGCACTCTTCACCTTTACCCTCCTGACTGATTTTGCTATGCATGTTTCCTTCTTGTTAGGGATCAAATGGTGTATGCCGTAATCTTCCATGAAAACAAGATAGTTGAAGGTCCTCAGTTATTGTAAATTAGTTCTCCCTGACAGTTTTGTGTTACTTTGCAGAACTGAAACCAAAAGACAGGGGGAGTTTGTAGCTGCCTTTACAACTGGTGCAGTTTGAGTAGTGTACGCAGAGGCTGCTCACTGCTTGATCTCTCCAAGCTGAATGATAAAGGAGTGGTAGTTTTAACTGTGACAATTACTTTTTAATGTTCTCTGATTCTTTTCAATGCCTAGTCCAAATACCTCAATGAATGCCTGAAAAATACAAAACCTGCTTTGGGAAGCTGGTTAATATTAAACAATGATTTTCAGTGGTGGGGGTTTTTTTAGTGTTTTTTTTAAATTTTTTTGCTGTTTTCTATTTTTTTTTACTATATAACAATGAGAATACTTGATATTAAGTAGGCCATACTTAGAATAAGACTAACAATAACAATGTCTCAGTTATTTTAATTTTTTAAAGGTTGTTAAAACCAGTAGAGATTTCACCTGAGGGTCTTGTGCAAGGATAGGAGGTTCAAAGTCTCAATAAATAGAACTTCAAATTGTTTGCACTTCTTAATGGCAACTGATTAGCTTAATTAATAGGGGAGATAATGTTTTGGTTTACTTTATGTGAATTTTTAGACTGTTGTAATTATTTGTCTTTTGTCTTCATATTTTCATGTTGGAGTAAATTAACATTAAGGAAAAAGGGCCCCATCTCCTCTCTCCCATGAAGACTTGCACAGCCCAAGCAGTGGAGGGCATGGTGGGGAGAAAGAGAGAAGTTGCTGCATTGTTGTTCTTGGCCACATTGCCAATCAAACTGGGACATTTCTGGAATATTTCCTGGGTAGTTTCAGCTAGGCGCAGTATCCCCTTAATCTTTTTCTGAACAGTATGATGCTTCTGACCACCCTGTCCTTTATCCCAGTAGTAGTTGCAGCTCACTGGTAAATGAGGTAGTTTCTGCAAGGGTCTATAAACACGTTTTAGGGTTCCCGTTGTGCACATAGTTAAGGATCATATTGTGTAAGCCTTAGTTCAAAACAAAGAAATACTGTGCAGAGTGCTGCCTTGTAAAAGTCTGTTTGAAAGGACTGTTAACAAAAATCAGAATTTCTCAAAGTTGCAGAAAGTGGTGCATTTTGTCTAGTTTTGTTTTATCTAATCAAAATGCTTATGACTCTGAATTTGGTGTGGGTCTTCGCTACCTTCCCTTCTTCGTTTTTGTCTGCCAACCCATACCCCAATCTGTCCTCCTGAATTTGCTATTTAGCCCCCTGAGTTCAGTGCCACTATTGGGGATATCAGCTGGAGTGTATCGATATTCTAGTGGAAAGGAAAAGAGGGTGGTGTGTCATATGGTGCAGTATAGTGTGCAGGCATCGATGGCCACACCCATGGAGTGGGTTGTAGCTGGAAGGCTCAGCCTTTCTGTGCTGCACCTCAGCTCCTAGGGATGCAGTACCCAAGACCAGTTGCAGGTGTTCCCATTTATCTGGAGCCTGCATCTTTAACCACTTCTGCAAGACGTAGCAGCATATTTAAACAGTTCTTGTGCCTACAAGGGTTTGGATTGTATCTGGCTCTGGAGCAATTGTGCAAGGTGGAAAAAAGCTGCTTGTGTCTCACTGCCATTCTGTAGTTTTCTTCAGAGAAAAAATGACATTGGGGGCAGATTCTCAGCTGTGCATATTTTGCTTTTTCCTCTTCTTTTGTAACTCCTCCAGCAATGGTGAAACTTTAAAATGTACGTGAAGGTGATGTGCATTTACATGAATAAATGTACAAGAATCTTCTGTATGCATTAGTAGTGACTGGAATGCTGTTACAGAAGAGGTAATCCACAATATCAGTCAACAATGCAAGATTTTCAAGAAGAATTTAAGTTTTGCTTCTTTTCTATAAACAAAATGAAAATATTTTTTTCAAGTATATAGCCTACTTAGGACAATCTTGTATATTTTATAGGATGCCCAGAGCTACTGTAGGTATAAAACACAATTTCTGGTTGTGAGATCTCCACATCACCATACACAAATTTCACTCCTGGATATGTAGGCCACATGCTAAATAACCTGAAGAAATATATGGTGAAAATGTTAGTTCTCATGTAGTCAGATTACTTCCTTCAAAGATTTTCCTCAGATTTTTAATATCCTGAAAGTCCCAGTTCAGAGGCAGTCTGCAGTTCAAACTTCATTTTCAGTTCTTAGAGTGAAGTCATTAAAATAAATGAAAGTGGCATGTCACACATCACTTGTGCCAAAGTATGCCATGTGCCTCTTAGGATTCATTCTTATGAATCCTCACAAATACGAGTGTGTAAAAACAACAATGCAGGTACATACGCTTGTTCCTAGCATCTCTAGTGACACTTGTAGTACTTCAGCGCGTGCGAGTAACAAGCCAGAACAGTTCTGACCTATGTTTATTTTTAGTATTTCATTAATTGCCTTCTTTAACTGTTTTTCCTTTTCACATACTGAAAGGTATATAAATCTTATTTCTAAATAACACTAGGATATGTGATAGTAAAAATAAAATCCCTCCTTCTTTTCTTTGTGAATAGCCAAATGGATGTGTTTACCCTTTAGAGAGATTTCTATTTGGTATTTTTGTGATGTTTTGTTTTCTTCCTGGTAATTATGCTGGCACTTTGCTGATCCCTAATTGTGCATTATTACAATGGAAGGTGACAATTTGATTGTCTTCAGTTGGAGAAACAAGTAATTTTATATTCACCAAGCTGTCAGGTAAGAGTACCTCACGGGGCTAAGAGCTCCTGGCAGTGTGGTTTGGCACCTATATTTAAGTGTTTTGATGCTTGTGTAACCTCTAGTGAATCAGAAATATTTTGCTTGCTAGAAATGTTGTTAGGCTTGGAGGGTAAGGATTTTATTAAAGAGACAATCTGTAACTGAGGTGCAGAGCCATTGTTTTGTGTTAGGTGGAGGCACTAGTTAGGTGGTTTAGTACAGCTGGCTACAGGCAAGCCTGAAATTGATACTTCATTTCACTCTCTGCTGAGATGTCTGACTTAGAAATGAGGATCTGAAATATGGAGAGGAGGGAAGACAACAGGGTAGGAGGGAAGAGGAATCTGCAGATAAAGGATTTCTTTTCTGAATTAGGTGATGCAGAGAAATGCCATATGATCTTTTGTTTTCACACCCGTAGGATTTAAATTAACTGTTTACCTCATTATGTGGAATCTTAAGCACCTCCTAACAGTTAACTGTAGGAGGAAAAAAATGTACTAATACTCTCTCTGTCTTACCAACGGAGTATGTATCTCAGAGTATTGAAAAGATTTAATGAACCTTCCAGAAACTGAGGCCCATCAGGTTCAAGTGTGGTCAGGAAGATTTCTAGCTATTAGAACAAATTCTTAACTGGCTTTATAAGGAGGAAAAAAACCTCACCTATTCTTGCCTTTTGTGTAAGTCTCAACTCAAAGTCTTAACATGCTAAAATAAATTCCTCTTCGTATTTTCAGGCATCCTTTATCAAAGCCATTTATATAATCATCCAGCTAAACAATTAAGTCATTCTATTTCATAAAAATATTTGAATTAATGCTTGTTTATAACCAGCATAATTTTTAAATTTTACTGTTAATGATTGCTTTTATTAATATTGTATATTCTGTTACTTGCTGCCTGAAAAACCAAATCCCACTAAGTTGCTGATGGGTAAATTTTTGGCATGCTCACTCTTGTTCCCATAATTATTGGTAAAGATAGCTGGGAGTCAATACCTTTTTTCTTTTTCCAACAGTAAGAAATTGGATATCCAGAGACACATGGTGTAGTCATGGGACTTTAAAGGCAGTCATCACTGAGAAGCTAATACCAACCAATTAAACAGAGGTGGTTACGTGATGTAACATTATCAGGAGAAACAATTCATGAGTCAAAGCATTCCAGGACATATGAGCTCCAGTCCAAAGAACAGTCTCAAGCTGTTTAAATAAAGTGACAGCAATATTGTCAGCTAAATATACACTATAGAAAATATTAACTACAGTGACTGACGATGAGCATATCCCAGGTGCTAAATGACTATTCTTTCACTGCCCTTTACTATGTTCAATGTGAGCTCACCCTAGGCATTTTCAGTGAAAGCTCCTGGTAGCAAATAAGAAGAACAGAACATTTAACCTACTAGAAAGGTAACTTGTAGTTCTGCATTTTATGAGTCTAAATAAACGCTTTGGAGTTTCACTTGAAAGTCATCAGGGCCTGTGAGGCTGTTTTGCTGCATCCATTTTAATGTTTTTGACAACTAGATGAATGGACAGGAACTTGTTCCTTATCCCTAATGTTTTACTGTGACTGCATGGCTGAGAAGGTCACTGTGATGGCAGAACATAATGGAAAGTCCTTCCGAAAAAGCTCCAAGGAGCTGTTTTAGCTCTCACATTATTTGATTACAAATGAGAAGAAATACCATAAAAATTGTTCCGAACCCTCTAAGTTTTGAGGAGGTCTGAATCTGAACTCAAACTTTGTGATTTGGATTCATATCTATTAGCAGGAGTGTAATTTGTCTGGATTGGAAAAAAAAATGCAGGAGTAGCTGAGAGCATATCGTAGAAGCTGTGGGTGTATTGCTTAGCTTGAAGTTTATTTCAGCTAGAGATTCGGGTGCTCAGCTAACATTGTAGCTGTCATCTCTTGAATCATATTTGCTTCCAACCCTTCTCCCCTTCCACTTCTTTGCCTCTCCCCGCTGTTATTTCCAAGGTGGTTCCTGTGATTCCCATAAACTCTTTAATCTTGCAGTGCTGTGTCTGACCTATTTGTAACTAATTCTTGTAGTATTCCTGCAAAATGAAGCCAGGGAAGGACTCGAGGGAGTCGAGCTGATTGGCCCAGCACTCAGAGCCAGGAACAGGGATGGGAGGAATCTCCCCATTGCTGCCTTGTCAATTTATAAGGGGTTTGTGCATAGGGATTCAGGCTGGGCTTCAGGAGAATGGAATCTTTTACTAATTGCTCCTTTGTGTTACTAGAGATGTCATAATTTTAGGAAATAACTGTTTATTCTAAAATGGCAGAGAGATTCCAGCATTAGATTTACAATGAATTACATTACTGAGTTATATCTACAAGACACTGGCTATTGGCAAAGCAGTTTCAATTTGGTTTGAGCCTGTCTGAACACTACTGTAGCCTGTATCTTTATACAACAAAAATACAGATCCATTTTCCTGAATATTTAAACTCTGCTGAACTGGTTTGCAGCTAGAAATAAGTTGTTCCAGTAAATTCTATGCAACTCTTGTCAGTGTACATCAGGCCTGTACTTGTGTAGGTGAACTTGTCCTGTGTAATAGATTGTATAAACGATGCCCTTGAGTTTCAGAAGGGATTTGAGGATCCATGAAAGACAGCAGAGCCACCAAGTGATGAGATGTGCCATAGGTATGAAAGAGGAGGATACTGTGGATAGTGCAAAGAAGAGTATGTAATGCATTTAATGTGTCCTAAAGCTGAGTGCCAGTTTGTGATGCATAGTCCTGTCAGTCACATTTAATGTTGAGAGGGGAGCATGCACATTTGTTGCTCTTTCAGAAGATGGGTTACCCTCTCCATCATCTTTAATAAGTCCTGGGGAACAGGAGAGGTGCCTGGGGATTGGAGGAAGGCAAATGTCACTCCAGTCTTCAAAAAGGGCAAGAAGGAGGAGCCGGGTAACTATAGGCTGGTCAGCCTCACCTCCATCCCTGGAAAGGTGATGGAACACTTTATCCTTGACTCTGTCTCTAGGCATATCAAGGATAAAGGGGTCATTGGGAGCAGTCAGCATGGGTTTACCAAGGGGAAGTCATGTTTGACCAACCTGATAGCCTTTTATGAGGACATAACCTGGTGGGTAGATGAGGGTAGGTCAGTGGATGTGGTTTATCTTGATTTCAGTAAAGCGTTTGACACTGTCTCCCACAGCATTCTTGTGACTAAACTGAGGAAGTGTGGTCTGGCTGATTGGGTAGTGAGGTGGATTGTGAACTGGTTGAAGGACAGAAGTCAGAGAGTTGTGGTCANCCAGCAGTGTGCTCTTGTGGCCAGGAAGGCCAATGGGATTCTGGGGTGTATTAGAAGGGGTGTGGTTAGTAGGTCAAGAGAGGTTCTTCTTCCTCTTTACTCTACCCTGGTGAGGCCGCATCTGGAATATTGTGTCCAGTTCTGGGCCCCTCAGTTTAAGAAGTGCAGGGAACTGCTTGAAAGGGTCCAGCACAGAGCCACAAAGATGATGAAGGGGCTGGAACATCTTCTTTATGAGGAAAGGCTGAGGGAGCTGGGTCTCTTTAGCTTGGAGAAGAGGAGGCTAATCCTCATCTATGCTTATAAATATGTGAAGGCTGCGTGTCGGGAGGATGGGGTCAGGCTCTTCTCAGTGAAGCCCAGTGACAGGACCAGGGGCAATGGCTGTAAGCTGAAGCATAGGAGATTCCGTGTGAATGCACGTAGAAATTTTTTCACAGTGAGCATGCCAGAGCACTGGAACAGACTGCCCAGAGAGGTTGGGGAGTCTCCTGTGGATATTCAAAACCCATCTGGACGCACTTCTGTGTGACCTGGTCTAGGGAATCCTGCTCTGGTAGGGGGGTTGGACTGGATGATCTTTTGAGGTCCCTTCCAGCTCCTAATATTCTGTGATTCTGTGATACTTTTCTTGAATACCAGGTTGGCATAAAAGTTTAGAAGAAAATATTTAAATGCTTGTGAATACTTCTAAAAATGGTTTATCTTAATTTATTTAGCTCTGAAGTCACCAAAGCACTTAGACATGTGCTGAACTTTTTGAAACCAAGCAGTCTAATTTAAAATTAGTGGACAGCCTGCATGCTTACAACACTTTAATCTGGCACTTTGCAGAAAAGGAATGGAAACTGTTCATGAAAGCTCTGTAAGTGTATGTATTATTAATCTAATCTGATTCCAATCTACTGTTGGACCTGTAGACCTGGGTTGTGTCTTCACTGCAGACGCTAAAGCAGGATGAATTAGTCCATCTGAGTACCATGCTACTGTAGCTGGAGTGCTATCAGAAATGAGCTTGTTTAAAATTAGTTTCGATGTCTCAGCATTACAAAGCAGTCATTTAGGTGGCTGTAGTGTAGATGTGCCTTCAGCTTTATGAATGCTCTGTGAGGGTGGAGCAGAGCAGAAGATAGAGTGTCTGGCCAGCTGCAAGTCTACTTGTCATATATCTTGTTATTACTGCTTAATTCAAGTGTTTTTGAAATAATGTCTGGGCTGTCACGTTGTTACCTGTGTTAATACTTTGTGACTTGATTCTGAAATGTCTAGCAGCTCAATCTCCAGGTCTAGCCATCATTACCAGTGTAACATTTAATCATTTGAACAGTCATCAGGGATGGAAGATTTTTGGCTTTGGAAGGTTGTGTAATGTCAGGAATATAATCTAATTGTTTTGAAAAAGAAGATATACATTGTTAGAAGAATTTGAGAAGCACAGAGAAGCCTCAGACCACAAGTAGTAATTATTTGTATTTAGAAAGATATAACACACTGTAGGAAAAAAAGGCAAATATGTTTTGTGCATCTGACTGGCAATCTTCATTAGAGCAGAGAGAATTTCATCTCTGAATTAAAATTAAAAATCACGTAAGATACATAGGGAGTGGAGTTGATTAGGACTGTGTTTAGCTTTACATAGGTAAAAACCCCTTACCAGTTCAATTTTAGCTTTACTACCTTGGTGTTAAGGGCAACTGAAACTGGGGACCAATTCCTCAGCTTTACTGAGGTTTCGATAAATGTTCTCATTCTTTTTCTGTCTTGATTTCAAAATGAGATAGAATTTATTCTAGTTTTGGAAAACTCAAATCAAGATTTATTTAATTCTCAAAGTTGAGGAGGTGGTAGGACTTCAGAAAACTAGGACCTTTTCAAATCCTTTTCCATACCCATTAGGTATATTTTCCACCTTTAGTGATTGCTGTGTTCAGCTAATCTGCCAATTTAACCAAAGCAACAATTTCACAATGTAGTTTTCTTTCTGATTGTGTGCTGTGTAATCAATATACTGATATAATGTGAGTGTAATTTCCTCTCTTATTTTATCTCCACTGCACAGTATTATAAATAAACAGCTAAAAAAGAAAAAAGAAAGAAAAGCACCAAACAAATCTGTTGCATCTTCTTTTAAGATTGTACCACTGTAGACACTTGTTCTAGTAAAGTAGAATTGGACCCACTTGATTGCATTTAAATTTTTCATGCTTCAGCAGTTTGTCTGGGAGCACAGTAAAGAAAACCCCCCCGAGCGAGGAGAGTTTAGAATAATAGAACTTGATTTTGTGTATTATAGCAGCACCATTTGCGCTGCTGTCGTTAGGGTTGTGTCAGCACTTCCATTATAAACCCCTGTTTGCAGGGGTTAGAACTAGGGAGATATTTTTTATCAGAAACTTTAAAAATCATTGGAGGGAATTTAATTGATAATAGGAGAAAAAATAAATTATAATGGAAATTAGTAAATTTCGGATACCTTTTACAAGCCTTATTTATTATGAATATTGAGGTCTTTTTCCCTCTCACTAGGGATTACAGCAAATGCATTTTTAATATTTTAAATGTAAAGTTGGGAAGTTATTATGGATTAAAATTTGACTGCTATTCATACTCTCATTTTAACATGAAAACATTCTAACAACAACCTGTTCTGTGGTTTAATATTATCGTAAACATGAACTACTCTGGTGGGCCAGATTTTAATCCCTTTGAATTTGACAAGACTGTAGAGTTACTGTCTGAACTCTGCCTTTGACCTGATGGAGTTCTGTGTACAGGATTCTCCCATTTAAGTAAAAACAAACAGGTAATGAGTAAAAACCTGCATGAAGTAATTGGCTGGGTAGCAGGGTTTGTATTTACTTGGTTTTACTGATTATAAACCCAGGCATAATCAGTATTTGGTGCATAACCTGGCACCCTCAAAAGATACATGAAGTATATTGATTGAGTTAATGATTGTCCTGGGAAAAGAAGGTGGAGGGCTTCATCGAGCAGGATCTTACACCTCTGTCCCTTTTACCCCAGTGTTTAAAAGCTAGGAACCCAAAACCTGTAAAGTACCATTAAGTGGTTTCCTCTGACTGTAATTAATGAGCTAAATCTTGCCTTTTAAAAAAAGGTTTGGGGAAAATAGAAGTCAGAGACAGCCCTAAAAATGATGCCCATGAGGAGAGCAAGTGCCTGGGAGGCCTGCCTGAGCCTGTCTTTCTTTTCAGGCTTCAGGACTATAGGTAGCTGAGTAAAATGAACTATGAAAATGTATCCAACCATAATACAATAATGGAGAAAAGGGGCAGGTGGAGCTAGAAAGCATTTGAGTGCTGTTCTTGGTCCGTTGTTTTAGTCTAGCACAGAAAAAAGTTGCTGGGCATGGTTTGAGATTATTAATGAATGCTACTTTGTCAATATAATTTTATTTTTAAGGTTCACAAACTCATCTTTTCTCTATGTAGCCAACTTAAACAACAGACCATAAATGGAGGTGTTTATCTGATTGTGTTTAAAACATCACGAATGAGAGGGAAGTGTATTAGTGTGTATGGCAAAGAGAAAGTGTTTCCTCTGTAGTGCATTACCAGTAGACAGCTTTACCGAATGGTCACTTGAGCAAATACCGAAAGCCTGTTTATGAAATAGAGGTGAAGCCTTTCTAGACTAATTATATTCAGCATGTAATTTCTAAACTTCAGGCTGAATTTTGATTTTCAATTAACATTCCCAATTTGAAGATAATTTTCTATTTAATGTAATTGCAGGAAATAATTTATTGGCTGATTAAGACTGAGGGCCCAGCCTTCCTTAGGAAAACAGTCCCTAACAAACCAGCTTTTAAAGCCAACTCATAGCTTTGGACAGATTCAGCCTATTTTTGCAGCTGCAGAGTTGTGTTTAATTAGGATTGTGCACTATTATTCATTGGTGCAGTTTCTAGTTGAAATTATTCTTAAGACATTTTCATTTCTAGTTTTGTGTCATGATTAATTTATGTTGAAGAAACAGCCATAGCTCTTGATTTTCACAGAAGCTCGTTCAGTTTGAAACAGGAATGAGATCAGTTGAGAAGGTGAAAGAGGAAAATCCTTTGTTGTGACTTTCAGTTTTAATATCTGATTTTCAAATTGCAGAGGATGTTGGTATATAGTTTCATGTGAGTGATTACATTAACATGGCTATTTGAGAGAGAAAAGGGAAAGTAAACCTTTTATTTTATCTTGGATCATAGTAATTATGAGCCAGAACCTTTTGAAGTATGTACAGTAACGCTGGTTGCTGAACTCTTGACGTATTCTTTGTAGCATCAGTGCAAAGTCTTTAGTGTAGTAAGAATGTAATACATGGTTTGAATTCCTTAGTTCTGCTCATTGGCAGCGTTAATATTGGACTCGCACTTACAGCTGAGCTTTCGTAAAGAAAGCACAAACCTTTTTTTCCCCACCAGTGTTGAGTCTAAGACGCAAATTATCTCTATTTACAGAATAGTTATTCTAAACAGGTATCAGTGTTTTAATATGTTTCAAAGCACTTCAAAGCTTGTAATACTTTCATATAGAACTGTACCTAATTAGATTAGTTGATCCCATTCTTTTTTACACTGTAGGATACTAAATCTGAGCTCCCTCATTAATTGTGAGAAATTTAGCATTAGCTGTTAAATCCTATGTGAAACACAGGCTGCTACATAAAAACTACTGTTTAAATTGGAATTAACTTAATTATTTTTCTTTGCACTTGATATTTCCTTCACTGTAATATTCATGAAAGCATGTGACAGATTTGTAAATTTAACTGTTAGTCTCAGATTTCCAGACCCTTTAATCAGTATTTATTTGTCTGTAGAAACAGAACTAGCAAGTTAATGATTTGCTAATTTGAAAAATGCTTATGTTGTTTCCTATGTTAACTGATTTCTGCATTTTTAAAGAAATGGTATGAAATCAATTATTGTTAAAAAGCAATTAAGGTGAAGATCTTATTCCTTACTTTCTCAGCAATTTCAGTGTCATGGATATTCTAAAGTTACTAAAACCTGGGAAAATAGCTAATACATTTCAGCTGTCTTCTTTCAGGTTTATTAATGATTGTTTTAACAGTGGCAGTTAATCTTATTAGAAATTTCAAACAAAGTGTTTTCACATTTTGAGTTGACGTGCAGAAACTGTGGTGAAAGCTGTTTGCATGTGAGATGGTAGTTAAGAGGCCATTATTAGGAGAAGACACTTAAGTCAATGTATTTATTTATTACACTTTTAAGTCATTTAAAGTAATTTGTTGAGCTGTGTCCTGTACTCGATGTCTAATATGAAATGAAACAATTATTTTAGATTGTTAGTTCAGCTGTAAAAGATTACTCAGATATTATCCAGCCATTCAATAAACCATTCAGTTTTAGAACACTTCTCACATGGATGTCTCAAAACACTTTTCAAAAGGTAAAGCTGGGTAAAAATGATAAACAGGTTAAGAGCAGATACAGCTTCAAGGAAACAGCAAAGGGACTTTTTGGCAGAATTTGAAATGGATTTTAAAATTCTCATCTGTGTAGATTGCAAGGAATGAGGTTGGAAAGGTATATTGGGCTCTCTCATTTAGCTGTTTGCCTATAACCTTCAGATTGCTCGTGGGAGTAAGAGTTTAAAGAGTTGAGGTCTTAGCAAAATCAACATGAAGATACCAATAAATTCACTATTTTCTTTTGACTGGAGAAAGTTTTGTTGTTTGACAAGTCTAAATGACTACAATGACACCACATAACTTAACCCTGACCTTGGCATGGCATCAAAGAATACTTTATCTCAGTGTTTTGGGTCCAGATCCCCCAAACCTGTACTTTCCAGAGTGCTTTCCTCAACCTCATACAATTAATTTTTAACTGTTGAAAACAACTGTGTTGTGTTTAGAGGACTGTTTTGAACTTGGGGTTGTTTTTTTTCATTTAACATCCATTTTTTTCTTTTTGTCTCCTTGTCTTGTAGAAGAATGTCTTCCAAGCAGACTGCCTCTCCATTTGCATGTGCGGCTGATGGAGAGGAAACAATGACCCAGGACTTAGCATCACGAGACAAGGAAGAGGGCAACAGTGATCAGCATGCGACCTCTCATCTGCCTCTACATAATGTAATGCACAACAAACCTCACTCTGAGGAGCTACCAACTCTGGTCACAACCATCCAACAAGATCCTGAGTGGGATGGAGTCATCTCAGCCCAACACAGAATGGTGAGTTTCACAGTTCTCACAATGGCTTTCTAAGAATTAATGTTGTAAAAGGCTGCTGAAAGACGTGTTTGGTACAATCCTTCGTGGGTGTAGAGCTTTTTAACTGTTAAAGTGTCAGTGTTAGTAATATGGTGTAATTGTAAATTACAGTTAATAATCTTTTTAAGTATACAGGTCTATATGAGTGAGGTCATTTGATGAGTTCACCTTCGGAAAGGAAATGCATCTATTTTTCATGTTTTCATTCACACCTTGATTTATGTCATAACCTCTCTAGCTCATATATTCAAGCATTAATTTCTGACAGGAGGATGTAGCTCACAGCTGTTTGTCATCTGCAAAGTGTTGTGATGAAGGAAGAAACTTTAATGTATTTTTTTCACTTGTCTCTCAGAAACAGAACTAACCAAATCTAGAATATTGTAGCTTTATACCACAATAACGAAGCTGGCATTTTAGGTGGCACAAACGTCCTGCTGTATCTATAGGGAATTACAAGTTTTTGTGGAGGGGAGTGGTGTTTATGAGTAACTATGGCATGCTCTTCTGCTCTAGATCACCAGTCTGTGTATGTGGGTGATGGTAGTTACGATTAGAATTATTATCTGTATTTTCTTCAGTAGCCTAGATAAAATTATTTTGCAGTTGTAATTCTGTCTCTGTATTCCCAAAACTCTGCAATAAATGGCCAGACTGAAAGAAGACTGCATGGGCATAGCATCTTAGTCAATTTATTTTCCTTGCATGTTTTCCTCAGAAACAAAATTAAGGTACATGGTGCAGCCAGGTGTTCTGTAAATTTAGAACATCATAACTCCAGACTCTCCATGAGATGACTTTCACAGACATTAAATGCACACAGTTAGTTTAAAAAAAAAAATACTCTGCCTTTTCATAAATTTTCTTCTGCATTTTTATTAAATGTGTGTAAGCAATTTTTTTCAGCGTCTCTTTTTTTTTTCCGGTATGAATCAGCAGCTTTCAGTAAGGTTAAAAAAATTGTGGAATCTTTTTGACAGCACTAACAGTAATGAATTTATTTTAAATTTGACTAGAAATAATTCTTATGCATTAATCAACATAGATAGTGGAATTCTTCATGAATATTGTGATGCCTGGAATTAAGAATAGTGCTACAATAAGATCTATTCATATAATGAGGTTTTTTTCGTTCTAAAATGTGATTAACTCAAAAGATCAAATCAAATCACAAAAATGGTACCTAATCTGTAATGCACAATTTATCTGAATGCAGAAGTTACAGTCAGGCATGAAATATTCCTAAGTATTTAAGCAGCTGTCATGAAGACGGCAAAATTTCAACTGTAAACATGACTTTAAAGAAAAAATGATTATAGGTTAGTAGTTTGTCAAGGTTGGTTGGCAAGTTGTATATATGACTTCTATGCAGAATTAATTCTTAGATGGAACTTCATTGTGGTTGTAGGGTCACTCTTTTGCTCAAGTCACGCAATAAACACATCAGAATAATTTTAACTTCTATGTTACGTGGAGGACAAGCTGGATGCAGGCTAGGAAGGATTGAGCAGTGAAGGGGAAAGGGACCTGAGGCTCCTGGTGGATGGAAGGATGACCATAAGCCAGCAGTGTGCTCTTGTGGCCAGAAGGGCCAATGGGATTCTGGGGTGTATTAGAAGGGGTGTGGTTAGTAGGTCAAGAGAGGTTCTTCTTCCCCTTTACTCTACCCTGGTGAGGCCGCATCTGGAATATTGTGTCCAGTTCTGGGCCCCCTCAGTTTAAAAAGGATAGGGAACTGCTTGAAAGGGCCCAGCACAGAGCCACAAAGATGATGAAGGGGCTGGAACATCTTCCTTATGAGGAAAGGTTGAGGGAGCTGGGTCTCTTTAGCTTGGAGAAGAGGAGGCTAATCCTCATCTATGCTTATAAATATGTGAAGGCTGCGTGTCGGGAGGATGGGGCCATGCTCTTCTCAGTGAAGCCCAGTGACAGGACCAGGGGCAATGGCTGTAAGCTGAAGCACAGGAGGTTCTGTGTGAATACAAGAAAAAACTAATTTCCTAGTTCAGGTGCCAGAGCACTGGAACAGACTGCCCAGAGAGGTTGGGGAGTCTCCTTCTCTGAAGATAGGGAAAACCCATCTGGACGCACTTCTGTGTGACCTGGTCTAGGGAATCCTGCTGTGGCAGGGGGGTTGGACTAGATGATCTTTTGAGGTCCCTTCCAACCCCTAACATTCTGCGATTCTGTGATCAGGATGGTAAAATTCTGTGATCATTGATGGTAAAAATAAATCTGTTAATCTATCAGCTACTTTCCTATTCATTCAGAAAGGCATGTGCATGCTGGGAATTTCAGTCTTAGCACACCAATAACATTGATAAAATGACTCTGTGTCCCAGAGAGAAAGGAGCTCCTAGGCTCTAGGATTCTCTGAGAGCATTTGTGTTTGGTTCAGACAGTTCATTGGACCTGGAGTAATGATTAAGCCAAAGTGCTAGAAATCTTGCAGTATGATCTGTTGTAGTTATTTGTATTGCTCTGAAGTGGGTTTACACTTACAGCAGCAGAGTGCAAGCTCTGTTTTCTTTCTTAATACTGCACTATCATGTCAATGCTTGGACATGGTGTGATGCCCAACTTATCAAGTTTCAGAACAGGTGCATACACTTGGAGTGACTTGGCACTCTGCTTTTCCTCTCTCCTTTTTCTTTGGTAAATATTCCATCATATATGTAGATGAATGCCCTGAAAATCATTAGGAGCTTCCTCGACTCTTTTGGCTTAAATCTGGTGGTGGATATATGTTATCCTTATTTGGGTAGCTCTCAGCTAATCCAAACAGATTTTGTTTGCCCAGCTCAAAGCTGGGTATAATTTACAAGACTTGGCTGGGAGTGAAAAATGAAGTTCTCAGGCATACTGTTTGGTTGCACTTAGAGATCTAAAATCTATAGAGCAAGGTCTCAGTGTATTTACAATTTAGGTGAGTTAGATGCCTACTTAGATCACAACAGTAAAGTGCAGGGAAAAATATTTTCCTCCTTGGAGGACTGTCTTTTAGGGTAACTTGTTTGACTTTTAATTTTTTTTTCTTCCTTATTTATGTCATTTATAAGCAAACCTTTAAGCCTCAATTAATTGCATAAAGGTTCTCTGAAACACAACAGTCTCCAAGCAGGTATCAATATTGCTAAGAAAGAATTCAGAGGTTGCAGTTTTCCTGATGAAGGCAATTGCATACTGTTTTAAGGTAGGATAGGAGTTTCTTTCCAGGAAGACTAATTCCAGAAGGTGGGTTGGGCAATTTTGAGATGGGTGCTGTGGTAGTGACCAATTTTCTACTTAGTAAAAACAAATTCCCAGAAGGTGACTGCTTTCTGACATTTCCTGGATGGATCCTTTCAAAGCAGATGTGAAGAAGTACCTGCTCATACCCTTTACAGTGAAAGTAAAGACAGTAGAGATAGTAGTGCTGTCATTAAAATGCATCACTAATGTGTGTTGTCTGGTATAAGGAAATTCAAAGAATGCTGTGTCGATATATGGGGAAGAAAAAACTCTTTAATGTGGTATCTAATTAAAGGCACAGTCCTGCATCCTTTGTCCCCTTAAAACTCCTAAGGAATTCACTGGAATTTGTGAGAGCAGACAGTGTACTTTGTAACATGCTATGAGGGCCATGCAGATCTTAAGTGGAAAAAAAGTTACTGTAGTAGGGCACTTTGACTGAAAAAAATTTTTGAGGTCTTTCCCAATATTTATAGTATGCAGCACTTTCTGTAATGTAAGATACCTTTAAACTGCATTGTGTACTATGATAAAAAAACCCACACTGGCTAGAAATGTTTTCAAACTTTCACTCCCTTTTGATATCAGGCATTGCTTTCCACTGAGTCCTTTGTGTATTCTGAATGTCTGGAAGCCAAAATATTTTGTTTTAACTCCCACTCTATAGTATTTCCCAGCTGTGTACTTACATGGTGTAATAAAAGGATTTAACAAATGGGAAATAGCAGCTGCATTTGGAAATTCCCTTTGTGCTCCCTTTTCATTTGACAGATTCAGCAATGTGTAACAACTGTAACGTCAGACCTGTAATGACTTACGCTGCAAGTATCGTATCACCAGCCAATCTGATGTTACAGTGGGGAGAAAAGAAAACAACCAAAAGATTTCTGTAATTTCACATTGCTGAGCTGAAAAAGATTGTGTCTTTCTGGCTGTAATTTTGTATAAGAATACCTGGACATATGGGTATTTATTGTTGCCTATATATCTGCTAGAAAATAAGATCTGTTTTAGGCTAAGGGCATCTCAGTTTGCTGCAGTAAAGCATAGGGAAGAGGGCAAAGTGGTACCAAGATAATGAGGAAGGTATCCTGCTTTCTCCCATGGACAGTGAGTAACAGGCAAGAAATGCAGTCAAATTTTTAGATTGCATCAAAATCTGACTCTTTTTGGCAGGAGACTGAGAGAGGATGAGGCAGGAAAGCCAACAATCCTTCCTTTTGCTAAATTTAATTGTACCTGAGCCTTTGTATCTCTGTAATATGTAGACTAGTAAATACATAAAGAAATGGGAATCACTATGTGTGCGTTGTGCACTGGGAAACCAGGAGTAGTCCCCATCTTCATAGAGAGCCCCACACAACTTATGTTACAAATTACAAAGGGTTTTGGTTTTGCTCTGAAGTATCAGGAGAAAGCAGTGCCAATAAGACACAAAATTAGATAGCCTAGTGACTTGATCTTTCTTGAGGAATGGGATGGGATATTCCCATGGCTATGAAGGCTAAATGTGGGCCTCATGAACAATAAATCAAGCAGCTTTAACCTAATGAAATCTGGGGTTTTCCTCCAAACTGCAGAATCCTCTCCCACCCACACCAGTAAGAAGAAGAGAGGGGCAAATTCTATTCTGGCAACAGACAGGGTTATTGAAGAACTCATGGGCACTGTGCCCATCACTATATGTTTTATCACTTTGATGGTCACAGAATTCTTTTCCTGTGCATGTTCCACAGAGGGTATATAGTCAGTGTGTGCAAGCACAGGATGAGGGCATCTACATCTTTTTGCTCTCCTGTTACTTGGAATGATGAAGTGAGAAACTGTTAGAGGGAACCACAACAGCAAGTCAAGTCTAAAGGATGACTCTTCTATGTCTGTGACTGAGGAAGAACGAACACATGTATACATACAAACACAAGTTAATGACCTCCAAATATATGCTACATTTTGTAACATCATTCAGAGACCCCTTGGATTTAGAAATAAAATGTATCTCATTGGCTTTTATCTGAAATGGCAACATCAACATATATTTCATAGTTATGTTAAGTCTCTGGCTTTTGTTGACCTCTTGCCAAAAGAGTAAGGACTTGCTACGTTGCCACTGTGTCTGCAGGGATATCACAGCAGCACTGGTAGCAGATTTGTACGTGAAGCATGAAAAGTGAAGATCTCTTAAGGCCACCTGTATTTTTTAAATCACCAAGTATCAAATTTCACTTTATATAGCTTTAGCAAAACTCCCAGCATCAGAAAGGCAGAAACAGGAGGTGTCCTGAAGGTCTTAATGTTTCAGTGCTTACTGTCTCTCCATAAAGCAAGTGCAATCCTCTTGCTCCCCCTCTCCTTGTTACTAACTTCTCGTCTTGAAAGTTCTTCCCTTTAAGGAAAATTAACTCAGGTTTCTATGAAAAATCATTGAAAAATGTTTACACATGCTGCACACAGTAAATTTGTGGTTATATAAATTCGTGCATGCAAATTCTCAAAAGTTATAGACACAACTGCGTGTTTTGGAACTGTATTTTTAGTTCATTTATGGGCTGGATGCAAGCATATAAAATGCATCAAAATAAATGCCCTGAACTCTGGAAGTTCTGTATCTGCTAAATTGCTCATGCAGCTGTTACGTACACGTACAAATCTGAATTTTGTGACGATAGAAAGCAATTCTACTGTGCTTGTGATACTATTTCTGCATGCTAGGTAGTGCATCAGAATTTTTATCTAACTAAGGAGAGAAATAATTTCCTATGTAATTGTATGGGTGCAAAGTTTTGGCTGAAACTAAAGGAGGTGAAAAAGAAGGTGATATGATATTTTATTTTTCCATAAAATAAGCTTCTATGAGGACTGTATTGCAGAAAAGGTAGAAATAATTTTTTTCAAGCACATTGTTTTGATTCAAAAAACATTCAGGTATGTGCTTAACTTGATTTTATTAGGACTGCCAACAACTATAATGTAAAGCACATCTAAAGGTTTGAAAGATCGAGGACTTAGTTTTACTAGCTTTAGCAGGTAAAGATGTTTACATTTCATATTCAAAATAAAAACCTGCCCTAAAAGCATGCAGGACAGTTTGCTTAATGGGGGTGGTGAAGTACAAAATTGACTTTATTTGAAGAATAATCAAATAATTGTTCTTTTTTTTTTTTGGCATGCCTGTTACACTTGCACTACTATTTTCATTTCGACACCGTTCACTTTTTTTCCCCAAAGGCATGGTCTGTTTTTAAACCTTTCCCTACATTATAGGGTGAAGTGGGTTTAAAAAAGATGAATCATCACCTGAATTCTTTGCAAAAGAATTGTAGTTTACATTCATCTAACCCTGCAATTGTTTTATTCCTTTCTCTTATTTTAACATTTCCTGTTTTTTATAAAGCAATCTCTAAAAAGTTTTAAATTCACTTTGTGTATTGACGTGAATTTTTTCAAAAGTAGCAGCATTAACAAGCTCTAAATTGTTAAATTTTTTTTTTTTTTTCTTCCTTGGGCAAGAAGGAATCAGGTATGCATGCTGATTAACACACTCCAGTCATTAACATGTGATTATGTGGGCTGCATATTGAGCACCTGCCAAAAGATAAAATCCAGCACTTTACTACATCTGTGCAAGGACTTTTTGCATTTCTTTTGTACTTTGACAGCTCAAGAAAAAACAGACTTTGGTATCTTTGTTCAGCATAATAAAACTGTGTATATAAAATGTCTTCATGAAGGAAGGAGAGATACTACATATATTTATTTTAATCTTTGAGGCTATGAAAAATCCAGGGACTGAGACTTAAACAACACCAAGTGTAATATGAATCTCCTAATGTACCGTATCACTGACATTCGTATACAGTTTACAACATTCCTGCATGTTTATAAGGATTATCTGTTCTGGGATTCAGCCAATGTTATTGTAATTCGCAGCAGCATTATGTGATACCTTTATGTCTCATAAATGTCTTGTTTTTATTTCCATTTTCCAATTGTTTCATCAGTGTTTACCTTAAAGAAATACAAATACTCTATGCAGTAGGCTGGTTTCCTGCATGCTTTCCTCTGCAAATGGGGAAAAGGGAAACATAAAGCATATAATACATGTCATTTAATTGTATACGGAGAAGGATTTCCATGCGCATTTGATATTGCTAAAAACATAAATACAAATTTTGTTTTGATATTTACAATATATCTAGTTGTAATTTAGACATCTAAGATGACCTAATAGGAGGAAGTTGGATATATACAAAGTGGTCTGGAATATCCAAGCCACACAATCATTGTTTTGTTTGGCAGCTTCTGACAAGCATGCATCACAAAATATGTGTCTTTATTTACCCAAAAGGTAAACAGTGCTAATCAGCTGGGACTGGTCACAATGCTTCTTCAGTTTCAGTTTAGAGAAAACTATCTGTCTAAATACTCTTTCTGTAAATGATTGTTCATTACTTTGTCCTTGATAAGAGCATTTAACCAAAGTCCAGGGCATAAAGTCTCAATATTGTTATGATTTATTACCAAACCTAAACACAGGGAGTTAGAACATATGGTATTTGGA
Organism: Galbula dea; assembly: GCA_013399015.1. Lineage (NCBI taxonomy): Eukaryota > Metazoa > Chordata > Aves > Piciformes > Galbulidae > Galbula > Galbula dea. The sequence goes on from VWZX01007992.1 coordinate 138,859, forward strand.
TAATTAAGGAAATCCTCAGCCTCTAACTCTTACAAAAGCACATATGAGTTTATGCATATCATTTGTGGGTAAGTTGATTGCTATATCGAGGTGATTGGTCTTTGTATTTAAGAATTTTAAGATGATTTTCCATTCTAGAATGGAGCAAAATCCTTGTCAACATATTGCTTGTTTGTGAAGAGGAAAGGTTTAAATCACATGGTTGAAAAATTGTAACCTTCTGAAATCTCTCCAACCAAAAGTTGGTGTATCTGGATTCATTTGATTTGCTCCAACAAGTGGGTATGAAGGGATTGCTGCAATTAAATGTCATACTTTACGTCAAATAAAAAAGGCCCTGCTTATTCTTTCCAAACAGACATCTAGTCTTGCAGTGCCCTCTTCACAAGACTGTGTTCGTATCATGTATGCCTGATGACTATGCCATTTCCTTCTTAAACTGAAGTTATTCTCCTCTTTTTTTACTTAATTTAGCATATTATTTCTTGGCTTAGAGCTAGTGCTTACTGTTATATTGTTTTTTCTTGAGGTTTTTAGATATGTATAAAAGACAAAACACAGGCTTTTTACAGATTGAATTCAGCCTATACTTTGACAGTGTAAGTTTGATCAGAGTAAATGCTGAGTTAAAGACTTGAGGTTTTATTCCATTATTTGCCATTTGCCCTCCCACTAGCATAATTTGCTGAGGCTTTACAAATGATCATCTCTCAATAGCTCATAGCAGTCATTCTCAAGCCTTGCATTTAAATAAATCTTTCTTAATAAAACTTTTGTGTTTTTTTTAATTGGATGAGAATTGGAAATGATCACATAGATTTTTAATTTCTCTTAATTCTATTTAATTAAATTCCTCAAAATGGGAAACCTTATTTAATGTAGTGATTGGAAATGATTTTGTAAACATTTGCTTTCATTATATGTTAACTCCAGACTAGTTCCAAGTGCCAGCATGCCTCTAGTACTTGGAATCAAAACCACTCTGGATATCCAACTTTCCTGGGGTGTTTACATGTGTCCCATTCAATGCAGAGACAGATAAATATCCCTTTATAACAGAAAAGCCTCATCCACATGGAAATAAGCAATTCAACTAACATTTTATGTTAGTAATATTAGCTTTTTGCTTCTTTTTGGCCATTTATCGTATGATTTTTGCTGAACTCCTACAGAAACAGTTTTCTGTCTGACTACTGATTAGGTCTGTAATTGTCAACTTTCAGAGTTTGAGGGTAGTTGTTATTGATTGCTAACTAGCACTGTAACCCTTCTTTTGTGCAGCCCACAGTTTCAGTTCCCTGGTTTTCCTCTTTTCTTACCTTCGGAGAGCTTCTCTCTTTTGAGACAGAATCTGTCCTCTCTAGGTGAAACATTATCTGCCACCGTAAGGGAACGGTGACATCTCTTTATTAGAACCAGGAGACTTCTGCACTCCTTGGTTCTGAGGCTCCCAACCAGAGAATCCAGTTCTCTGGTCTGTTGGTCTGTCCTTAACCCTTATGAGGATGAGACATCTCTCCCAAGTGAGATCTCTACTCATGACTGTGGTGTCCCCAGACTGAGAAGTTTCTTCTCAGCCCGCAAATGCAGCCCCTCTATTTTCTGCTGTGGCCATTCAGAGGAAGGAGTGAGAATATTGAATGATCCTTGGGTTTAGCCTATAGTTTTTCACAGATAGAATGGTCATTTTGTGTGTATTTGCTTTATTTTAGAAGTGAAGGAGCTTCATAAAAGTTGACACAAGTTGGCTGAAGTTTAAGTTTGCAGATATTGCTCTAAACATTAGCTTCATGATAAGAAAAATACTGGGTCAACTTACAGCACCCTTATTTACATCACTTACAGCAGTATTCCCTCATTTATCTTGTTAAAACCAGTGGGACCACTGTTGGGAAAACGAACTACTTAAACTGTTAAAATCTAAGTACACAAGAAAATACGTATTTTACACAAACAAGAAAAGTATGATTATTTGTTTAATCTGTATGTGTATATCTATACATACTATCTTAATGTAAGAGTTTTAAAGGAATTATTATGGAGTATGAAGAAATTACCGTGTATGTAGTCACAGAGAGTCCCTGCCTTTGTTTACACCAAGCTATTGTTTGTAGTTACTCAGAATTGCTTCGGCCATTAGCAAAACTCTACTTGAGCCATTCAGGGAAGCTCTAAAAGGAATGGCCAACAGGCCACTCACTGTTTACACCAGGCAGCCCAGAAAGCTAATGACTAAGGACACTTGTAGGATTCACTGTGACTGAATTTCACCAGTCTTAGATGAAGAAGTGTGCTCTGTGTTAAATCTTTTGTTTGTAGACTAAATGTTTGCTATTTACCTTGTTAGAAGATATTGTCCTTCCTCCCCGCNAATAGGACACCTTTAGTGTACCTTTCACACTTTGAAATGCATCTTTTAAAGGGACTGTCATATGTTGAAGATACTATTTTGACTTTAAACTTAAAATGCCATTTTACAGAAATACATGAGTTTTAAACCTGAGAATTCAGGAATGTGTTGATTGTCTAGTGAATTATGGAGCTACTATATAAATGTAGGCACCAGGTTGTGTCCAGATATGTGAAGTGGACATTCATATCAGTCATATTTTCTTGCCCATTTTCTTACAAAGTTATGCTGAGAAAAGTTCGCTTCCATAGAGAATTTTCATCAGTGCTGATGTATTGCTCAGCTGGATTTTGCAAAATGAAAATATTTGAGTTGGTCTTGGCTAGTCACTTTACTTGTCTTTCTTTACCCCTTCTATGCTATTGGAAGAAGCATTGTAAATATCTTTAATAGCATCCTTTCTTTTCTGTCTTTAAGCCAACTGGGGCTTCCCCATTCTGTAAAAGATGGATTCATAAAAATTCTCGAGGGTCTCTTTCATTGTTGAATCCTCCCATATTCAGAAGAAAAGTTTCTTGTAGGTAACTGTACATGCAACTAATTTAGATTTTTCTAACTGAGTTCTGCCTTTATTAAGTAAGATATTTACATGGGACTGGGCTACAGTTTTTCCATTTGCCCATTTAATCCCTTGAATGCCTCTCAGCTTGTACCATTCTCCTGAATCATCAGCCTCTCTTTTTAACCATTTCTGATGTCAGAAAAAGGTGAGGCTCAGAAAGTCATCCTTGCTGGGTTTCCTAGAGTGCCAATTCAGATAATACACTGTAAATATATTAGCTGTTTAGTGACACCAATACTATAGCTATAAGGCCAAACATAATGAAAAATATTAGGGACACCTTTTATCTTTTTCTACCTTTAATTAGCCACAAAATTGGCAATATAAAATGCTCTATTAGTTGGACAGAGCCTCATCCTTGCGAAGGCTGTCATTCTGCCTCCAGTCCATTAAACGTACATTATTTGCATGGAGTTTAAACTTATCTTCATTACAGACATGGCATTCTTTTGGGCAAGAAGTGTGGATGTGCTGCCTAATGGAGTCAGGACTTCGAATGTCTTTCATTAGCAGGGAAGGAGCGTTGTGGTGGATCATGTATGCATCCAGATTTGGGTGAGGCTAGGTTATCAGGAGGAGGAACAGCCAGTCATTTCTACTTGCTCCACAGATTAGTCTTATCTTCTTGTTTTCAGCCATAACAATAGAGTTAATGTTCCTTGCTGAGAGCATGAAAAGCAGTGCATTGAGTCTGATGGGTTTGCTTCATCTACTGTAGGAGGTTGTTGTTTTCTTGAGAACAACCTTCTTTAAAACTACTAAGTTGCTGTTACACTGTAGTCTTCAAAGGTGAAAATGCCACGTTGTATAGTATGAATTCTCCATTGAGGAAATGTATTCAGAAATTCACGTTTTAAATTTTAAAAACATTAAAAGATTTTTTTTCATCTCCATTGTAACTTGGACCAAGTTTTAAGAAAAATAAAAAGTAGTTTTCAGGGAAAAAAAAAAAAAAGATAAAGCCTTCTTTTTCTAAAGGCAACTCAATTAATTAATCTGTGTTCTTGGCCTGTCTAAGGTATTGTTGTCCGTTGTGATGTTTGATTCTTTAATGAATATAAATTGATAGATTGAAAAATTCTTTGTTTGATAGATGAAAATCTATATAAATACAGGTAAAGGTTTTGTTCCATGTAACTTCTCTCTCTGTACTTACAAAACCTCTTTCACTCCTACTGTGTTGACAGAGGTGCTTTTACTGCTGGGATTTGATAATGTTGTCTTTAGTGAGTAAATACATTTTCAGCATCCCTAGCAAATGCTGTTTCCTTCTGCAATGGCATTAATAGTCTTGTGCTGATCATGTACTGCTGTGCTTGATGGTGATTTGTCACCACCACCATCTATGTAGTCCACAGCCCCTAGTTACCACAGTTGATCATTGTTAGGGTTGCTCCTTTTGTTATTGCACAGCTACTTCTTAATCCATTCAAGTCTAAAGCAAAGATTTCTTTCTGAGGTTGTTGCTGATGGTTAATGCTTTCTAATCTTTCTTCAGATCTTATTTCACCTGGTACATTTCCTAACACAAGTTTCATCAACATTCTGTAGATGGATGTTTTCAGCTAATAGAGCAATAGGAATATGGTTGTCTATGGGTTGTCTATGTGTATTAGGAGAATGCTTTTTGATAGAAATATTAATTAATCTCTTAATTCTTAAGTATATTGCCACTATTATTATTATTACTCCTTTTCAATTGTAAAGAAAATCTCTTTTATGCCATCAAATATATATGCTGACACTTCTAGGAGTAAGCAAAAAAACCTTGGTACTTTTTTTTACCCAAAATTTTTAGCTCTCCTAGCCTAGTATTACTTTAAAATTAAAACAGAATAATAATTTTGGAAAGGCAAGTGTGCAAGAAATTCAGATGGTTCAGATTTTGAGGCCAAATTGAAGAATTTGTTCCCTTTTTAGCTGAAAGACTGAAAGTAAGTAGAGATGCAGCAAATCTTGCATCTCTGGTTGGGAGTATGAGGAGTCAAAGCCAGAGAAGTTCACAAAGGGCTTGGCTGTTGCATGGTATCACAAAACTGAGGAGAACTGGCATTACTCATTGCTTTTTGATGACTTTTTTTTTTTTAGTTTATTGAACAGATGGTATGTGTTATCTATTGATGAGGGAGATGAACCCTTTTTACTTCTTTCCGTGTCTTTGACTGTATAACACCTTCTCTGATATGTACAGTGTCAGTACCTATGTGTCAGCATACATGACTTGTTCTACCGTAAATTAGTCTCCTTGCTCATTCTTGTCCACGTTAGCCTGGAAAGTAACATCTCTAACATCTCCTTTTGCATGTTATAAACTTTATAACCTTCCTTCCTTCAGAAAAGTGTTACTTCAGAGTGCAGTGAATGAGTATGAGCTACTGTCAAACACTTAAACTGAGACGTGCAAATCATAACCCTTGTTTTAGAAAATGGAGGATGCGTGTAGGCTTTTTAGTATTACGGACTAATAGATAATGCTACTAACTTTTACCTGCTTGAGATCCTTCTGATGTAAGATAATAACCTGTGTTTTCACATTATATTGTTTCTTTGCAGGAGTCAGAGAGTAATAAGTTATGTTCCCTATATTCCTTCCGAAATACCTCTACCTCACCAAACAAGCCCGACGAAGGAGGACGTGACCGCAGTGAGCTAATGACCAGTGTTAATTTTGGAACTCCGGAACGCCGCAAAGGAAGCCTTGCAGATGTGGTGGACACACTGAAGCAGAAGAAACTAGAAGAGATGACCAGGACTGAGCAAGAAGGTAAGTGCTGGATAAGAAGAATACAGTTTTTCCTGCCCCAAACCCTTCAATTTTTATGGCATAAAGAATGTGTTGGGTATCAAGAGCCAAAAAATTGCACAACTGTTAAAGGATAGGATAAAGTTATCCACAGTTTACCATGACAGTGGTGGTTTGAGATCCATTCGGGATTTTAGGCAAATAAGCCAGTTTTTTAAAAACTTTGAGTGGCCTTGGTTGTCTGTGAGACAAAGCAAAACTGTCAGTTTAGGTGAACACGCAACACTTACTTGAGAGGTTATGATGAATTCTTAACTGGTTGTAGAGTTGTGAGGGATATTTTGCAGTGGCATTCTTTTTCTTTTAAAAAGATACGTATCTTTTCTGTATTTATTACGATAGAGGAATGTACAACAGTAGGAATTAAAACATTAGGTGGTTTGTTTTGCCTTAGAAATTCTCATCTTTCATTACCATAATGATCTAGCATCTGTGGCTAGGGGAATGGGAAACAGTTTTAAGTGTAAAGAGTACCTGGTCGTGGCCTATATATCTAGAATTGTGGCTGAAGAAATAATTTCTTTTGCAGTCTGCTCAGTTATTTTTACAAGTGTTAAAAGAGAGAGATAAAAATAAGAACAAACGTTTGAGCTTTAAGGTAGACTATGTATTCAGTCCTTGTTAAGGTTTTTCATTGACTTTGCTAAGGTTTTGGCCCTGATAGGAACTAAACAGAATTGGAGAATGAGTTTATCAGTATATACGTGTGTATAAACAGGGTCCACTATGAAAATCTCTCCCTGTGTCAAGTAGAATGAAGTCTTAGTTGCTTCTGCAACAATGCCTTTTAGTATTTGAGCTCATATATGAGGTTGAACCCAGGAAGATGTGAGAGCAGGAGGCTCTGAAATACATGAACAGGTGTGGAGGAACCTGTGTGGATTCTATTCGTTACGTTACTAGTGTTATTTTGTGGTGCTGAAACTAACAAAGGAGGAATATTTGTAATGTAGCAGAACCACAGAGCAGTAGACTTTAGTGATTTCTTTTTTTCCCTTTGAAATATGAAGCAATTCAGAATGATTTTTGCCTCCTCAGTTTCATGGTATGGTCACAGTGCACTTCAAACAGAGCACTTCAGAATCCCTTGTCTCCATGTAGCTATGTAGATTTCAATTAAATTTGATGCTGATACAATAATATGTTTAAATATGGGGTGAAATTATGTAGGGGTGGAAGTAGACTTTCAAATTTCTTGGCGGAATTGTTAAATGTCAGCACGTAGATAGAAGTGTTCTATAGGTGTCCTTTCTGAAGCTGGTAAAACATCTCTAAAGAGAGAATGTCCCAGATTCTTCACTACCATCTGTCTGGTTTCAGCTGTAAAGATCACTCTTTTAAAAATTGCTTTCTTAGATTTGGTGGTTAGACTAGGAAAACTATTTTAAATGTTACTTTTGCAGGGTTGGTTTATACAGTCAGTAACAGTCGTTCGACACTCCATGTTAATCAAAGGTCTTGGCTCATACTTTGCTGCCAGAGTATGTAAGTTGCTGTTGATTGTAGTGACACCACAGTTATGACTTACACAGAAGTATACTGAATGGTGTGCTAATAAAAATGTGCATCAAAAAGTTTAAACATAATATCTTACTGTAAGGATTCAAGCATTTCATAGCTTGTTTTTATATGAATTCTCAAGAATTTTCTGCACTTCCTCTATATTAGTATACACTAATTGATTGAACAGAGGTAGGTGCACAGCAGAAAGATCCCTCTCACTGAGTCTGAGCCTTCCATGCTGTATGTTCTCACCAGCTGTGAAATAAGGGTCATTTCTCATCTATAAAATAATCTTGCCTTTTATGGACCACATTATACTAGAAAACTATTCTAAAGTCTCCTTGTAAGTTCAAAGGTAATTGACTGTATCTTCATGTTAAGTCCTTTTCAATTCATCTAACATTTTCTGTAGAAAAAAAGGTCACTTCCATTTTACAGAAAGTAATTCATGAATATCTGATTGGTACCATATAAACTAACACCAAAAAGCATTAATAGAAAGACTGGGAATTCTTCAAGATGTTGCACTAAAGAAGTTCAGTGGTTTTAAACTTCTGTGTAGATTAGGAATACCAAAATTCCTATAACAAGTTGAATATCTACTTCAGTATTCAGAGGTTTCTCTAAATTAAAAAGTAGTGAACTATCCATCCTTGCTTGTTTGAAATAAAATAACAGTTTAAAAAGAATTACTGTTTTAGGACTCTGATCTTTGTTGTGACTGTGGGTGCTGCAGCTGACTTGGTGCAGAGTCTGTTGGAGAAATGAGATTATGAAAATGTTTTGCCACCCAACAGTCTTTTTTTAAACAACCTAGTTAATAACCTAATCACATATGTACCATACATGATGCTTTTTACACTTATCATTTAAAACAGGTTTCTGTGGAGTTCTTATGTCATAATGGTATGCAGCCACTGATCTTGAGGAGCTTTTGTGTATAAGTCCTGATTAGTTCCAAAATTGCTTACCCAAACTGAAGAACAGCTGCTGATTATTTTTTTTTTTTAGCAAATCGATAGCATAATATAATTGTTTTAATGAATGTAATGGGAAAAAGGCATGTATTTCTACTGTTTACTGTTGTGTAAAATCTGTGAGGCCTGTAGTCTTGCATCATTCCTTTGAATAAATTCATAGTACGTTATCATCTTTTATAGGGAAGAGGTCCATGACTGTCAGTGTAGCTGTGGGAATTGGGCTCACACACGGTCATATGTCAAGTTAATTGTAGAGTTAAAGAACTCAAGAATTCCAGTCATCTGCTCTAACCCCCATGCGAGTTCAGCAACAAGTCTCTTTTAATGTTGTTATAGTAGCTTTCTAGTCCATACTTAAACATTTTATGATGTTCAGATGCTAGGTGTCTGTTATGATACTCATCTCTGTTGTACCTCATAACATTGGAAACGGAATATATGCTGAAAGATTTTATTGTGTCTAAATAGATGTATTCAGAGTCATTTGGCTTCTGAAAATAAGTTGTCTAATGAGAATTTCATCTGAGCAGCTGTGACTGAGGAGGTCAACAGGCATTGCCTAAGAGAATATGGCCCAGCTGGTTAAATCTGGTTGTTGTAGTGATTTAAATGGTCAAGTGCTGCTTGTAATCCAGGACCGTCTGTTTGTAAAGGAAAGAGTGAGTGCTTCAGCATAATGTACAGCTGTTTTAATCTCTCTTTAATAATAGTGCTTCAGCCAGTGTCATGTCTTGTGTATAGTACTGGGAACATGAAAGCCTCAGACAGGACTGAATATACCTTAGGTATGTTTTTAGCATTATTTGTAATTTAAGCAAAGATTACCAACATCACAGGGTAAACATTTTTTGACTTCATGGTCCAGTAATTGCATACTTTGTACAGGAAGACATTCCTGTGTCTTAATTTGTAACTATTTGAAACCAAGAACATTGATGAGAAAATTGTAACTGGGGGGGAAAAAAAAAGAATTCTGCAAATATTTAGAGTTAATTTGAGTATGTGGAGACTTTGCTGACATGTGTTCTCATAAGACAGAAGAGGTCAGAAATGAACAGGTGTCTAATTTAATCAACAACACTAGACACTAGGGCCTCTTGGATGACTTCAATATATTAATCTTCTTAGTTTTTCTATGAGCAGAAGGATTGTTCTACTGACGTTTTTCCCTTGGAAACATTCTCCAGTACAATCAAGTATTAAATTTCAAATTACAGCTCAAATGAGGAGTTTTTGTTAGATGGGATGGTCAGGCTGCTTCTTTCTCTTTCTCTCTCCCTTCAGTAAAAGACCTTTCTTTCAGAGGATTGCATATATTACTTTTGTGAGACAGATTTATGTTTCATGGGCTGCCTGAGTTCTAGGCTGAGAGTTGGCTTCCAGACAGCTATCCTACTGTACTTCATCATAAGCCTCTACGAGCAATAATTAGTAGTACACATCTTGTCTGTAGCTAGGAGAGCAGATTTCCCCCTTTCAGATCTGGAATGCTAGGTTGGCAGGTCAGCTGGCACTTCTGAGCTGGAAACTGGGCATGTCATTTCTGCTAAGTGCTAAGCCCTCATTACTCGGGCCTGGATTCCTAATTCACTTTTGACCTTGATTCTGAGCGATGTATGCAGTATCATTTTTCCACCGAGCTCAGTTCACAATTTTAGCACAAGCTTTTTATAAACTGCTTCCCATTTTTGTTTCCTTCTTGAGGATTATGGTTGAGCAATTCAGAGATCAAAGATTTTTACATATGCGTGTTGGAATAATGAACATAGAGCAGTATATTCATAAGTTTCCATCTATTCTCTGTCATGTGTGCCTGTTTGTACTCTCTCTCTTTGGGTAGATATGTGTAACTCATAGTGATCTATAATATGTCTAAAGATACCTAAATTAAAAATTAAGGATTCACATGTATTATTCATTTTATATGCAATAGGGAAAATCTTACTACACTATTCAGTAGTGGTAGTTTTTCTGATTTTGTGTTTAGCTACTTTTCTTCCTCCAGCTTCATTAGTTAATACTAATTGAAGGCTTTCCTTTATATTGACTTAAAATAGATGAAAACTTCCTCCACAACATTTTCTATCATACTAGAAAGAAGAGTATACTCAAGAACTGCACACACAAATATGTACCTATTTCCTATTGACTATGCTAGGAGGTAAAGAAATTTTAAATTTCACATACTCTGCTGTATATCTGGATACTGGAAGACTGTTGGGGTTGTTATGCAGGGTTTTTGTTTGTGAGGGGTTTTTTGTGTGTTTTGGTTGGGTTTTTGTTACTGTTTTGTTGGGTTTATTTCTTTCTTTATTTTTTAATTGGAATCTAGATGTGCTTTAGTGTATTAAATGAATGAAAAGTTTCAGGCTTGTATTCTTCTTTTTAAGCCTGACATAGCTGACAGCAGACACAGTTCAGGTATTTACGCTTGTTTCTGAGTATAGTTTTAAGCACAACCCTTGAGGACTTTACATGTCAGGAGTTTTCTTTTGTGGAATAAAGTTGAACAGAAATAGCCAGATGAGGACCTGTCAGGTGAAAATACACCTTGGTTACTATCCAACAGTTACCTAGATACAGGTTCTCTGGCATTTTATGGAGCCTCTACTTTTCTGGAGGTTCAGTTTTGCTTTGCAGATTGGTTACTTGTTTGAGTTTTGTAATTCTGCACCTCTACAAAATTACTGCTTTTGCTAATGAACGGAGTTGATCATAACTCAAATCTTGACATAGGGACAGTTTGAAATTCAGGTCTCAAGTCTGAAGATTGAGGCATCCCTTCTAGCTGTGATAACTTTTTCAAGTATTTTTGGGTAGATGTTTGCTTTCACCAATTTGAGATGCTTACTCAGAAGCATTGAGGAAATTCAGCCCTGAATATTTGAGATGAGTAAAAATCCTTTTCATTAGAACAAATGGACTTTCAGCCTTTCCTCATTGTCTCTGAACTTGAGCTGTAGACAGGGACAAATTAAACTGAAAGAGTTTGAAATCTTCTCAACACCAGCACATAGTGACCATTCCAAACAGTTCCTCCCCAGTGACTAGGCTTTCCAGTGTCTTAACTTCAGGGGTCATTTCAGCCTTTCCTTTAATCCCAGTGTACCTCTCAATTCTGACATTGTCCACTGCTGCATACAGTTTGATTTAGTTTTATTTTCGTTGTGTGATAAATTTTCTCTGTGCTTCCATTTTGTATGATTTTCTGCACTATGCTCCGCCACGTTTTTGTCTCCTTTCTCGACGTAAGATCTGTTATGTTTGAACTATTTGTTTATGAAAGCAGTAGTGAAAAAACATGTCTAAAAAGCCAATCTTTTCCTTAGGGCAGTAAGGAAGACAAGTTCAGTATGAATGGGTAAAACTGCTATTGGGCTCGGTGGTGAAGAGTGTGAGTAAATAGCTGTAAAAATATGGAGACTAGCTGCAGTTGCATGATCTTAGCAGCAGAAAAATAAATTCAGACTACATTGGTTTCTGATGTACTGTGACACAAACAACATTATGATCAGATCATGCTTTAAAATGGGAAGTGAAATACATGTTGTAGCTATCAGGTTAATAATAGGGACTAGATTCCAATACTTCCCTTTCTAAAATTGCTAATGTAAATACAAAATTATGAAGGAAAGATAGGTCTCAAATGTGGCTGATCTTGTATGCCATTGTATTTTCCAGGTTCTGTAAGGGAAATGACCTCAATTTTCTTTGGTGGCGAACTTTAGTTTTAGTTGCTCTTATTTGCTTTGCCATTCCTGCTGTTCTGCAACAGGACCTAAAAGTGCTTTAAGTGCTTGTGACTGGAGTAATGAATGAAAATACCTCTCCAGTACTGAGAGTATTGCGTTAGACTGAACAGTCACCTTGCTTGTAAAAGCACTATTAGAGAGGGGCAGCTCTAAGGAAGGATAACGATTTGTGTCCAGTGCTTATTTACTGAAAATTGTAAATGTATTATTTATTGAGAGCTCTCCAGACAGTGCTTGTCAGAATAAAAATGTCAACTCTAAGCAAAATGTTATAATATGTAATAAAAATGCTAGGTACGCACTTTAGAGATACAGCTAATTAGATCTGCTTTTCTTAAATGACAGTAAAAATGCTCAGCAGCATGTACATTTGAAATGCTGATAGATTCCTTATTTTTCTGTATAGTATTTGGTTCAGATACCTTATCATTACTTAAAAATAATTTTGACAACTTTATTTGGTTGCCATAAGAGAGACAGAGCTCAGGCTGCTTTGTTTATCTAATGGAAAGAGCAGCTACTCTCACTTCTGTGTTTTAGTCTGAAACTTCAAGATGCTCTTCTTTCATGAGGGAAACCTGCCTCCAGTGGAAACAACAAACAATTATTAAGATTAGTCTTCAGCCATGCTAATTAAACCCAAACAAATGCTATGCTGAGGAGATTAAATCCTTTCAGAGTCAGTGTTACTTTTGAGTCTTATTAAATATGAGTAAGAATTAGGACCAAAAAATACATTTTTCCCATTTAAAATACTACTTTATTTAAGTATTTTTTAGGCATGTTTATTTTCCCTGAAATTTGTAATGGAAAGAATTTGAGCTTAAAAAAATTTGGAAATCATCTAGGGTGTTTTATAATGTGAGGGAGGAGATTGGATTTGGAATTTTAGCTTTTTGCAGAGAACACCTCAGTTCAGCGTCATAAAATTTAGGATGTCATTATTAAAAGCAGCTTTCTTTCAAGTATATCAGCCAGTAGGTGAAAGAGCTTATCTGTGTTTAGTTGAGTCACAATCTATACATGTTCTCCTCCATCCAGTTTGCTGTTGGTTTCATAGAGCTGGAGAATCACAGAAGCTGAAGTGGAGAGGCACTGCTTGCAAACTGGTTACTCAGGGCTGTGTCCCATCAGTTTTTGATTATCTTCAGAAAGGATGGAAAGTCCACAACCTGTTGAGTGTTCATCCTTACAATAAGAAAAGGTTTTCTTATGTTTCAAGGGAATTTCCTTTATTTCCATTTGTTCTGTTTTCCTCTGGGCCTGTCACTGGAACCACTGAGAAGAGTGGGTCTGTCTTCTTTTCTCCTGCCATAAATGTATTATCCCCTGGAGCCAGCTCCTGTCCAGCCTAAACACTCATGGCTCTCTCAGCCCCTCTTTGAATGAGAGAATTTCTAGCAGCTGGTTGTCTTGTGGCCCATTGTGGGGCTCTCTCCAGTATGCCCACATCTGTCTTATACTGGGGAGCACACAGTACCTCAGGTGTGGTATCAAATAGGGTTTATTTTAAGGCCTCTAATTCTGCACTGTATGACTGATCTGGTACCTTTAAAGCCAAGAAAGGCTTTACAATGAGCTTTGGTGATAGTATGCTCAAGCCCTGCCTGAGCTCTGTTCATCTGTAGAACTTGGGTTTTAGATCTGTATGCGTGCTTTCATCTCCCAGTGTATAGCTGATTAGCACAAAGTCAAAGCCAGGAACAAAACATAACTCAGTTTTCTGAACTACATGTTTCTGTGCTTCATAAGTGTGTTTTGGATTGTGATGAATCCTCCTAATTGCCATTTTGTAGCCAGGCTTCTTCCTTATCATCATGTTGATCTCCAAAATGAAACAAGAGTTAATAGTTGTTAACGTGTCAGAATCCTCCCTCTTCTGTATTACTTCAATAACAAAAAGAAGTGGCAGTGTTTCTGTAGAGTTTGGATTGTGTTACTTATGAAAAAGTAGTGCAATAGCCCTTGTTAAATGTAGTTGTGTGGGCAAGTAGTGTGTAACCATCTACAGATAGCTCCTGTTAGCACTGCTGTGTCCTGCCTACCAGCACCCATTCTGCTGCAGTCTCAGGCTGGTCTTTAACACAGGCTGCTAATCGGTGAGGCTGTGCCAAAACGTCTTGTTCTACAGCCTAACATTTTGGAATGTGTCTAATAGCTGTTTTCTTTCATTAATCGTATTTTTAGTTTTACTTACATAGGTGCCCAGAGTTCCTGGGCACAGAGCCCTATGTATGAATGCCTATTTATTTTCATCTTCCTTTCTGTTAACTGTTTTACTTAATGCTTTACATAAATGTTTGCCATATTTCAACATGAAGCTATAATGCGCTGCTGCCTGCTCGCGTTTCCTAAAGAACTTCATGTGACATCACCTTCTACAGTGAATCATGAGCTTCACTGAACCTAAAACCCCCATCTTGAATACTCCTCTGTCTTTTATTTTTTGAAAATGTGGAAGCAAGCAACTCTTTCACCCATCTGGAGGAACTCTGAACACTACAGTGTAGTGCAGTGGCACCAAATACATTGGGAGCTCTGTACTGAATTTCTTGTTAGTCTAACACCACCTCAAGACTGAATTCTGCTTGCATTTATAGCTGTGCTGCATGTGTTCAGGGATATGCATGAGGGCAGGATTCAGCTCTTTCTACTCTATCTTCAAAATTACTTGCATTTTGAATATTTAAAAGGGCTCTGGTTCTCAGTGTAGGTCTTAGCACTCCTTATCGTATCTTGGATGTGGAACAAGCAGATTACTTTTAAATATTTACAGTGAAACAAAAACTAACACATCAGGCAGAGATTTGTTAAAAAAATCTGCCTGGATTTTGTACTATAATTTTAACATTTTTTTTTTTACAGAACTTTTAACAGCCCAGAAGTAAATTTATAGTTCTGGCATGCACACGCATCACTAAGTAAAATAAGCTTGCTTTACTTCAGTTTCTGTTTCCTCTGTGGAGTGTTTTTAGATGTTTAAATGTGGTTGTTTCAGCTTTATGAATAGGTTTTATTATATGTGTAGTTACACTTGTCAATAAAAATTTATTTGGAGCATTGGATCCTCCAATTTTCAGTGTTATCTGTTTGCTGTTTCTGTAAGGAGTAGGCAAGGTAGTGTGCGTGTTGCCTTTCTGTGTCAGTGTATCGGATAACACAACAGGCAGCGGCCAGCCATATAACTTGAAAAATCAAAACACTTTGTTAATGAGCTAATAAGGCAATGAAATAAACATCTCTATAGTAATTTTCCTCAGCTTTCACTTATTCCTTAGAGCAAGAGTAGATAGTGCTGTATCAACAAATTATTTGATGACAATAATTTGGCCGATGAGAATACAAGGAAAAAGCCCCAATCTAATTAGAAAACACAGTATATTAGGTGGCAAAATGTGGCTAATATTTTATTGTAAAAACTGCAGTTTGCAACTTTCAGTAGTTAACGATTTTTGTGTCCTCCCTCTCCCTCCACGCACACAAATTCACTATAAGAAAAAAGCCCAAAGACGGCTACAGGATTTGAAACACAGTGGCCCTGAAGTGATGGGAAAGGGGCCAAGGTGTCACAGCTAATTTCTGACCCTGCTTTATGAGTTCTGCTGTTCCTTATTCCCCCTTGTCAGTCTGTGAATCCCTGAGGCTGTACAAACTGGCCTAACATCACTCACTTCCAGTTTTATATCCTCTTTTAATAATGTTGAGTCTATTCTGTCCAACTTTGATTCAGACAACCTGCTTGTCTTGAAAAAGTGATATATTTAATCAGTGGCTCTGTCTCCAGCATAGCTCCCACTGCGTGAGACTAGAGCCAAAGAGTAGTGCAGTGGCCTGTCACTTCTGTTTGAATAGGTAATGTGGAGCCGTTCAGCTGAAGAGACAGGAGCTGGAACTGCTTGTTAGGACACATGATCAAAAGCCACTCTCTGCTTTCTGCCAATCAAGCCTCATGTCGCCTTGTGGGGCAGACATTAAATAGATTTTTCTGCTGTACACTGTGGGCACTTTGCCAGTTTGACATGTGAACTGTTACAAAAGATACCAGAGTTTCCACTGCTTGCTGACTGCTTTTAAATATTACCAAGCCCTTGCTGTCCAAAGTAGAATATTTTAAATAATGGATTATGATAAATTTCCACTACTATTAGGCAGTCTCCTTCCTGCTCCCAACAGTTAAAGAGATTTTTTTTAAAAACAAAACTGTAAGTTGGTTTCTGAAAATAAACTGGTGAAGAACCCCATGGCACATAGATTTGAACAATGTGATTATTGACTGAGAATTATGGTGAGTTGTTGATTTCACTGGTGAGATTTTGAATATTGTTTCTATTTTTGGTCGTCTTACATAATTTAGTTTGATTTTCCTAGTTGAGATCCTAGAACTATTTTATTATCATGTTTATGCGGAGGGATATTAAATTTGGCTTGTTGTGTAAACTAGGTTGAATTTATTCGTTGTGTTTATTGGCTGCTGGTGCAAATATAAATATCTTAAAATTGCTCTATAGTTTATTTTAGCTATACTTTCTCTTGCTTCTTTTCCTCTTTGTCTATTACCCTTCATAACCACCTCAGCTCTTGTGCCCATGGCAACAACACAGTGGTGGAGGCTAACAAAGATGACATTTAAGCTTTGCCTAAGTAATGAATATTCTTTTGTAACTTCCAGGGCCACTGAATTTATGTCATTTTTTTAGTGGTCCCCACTACCTAGATAACTGCTTCTATTAACATACTTGCAGTCATCATTCTCAGATACTTGTTCCCTTGGGGTCGCTCTTTCTGATATAATTTTCTTTTCTTTTTTGAGTGGAACTTTTTTACCAAAAAACATACCATGACAGTCTACTGGAACTCATTTAAACAGTGAGCTACACATAAACAGCTGCTCCTTCAATATGCCATTCCTTATAATACCCTTATTACCTTCTAGTGTCTCAAATTCTGTTTAGTCAACACTGCTGATTACTGTATGGCATTCCACTGCCCATCTTCCTTCTGCTCAGCTGCTCATGTCTTAGCTCTTATGTGATTGCAACACAACTTGTGCATTGTTTCTGCAAGTTGTTCTTCATATTGTATATCTTAAAAAGAAAAACCAAACCTAAACCATCCTGAGGAGATAGAAAAAAATATTTTGAGTCTCCCTGAATTCCCTGAAAATCTGTGATTTTTGTGCAACTGTAATCTGCAGTCTGCACGCTCTGCAACTTGTTAGTAGGATGAGTAGGTTCTTTAGATTTACAAGGGTAATCTATAAATAAATTCCTGTTAAAGAACTTCAGAGAGATGATGGTTAGTTATTGTGAAATTTGTAATATGGCAGAGCAGGAGAGACCAAAGACGATGATTTTTAAAAAAGAAAATCCAAAACCAAACCCCCAAACCCACACAGAGCTTTGGCTTAGCTTTTCTTTCACAAAAATCAGTGGGTTCAAAAGTCAGTGAGAAGAGAGCTATATCATGAGAAAGCAGTTTGGAAAACGTCCCCCAGTAACACATGCTGAGTTTCAGAAAGGTGTGTGGTGGTGGAAGGAGTGCACAGAACAAAAATGGGAAGAGAAGGACTTGAGTCTTCTCTGGGTCTCTGTTTTCTGGTCAAAGCAGCAAACACAGAGGTTTGTTAAGGACATTAAAACTTTGTCAGCTGGTTTGTAGGTGCACAGAATGGTAGTGAGGAGAACACCCTTGCTGTGGCTCCATCAGCCCCCGCAGCTTCCTTTGGTGCAGCCCCTTAGAATCAAGTCCTGGTGAGTATGAAACGCTGACACACTCAAAACGCAGCCCCATTAAAGGCCTTAAATCTGTCATTGTGCTCTGGAGCCTGCTCTGAAAATAGCAAAGCTCTTTTTGTAAATTAAAATTGGTGTGAATGGGAACAGATGTTGACATGCTTTACTTTATCTGCAGGGATCCTCGTTACAGGGGAGAGGGTCAGTGAGGTTAGATGGTAGGAATTACTGTAAATGTGCAAAGGACAGGATAGTCTAATATAGACAATGTCTTTGGGTTTATGTAGAGCTGTAATAGTAAGCAGTGGTTGCTTCTGGTTGTTGTTAAGTCTCTATATAAGGAAATATGATTGTGTAATACCTTTAATTCCTTGGAGAATGCTGTCCCCTTTTATATCTATTTACCCAGATAAAAGGGGAGGGATGCTTGCCTGTTTTTCAGAGTGGCCGTGCTCGGACAGATCTGGATTCCAAGAGATATTCTGATTGACCTGAATTCTCATTTACTTCTGTGTTACCTGAGCCCACTCAGGACCTTGTGGAAGGTGCTTAGCATACTAGGCTCAACCTACCAACAGTTTGTATTCAGTCTGATATTGGGTAGGGTTTTTGATATTTCAGGATTACTTTTTAAGGTTTGGGGTGAACTCTCATGTTGCATTAGACTCACCATCAACTCTTAATCGTTTTTGAAATAAAAAAGCAGCTATAGCCAGAAATGTTCAATTTATTAAATAGCTTTGCTAGTCAATCTAAAAAAATTCTTGTTGAAGATTTTTCCTGATTTTAAAAAAATACAGCAAAGGATGAATTTATTTATAAGAACTATAATAGTTTCCCTCAATTCCTTTTATATTTTAGATTACCTTATAATTTTCTAAATCTACATGAACAATAATGATCAATTTTGTCAGTATTATTCACACCTTTTATTAATTTAGCATAGATGAATAAATGTGAATGTTGTGAAGAGTTGATTGGGAATAGATTTTAAATCTGACAGTTAGATTACAGGGTACCTAAGAAAAAATGGCTCTTTCACTAGGTACCTAGTAATTTAATTCTTGTTTGAAATTATTATAATTTATTACAGTGTGTGGGTCCTAATGAATGTCTACTATTAAATGAAAAGGAGAAATTGAAATTATTAAATTCTTTTAACTTGTATCTTAAAATCCTCTTAAACAATTCAGCAGATATTAATAAGCAATGTGCTTTTCTTTCCCTTTTATGTGAGGGCAAACAAAAGCATTCTTTCCAGTACATAATATTATATGAGTGCTTACTTTTAGAATCAAGACTATCTTAAAATAGAAGATAGTTATGTGTGATGAAAACTGTCTAAAATTTGTTGTCTTGATTAGGTGTTTGGACCTTAACATACAAGTCTCTCTTCAAGGAAAGCTCAAAAGCATTCCCTAGAAGTTTTACCTTTCTTAGAAATGCAGATACGTGTCTGTTGAGAAATTAATAGTTCTCAGCAGTTTCCTACTGCAGGAGTCAAAGATCAGGGCATGAGAATATGGTAAATCTTATACTTTTACTATTTTTTTTCCACTTTCCTTATTGACTTGGTTTTGAGAAATTGGTGTAAGAAGTTGGTAAAAATGGGTAGGTGTTTCCACATTAATGTGAAGGGAGGCTCTAGGGATAGCTTAAATGAGTGATGGAACACAAATTGTGAAGTGTGTTTAAGAGGATGAAAACAAATGGGAGATTCTTAGATACAAACAATATCAGTTCATACTAATGTAGCTGACATACAATTAGGCCACTAATGGGGTTGTACCAGGATGAAATCTGTTTGACTAATAGAAGCCCTATAGTTTCGTCTCCAACATAGTGTGGTGTCTAAAATGATCATAGAATCATAGAGTTGCTTGGGTTGGAAGGGACCTTAAAGATCATAATTTTATTTGCAAGTACACTTTTTACAGGTCAATAACAGTTGTGGCCATTAACATTCACTATTTCAAACTGGCTCATGTTTCTCACCTCTACTGTTTTGTTGTTGTTGTTGTTGTTGGTTTTTTTTTGTAGCTTTTCTACATCTCTTACTGTAGAGGATTTCCAGTATTAAAATATGAATCAGGATCTTTCTGCAAGTCAGAAAAAAGTATTTTTATGCTGAATAAGTCACTAGGGTTGCCTGCCATTTCATGTTTATTTTCTTTAAGTGGAAAATAATAGTTACCCTCCTTGGTGAAGTCAACTTTGTATGAGGAATAAAGTATTACCTCTGGTTACCTGTTGCTGTCTTGCATCTGACAGATGGAGCACCAGTTGGATATTCCATCTTGAGGCACCAAGGTACCATTGTGTGCTTTGAGACGCATGTGTCTTTTCCTCTGGTAAGAGTGTGTGGGGTATTATGCCACTGCATATTTCCTGACGTGATGGCAGAAAAGAAAAGAAAACAGAACAGAAAAAAATACAAGAACAGAAAAAGAAAACTGAAAGAAAAGGAACAGAAAATAGAAAGCAAAAGGAAAAGAGACAGATCTGGTTTTGAGGGGGGTGTGTGTGTGATTTGTCACTTCAATAATTTTTGCATTTTCGTCAGATATATGTTTCTAATTTGAAGTGGACAGAGCTGAAGCCGGAAGTAACCTGGATTTGGGACTGTGGTTTTGGTTGGGGGTGGGTTGTTTTGTTTTGTTTTGTTTTAAAATGATGTAATTTTTTAAAAATATTTCCCACTCAAAATAAAAGGCACCCAAAATCACCATATTTGAAAGTGATATTAGGCACAGAGCACAACTGGTTGTGTTAACCCTTTGTGCTCTTTCTAACTGCAGACGGTTGTGGTATAGCATTTGATAATGTGTGAACTTTGCTATATAGCTGATAGGATCAGTTTCAAGCTACTAGCAGAAAAAAGGAGACTGAACAGAATTTGTTCTTCTAAAAATACTTGAGCCTTTCTCATGACTTAGGAATTTTTGTTTACTGTTTCTCACTGTAACCAATGCCAACAACTGCCCTGTTACGTAAAAAAAAGGAGCATACTAAAACATGAACTGAAATATCCTTAAGAGCTCACATTTCAAAATATAAGTATGAAGTAATGCTGCTATCAGTTTTTTCCTATTTTCTGAATTTCTTGGGCATATTCTAGCTCTGAGTACTGTTTAAAATTTATTTTCAGTAAAATATGTAAGTACTATGAAATGAAGTTATTTTATTAAGCTTGTGGTTTTGGTATGATTTGAACCTTGAATGTGGAAATCTGAATGAGATTAAAAGGTTTAAATAGCTTTAAAATTATATTTACATTAGTGCAATCTGTCCGTTTTAATACTAATCTGCTTTTCTAGATGAGATTGCATTATGAAAAAACACCCAGAGTGGGTTAAAATAGTTCAAAATATTTGCACTGTGGAACTTGTTTGTTCGTTTCTTAATCAGAGTTCTCAAGGAAAAGTTCAGCTCAGATATTAGCTTTACTTCTTAGAAATGACCTTGTGGGGTAGAGACGCATGGCACAGTGGCACTTTCCAGCTGTACACATGGTATCCGTCGGGGTACAATCATGCTCAGTCCCAGCACCGCAGGCTTGGACATATGTTGAGTTTTATTTCTTTCTTCTGACATTAATCCTATTCACCAGCTGTTCTGCCAGCTGCCATTCTTCAGCTTGGAGATTACATTTTGGGGGATACCAACAATTGCCTAGTTGACCAGTGTATTCCTCACTTACTTTAAAAATGATTGCAGTTCTGGGTTAGCATTACTCAGTCTTTTTTACTGCCTATGTCCTTAACTGTCTTTGAATTCTAGACTTGATTTATGATCACTTTGAATACACTGTAGAAAAATCCTCAAAAGAGCTCTGATTTCCACCACACTGGTAAATCTGTGCTCACAAAAAAAAAAAAAAAAAGGTTTGCAGTTAACATTCTGAAAGCTGTAATTAATGTTACATGCACTATTATGTAAACAGCATTAATTAGTGACAAATTCTTCTGATAAAATCATATTTTAGTCAAAAGAATGTCTTAATTTTTCATTTTTACATGCATCTATTTTAAGAAGTTTCATTTTTGTAAGAAACTGTTTCACTAATCAAGTTTGAACAGACTATTAAATCTGTTACACTCATAACATATACTAATAAGTCGTATAGATTTCTCAGTTCATATTCCAGATGATCTGTCCATAAGCAGGATGTTAAACATCTGTAGTTTAAGCCTTCTGGGACTAACAAATGCATTAATTCTGGAAAGAAATGTGGCCTGAACAATAAGGTTACAGACCATGTGGTAAAGAAACAACCCCGATATCATCAACTCGGCACATACGGTGCACTGCGCTCGAGATGTAGTACAGCAGTAAAAGAACAATGACAGTCTTAAACTGTATCCACTTATAGCATATATTTATCACGTTCATATCAGTAAAGACAGAGAATCCCATATTTAAGGTAATTATTTCATGTGGCAATTTAAAGATCTTTGTTGCACATCCTTCACAATTGAGCAAAATTGGCTATTAGCTGGATAAGGTTAAACCAAAGTATAATGGTAAATATTTATTACAGGAATATTCAATTAATAACACATTCTGCATTTCTTTGCACAGCCAGTGATTACACTTAGATCATGTAAAGCAGACATTGGAATCATCCAACTCAGATCATGCTTTAAGGAAACAGTAGCTACATTAGTATAAACCACCCACCTTGATTCCTTTCCTCTCTTCTGTTTTGTGGACTTAGCACAATGTTCATTTAATACAATTACAGAATGAGGGTATCAGTACTTAACACGGATAAAATATTGTTTAGATAGGAGTTGCTCTTGACTTCCATCAGAGTCAAGAAAAGTTTTAGGGAGGAATGTAGGGGGAGAGAATCCTAAGAAATATTCCTTGTGAGATGATGTTCCAGACTTACCAGTAGTGAACACCCTTTACTAAAAATGGCCATTCTATTTATAGAAATATTCATATTTTCATTGGTGGCCAAAGCACTGCTTATAGGAAAACCTACAGGTGACTAATAGGAGTTGCTCACTAAGTGGAATAATGAATAGTATTAGGTGTCAATTAAATCAAGCTTCCCCGAGGTGCAGGTGCTCCACAATGTACTGACACATTTCAAGTAGCAGCGCCACTTCACCCATGCATATGAACAAGCACATTTGCATATTAAAAAGCTGAAAATTATTTAACTGAAGCAAAAGTCTTTTAGAGATGATGGAGGTTATTAAAACTGTTGACAAGAAAGAAGGTAATTGCCTGAAAATGAGAGATGACATTCTGCTATACACAGGGAACGTTGTTTTTGTTGTATTGTGCAGCAGTGCCTGGGTGTATAACCTATTACATTGAGATTGCTCCTATGCAATTAGACCCTTTTTGTCCTCACTTCAATAAGGCTATGATTATGAAGGATTGAAGAACACTTGGCATATTGAATGTCTGTTGTTTTTATAACTTCGTCAGAAATGACAAAACACGTTTTGTGTCCTGTTTTTTCTTTGTAGGCTTATTGATTCTGTGATTATAATATTCATAAAAGACAATGTGTTCATGGTTGAATACTCTGTCATTTATACAGGTTTTATTTTTTTTATTTTTGAGCATAGTACTTGTTTGAATGCCAAGGTGTTAGTCAGAGAGATGGGCATATAGAAAGTAAAAGATGAATAGGTGAGAAATAGAGCACTCTAATAAAGCCAAATATTTCTATTAGAAGTGAAATAAAAAGCCCATGTATTTCAGAAGTGTCTGCTCAGAAATACTCACAGCCTAAAGTGAATTTACTTTTTATCTCTCGGCAGTGATTGTTTTACTGTGTGTTTTCTTTGTCCTCTCTTTCCTAGTGATAGTCTAAAGAAACTGGTTGAATTGCACCTTGCAAGGTGCAAGTGACAGGAAAAAATCCTTTTATGTTGTAAGCCATGAGTGAGAAACTTCATTCACCTCGCATACCATTCTACAAGGAAGGAAACAACGGAGCTTCATTTTATGTAGCTAAGACAAAGGTGCCTGGCAAGCAATACCATTTAATGCTTACCACCTAAATGGTCATTTGTGGTGGGATTTGCAAAACTGCCTAAGAGATTTGGATGCGCAGTTCCCATTAAAGTTAATGAGAATTGGCGGCATCCAAATTCCCTTTGCAGCTTTGAAAATGTCAACCAGCCTTTCAGTGTTTGTGATCATGCTATGAGATTGTTTCCTACAAGCTCTGTTTTTGTTAGGTTTTCTATTATGTTCCAGGAGTTGGCTCAGAGTTTGGAGAGGAGCACAGCAATTGTAGTGACTGACTTTGAATTTGGGCAAAGATGTAAACCTTTCAGCTTCAGATAACTTGTCTGTAAATTGGAGACTTTAGCTCTTGCTTGATTTTACACTATGCTTTGATGTCTTTTGAATTAAGATGAATACTTTTATTAATAAGAAGGTTTTGTTTCACTCTTGTTGTCCTGGTCTGTTGAGCTGTGCGAGACATGCAAGACCCTTATCTGTCTGGAACAGTTTTAGATACATTAAACCACAGAACATCATAACGATACAAATTATTTATGATATAACTGATGTACTCAAATACATAACAAGTCATGAGGATAGATGATCCATATTGAAGTAAAAGTATGTCATCTATTAGTATGAAGTATCTTTTCAAGAATGCATGATTCAAGTTGTGACTTTTTCATATGTGATTGCATTTTAATCCTTGGTCAGCCATTGCATGCTACATACTTTCAGCTGACCCTTTCATGAAGCCATTTATTTACTTTGATCTCTGAAACACTGAAATTATCTGGTTTCTTAAAATGACAGTAGTCATAATTTGAAAAAGTAAAATGGACAATTTATGGGATCAGTCTTGCAGTTCTTGATTAGATAGTACACTGTTATGCCCCCAAAGTAACAAATTGCTGCTAGTTAGGCCTCCTGTCATTTTGAGATACCCACAGTGGACCAGATTTTCAAAGAGCCCTAGTGTTATAAACAGCTCTTACTTAGGCACATAAAAAAAAAAAATAAAAAAAAAGAAAGAAAAGCTTCATTTATTAAAATTCAGCACTGAGAATAGCAGGAGCACCTCAGAGAACTTGCTCACATCTTTAGAGTGCTTGAAAGAGAGTTGAACTTTCTGAAAAATGGAACTACTCTATTCTTTGTGTAAATGCATGAGGAAAATGGCAGCTCAGTAGCTGTCACAGAACTATCCTAGTATTGTGTTTATCGTGATACTGTATATGCATGATGTGTATATGTATTATAACATATGTATGGTATATACCATGTTATATGGTATATATGTGTGTATTTCGACAATTAGATATTTAATATTTGATATTTTGTTGCCTTAGCATCTAGTATTCTTTTCAAACAAAGAAAACACTGATCCCCTTGTTCCAAGGGAGTGCACCACTTATTAGCTACAGAAAACATCTATGACTTGATAAAATGAGCAGTAATTTCAAACACAGTATCTCACATATTGTAATATAATATACTGTGGGAAGGTTTCTTAGCCAGGAGAAAGTACAGATGACTGCTACGGGCCAAGAAATACAATTTGATAGGTCTTGTGCAGAAATCATTATGGAAGTCTTTTTAAACTAAGCGTAATCTCATAGATTTTAGTAGAAAATAAATAGGTTTCCATGCTATTGAAAATTAATGTTTCTAAAATAAATCTTGTTTTCACCAACAAACATTTGGCTTAGAAGAAAAGACAATCAGACAATGTTCACTATGCCATTAGTGAAGCAGAGCATATGTTTCTGCTTTATCAGCTGCTGACATTAAGTGTACTGATTTACTGGTTTGAAACTGGTGGTTGGGTCACTAGAATTCATTTGTTTTAAGAATTAAATTTAAATCTTCCACTGCACTTAAGATTTTAGAAAGTTTTGTCATATTTTTTCTATACTACAGAAGTAGGAGTCTTCTTGATAAAGGATCTTCCTTTTGCAAAGCTAGGCAACGTCCTGTGCTCTGAGGCATGGGAAGGATGAGAGTGGTAGCTGTTGTTCTGTGGCACTGTCAGTCAGCAGGAAAGTACAGAAAGAAAAATGACATTAAACCCAAGTCTGCTGAACCCTTGGTCCTATAACCACTCTGAAGTCAGAACTGTCTTCATTTTGAAGTGAGTAGCCACATGGAGCATGGTGAACTTTGCTACTGGTTGTTATATGGTTACCTACAGTACCTGAAGACAGAACTCATGGACTCGAGAGATCCCTGTTTGACTGGGGCTCCTAGTGTGCGGGGAGGTTACTGACATTTCTGACAACTCCTTAGCAGCTTTTGTTGTGACCCGAACTTCCAAGACAGGAGGTATAGACTTAGTGAGTTGTGGTAGAAGGATCTGCAAAAGTGCTGACTGAGGTATGATGAGAAAGGGTTAAGGTCCTCAGAAGAAGTAGCTGGCTCCCTCCAGGGAGGCTCTGAATTCTAAAAACATATTCACAGCTGGTGGCTCCTGTACTGCTTTGTCTGAAAGGTATTATATAACAGCCTTTTTTTCTGATGGAAGTGATATTTAGCTTGTAGTGTCTTGACTCTGCAGTTGTGTATACTGTCAACATACTTTCCAGTGACCCAAGTGATCAGTTGTGGTTACTGACTTTCAATGCCTAACTTGAAACATACTGGGACTGATTTTTGAGATATATTCTGCACTTGTAACTCCAACTTCCAAAACTACTGAGCACACCAACTTTGAAAATAAGACGTGATTTGATTCAAGCACCATACCTAAAACTTCTGGCCATTTTTAAAATACTGCAATTGTATATGTGTCTGCAGCTAGCTATCAGCACACAGATGGATAAACAAGTTTCATAAGCATTCAATGTACATAAAATACATGGGTTCTATGTATTATTCCAATTCATCTGGGCAGTAAACCCCAGCTGTCATCAAACAACACTTTTCCTCTTTCAGATGACAGTTATGAAATGGCAGACTAGTCATTCTTTCAGAGATCCAGACCTCAGTTATTGAGATGCTCAGAAGCATCTGTTGATTTTGCTGTGCCTCTATTATGCCAGGCTGAAGGTGCTGTTGATAAAACCTTCTGAACAATCTTCCATTTTAACAGGGATCAAATTCTCTATTAGCATGTAAAAAGAGAAATACTTATCATTTGAACTGGATAAAAGCTTCTCCAATTGTTACTAAATGTTTCTGGAATCACTGTGGTCACTAAACTCCTCATTTCTTTTCTGATATTTTGAGATGCTGTCTTGCCTGCTAACAGCAAATCTGATAAATAAAAATTGATATGTATTTCAGTGAAAATTACACTTTATTCTGCCTGTATTTATGCAGGCAGGATTTTTCCCCCCTTTTATTTGGTTTTGTCTTTAATCTAGCTTAAGAATGGAATGGTTGAAAGCTCTTTTCCCATTTTTTCATAGGGATAATCCTGAGAGTTTCATTAACAGAAAAGCTTTACATCTCAGTGGAGTACAGACACCCAAACTATTGTTTAGCTATCTAACTCCCAATTACATAAATGGCAATTAGGCACTTAAATTGTATTTAGATATCTGAATACCTTCAGGGATTTGAACTAATAGATCTTTATGTCTGGCACATTTCTTACATGGAGAGGAGAAAGAGGGGAGTAGGAAAGCAATAGTACCATGTCTGATGAATTAATTCCTAGGTGATTTGCCTGGGTGACTCTACACAGCATTTGCAGGCACCTCAAATTTAGGAACTTAGATTTTGTCCTACTGATCCAATTTTGAAATTTCAGACATCTACCTGGCATATTTGATTTTTCCAAAAGGTAAGTTAAAAGGAGAGAAAACTCTTTCATGAAGACCAGAATCTCATTTGGTATGACTCAGAAAATATTTTAAACAGTTTCTTTTTGCACCTTATTCCATGGTATGGCTCAAAACAATACGATTTTTGCACATCATCTGTGGACAAATCTGGCCTCTAATGAATAAATCCAACTGAAGTTTGTCTGAATAACTGTTTGAAAAAATGACCAGGTCCAGGTTCTGATTGGTTCTTTTCTTTTTCATCTGTAGATTGCACAAAAGCTAAGAAGGGACTTGGTGAGCAAGATCTCTTGGCCACTTTTGGATAATGATAATAATTCAAATGAACTTCTGAGCACTACTTGGAATAATTAATTATTACATTTTCCAGGCATGAGTATTTTGGGGCAGCTCTTTTCTGTCACATATAATCATTTAATAGTCATTAAGAAATTATTATCAGGATGAGCTTAATAACTTTGCATTGTTGTGTTTTCAATTCAGTCATCTCTATTACATGATGTTATTTTTCAAGTCCATTTTTTAAAAATTGTGGTTTGCCAAATTCTCCTGTTTATGAACTATTCAGAGATAATTGAAATTGCCTGTTTCTCACATGTATCCTATTCATGCCATCTGCTACCTGAAATTTAGTTTGGATCCTTGCCATGCAGTTGTAAAGTGGTTTCGGTTTTATATCTTTCTTGTTGACCGTATGTTGTACTTATATTTGTGTGCATTTAGCATGTCATATGTACATACATATCCAAACCAGAAAACATTAATTTATCTGAATTTACTTGCTTTACAGCAGATATTATTACATTGTGATGTCTCATGCCCAAAATTAATTTCATTCGTATTTAGTGAAATTTGTCTTCATTCATACCAAAAAATCTTCCTGAATATGTAGGTCTGAAGAAATTAACATAGTCAAGACAACTTTGAAAATATAGAATCATGTAAAAATAAAGATAGTACAATTAAAAAACCAAAAAGATGTTATTTGCTTAAAGCTCTTTGTGTTACCATTTTGCAAATAATTAAATTTTTCAGTAGTTGTACGAGATAAAAAAACTGCATCATGAAAGAATTGAGGGATTTATTCCACCCCCCCAGTCTTTTGGAAACAAGCACATTTTGCAGGAGTGTGATAATAAACTGAATATCCCTGTATTCCAGCTACGTTCTAATGGGGTGGGCCAGCTAGGCTACTGTGTGTGACTGCCCAGGAGTGAGCAGAGCAGTTGTTGCAGCTTCTTCAAGCTTGTATAGTAGTTTTACAGTGCTCAGAGACTTTTTTTGACCTAGTCTGAGAACAGTTAGATTTTCCTTAACACTAGTTTGAATATCACCACTGTGTGACTATAGGTGTGCAGCACAGCACGGCTGAGAATTGATTTGTTACGATAGTTCTCTTTGTGCCGTGAGATGGTGTAATTTACTCCTGCCTGTATTGCTTGGGAGTAAACCTTTCCCTATTTGCTCTTGAAAATAAGTTTTGTAGCAGGTCAGCTATCATATATCTTTCAAATTGTTTCAGAGACATATGTTTGTATATGCCTGTATATGTGATATGCATTCTGCCTGTATCAAGGGCTGATAAAAATGCTCAATAGCAGTGTGGAGTGAACAAAGCTTTAAAGTCATTATGGGTGGGCAAGCATGTTGCCTGCTTTTGCTCCTTTGCAGTTCCTGGGGGCAAGTTACTGGACGGGGGGTGAGAGAGGAGTTCTGGCTTCACTTTTGTATCTAAGCATATATAAACATCTGGCTGGTTAGAGGGAAGCATTAGGCTCTAGCCACAGCCTCACATGCTGAAGTGAAGCTCCTTTGGTCTTACTGGGCTTGTAAAGGTGAATTGTTGGCTTGAAGGGCAATGGTGTGTGTTTCACTCAGTGTTTCTGAACATACTTTCCCAGAGAGAGAGAATGCAAAAGAGTTAGTGGAACTAGCGAGGTAAAGCTTACTATTTTACTTCATTCTCCAAAGTATTTGTGGCTCTCATATACATATGCTCTGCAAATAAGCTTCTGAAGCCCTGTGTAAAGCAGTATTTAACTCCTTGAAAGCTATTTAATTCTCCTTAATGTCATTTCTGAGAAGAGAATTTTGTCTGCTTTGGACGTGTTGGCCCACGGCCTTGGGCTCACTAAATCGAGGCTGGCCTTGAGGTGCTACCTGTGGGAGCCTCTCTGAGCAGAATCGTGTCTTTAGGCTGTGGTCACCTGACAAGTGTGTCATTTTTAGGGTATGTGCTATTATTTCTTCCAGGCTCAGGGTTTGCAGTCATCATTTGATTTGGAAAATGTGGACTGGATGAATGGGCTTGTTCCTTTTGTAGGGGATTACAATAATACACGGAAGCATGTGAGTGCTTCTGACAGATGTGCTGGCGGCCTGCCACTGCTTGAAGGGTGCGGCTCTGACTGACAACTTGCAATTATGTGATGATGAATGGTTCTGATGTGTGTTCAAGAGAAAACCACTTTCTAGAAAGTGAAAGTTGTACATACGGTTCCTATAAAGTAAGACTTAAGGCCCTAACTTTTGGGGTTTTTTGTCAGAATAACCAATTTGGATCCCCTTTTCTGTCAACTTTTTCTGGTTTTGATAAATAAGGGCCAAACCAAAGCTTGTATGGGGGAAAATTAGCTTTGGCCCATTTTGGCTTAAGAAATGCTTTATCTGCATTTTTAGTCAAAGTGACATCATCACTGTAGAGATGTACAAATGCATATACGCATAGAGAGGTACTTAGATGTATACACATGACTGTGCAGTAACCAACAAGTTCATCAAAGAAAATCCCTTGAGCAAAACCCCACTTTTCTGTCAGGGCTATAATTCACCAGTCTGCAAAGCTGATGTTAGTGTTAATGGGAGTTTCAGCCGTACACCAAAGACAGAATGTACCCACAGAGCACTTCTAAATGTTCTCTTTTTGTGCTAGATGTAATCAATTTTTACAACATGGTACTGTTGGAGTCTCGGCCTCTGGGCATAGACATAGAGAAGGTCCAGTATATGAGAGCACATGGCAGCACCTTAGCCCTGGCAAGTTGTTACAGAATGTGGTTGATGTTGGCTGACTTGGTAGAGTTTGTCAACCTATGGATTACGTAGTAGGTGATATGCATTGTCCATTTTGGGGGAGCTGTTATGGATAACTTTGCCTGTTAGATACTGTGAATTGGAACCAGCCCACAAAACAAGAGAAATTGGGCTTTAAGATTAGGATGTGCCAGCTGAGCAAAGAAAAAGGGGTAGTAAAAGGAGTGTTTAGAAAACCCCTAAATTTAGTTTGATTTGAACAAAGATGAGAACATGTGTATCTGACCATGTAGATGACATACCCTTTTGGATGCAAAATTAGTGGTTTACAAGTAGGTTTTGTGCGGTTTGCAGTTTGGCCAAACTCTGCTGACCCTTTCTGTGAACTGCTGGTGCTAGTTTCTGGTCTGAAGGGATGGGAGCTTCTTCAAAGGGAAGAAGTCTCTTTGCTTAGAAGTATATTCTTGTATATAGGTGGAACATGCTCATGGTATTCAAGTTTTCAATCTAGACTTTGCAAAAGTTATTGTTAGAGAGGAATTGTTTAGCAGCCTGATCCAACATGGTGATCCCTGCATGACTGCAGTGAACAATTATCATGGTTTTCCTATACGTTTGTTGGCAATATTTGTTCTTATTCTCTGATTAGCTGTTTAATACAGGGTAAGGTTCCACTTTTAGAGCTTACATCACTGTTATTATCTATTATTTTGCTACTGTAAAAAGCGAAAACAAATGCAGTCACAATGAATGGGCAACTTTTTATACTTTGTAAATAACTGCAAAGTAATGGACTGTGGCAATTTAAATTCTTTAACCTATTTTCTGAGACTAATTGCCCGTAGTCTTAGATGCTGAGTGGGTCCAGTTAATAGCTTTCAGAATAAGAGAAATGTTACTTTGTATGAAAGTTCACATTTACACCATTCTTTATAAGATAATAAACTCATGAGGGAGACACATTGGGCTGAAGAAGAAAATAGTTTACTTCCTATCAGCTAAAAAGCTTTTGGATAATTCCTGAGAATATTTGGATGTTCTTAGTTGCCTAAAATTGAAAAACTTCTGAACTTGGGAAACTTGAGCAATTTTGTTGTAGAATTAAAGAAATTCTATGTGATTTCAGCATTCATGGAGTACGCCAGTGGCTGTGGAGCCTGCGGTGGCTGGTTTGCTTTGGGGAAAGCTGTGCCTGTGCATACTGTGTTCCTGCCTTTGAGCAGGCAAAGCTACAGTGTTCATTGACTGCTGTCTTAGGCTGAGCGCTGCCAGTTGTTCCAGTGGAGATAGTAAATTATATGACATGTATAGCTTTGAAAGCAAAAAGGAAGAAAAATAATTTGTTCCATGGAGCTTAGGCCACTGAGTTCTGAAGGGCCTCTGAGTTTCACTAGAAGTGGATAAGACGATTCCTTGTAATTTTTTTTTCCAGGGGCATTTGCCAGGAAGTACCTTTGGAGCTGTACATATAGCAGTAGTAAAAGCATATGACAGTCCTTGTTCCAGAGAGCTCTCAGTCAGATCTTATGATGAGAGAGAACAGGTGAAAATATGATCTATGGGGAAAAGTGGGCACCACTGACAATGATGTTAGCGTATTTGATACAAGGAGCAGCAGTCAGTGTACCACCTGCCCAGGCATACATAAGGTGGTGTAAATTATACCTTGCCCATAAATAAGTGTTTAAAAAAAGCTTAAGGAACCAGAGATGTGTAACTTGTGAGGTTTGAGACTCTGCCCTCCTAGCGATCGTGATTATATTAATAGTGTGAGTGTGAATGCAGGAGTAGTGTTTAGGCAAGTTTGCAGCCCAGGGACTAGAGAAGTGATTAGTTGACAAAAAAGATTGTATGGTGGTCTAAATATGATTGGTTTGTGGGCAACGGCAAGATAAAAGCCCTAGGAGGATAATTCTTGCATGGAGTAAAGACAATGAAAATGCAACCAAAGGGTAAGAGATTAATCTCAACTTTAATGTATGTAAACAGAAATTAGATGGACCAAACCATAAGCATGTGGAGAACCTGGCAGCAGCCCAAACTTCTGCCTTTGGCTTGCTAGTAACAAGTCTTTGCATTGCACATTCAAACCATTGTGGCCACACTGCTGTTTCTGCATAAAGTCCATACATAAAACCTTTCATATCTAGCCTTAGAAATCATGCAGTGGCCTTGCTGAAGACATTTTTAATAAGACAGGCAGTGTAGCTTAAGAAATATACAGATCCTGTTGTGAATTTTGTTGTTCCTAGAGTACAAGTGCATGAAGTGCATTAGACTAGGATCTATTGAATATGATATAACTAAAATCTTTACTTCTTACTAGTGCACTGGATTTGGTAATATATTTACATAAATAAGGCACTGTAATAATTTTCCAATATTCTGTGTCATTTAGCATTCAAACAGAGATACTTCCTGCCTGTCCTGTTCTCTGGAACGAGTACTTCTAAGCTTTGTGTAGAAGTTGTTCAGATAACATGAAATTTTCTGTTGGACCTAAATATGAGAAAAATCCTTCTAAACAACTGAGTCTTGGTTGGATTCTTTTGCATTTGTGTAAAGAGTATATCATAAACCAGCATTAATCTACGATTTCAAGTAGCTGCATAGAATTTTATGCATGCTTAAATTTTCTGGGGAGTTATGCTGCTAAAAATCAGCTCATTAATTTAAACTGTTATAGAGTCTGGATTAAATCAACAAAGCAAGAAGACTAAATGTTTAAGACAAATTGTATAAATTGTCTTCTTTACCTGCAATATAACTTTTAGTGTAGGTTGTGGTGTAATTCTCCAGAACTCCATTGCCTATTTCTTGCTGGTAATGAGGAGAGTTCTGGAGAAGAAAGGATGTTTGTTAGCAGAATAGGAAATAAAGAATAACTTGAAACAAGGTAGCATGAGCTTATTGTGATTTCCCTTCTCTGTGTCTATGAAGATTTAATTGTACTGAATATGTATTTACCTCTTTGGGTAGCAGATTTTGAGATGAGAACTCCCCAGGTGTTATTAAATCTCCTGTTAGATGTTGCCTAATGATCAGCATTTTCATGGCTCTGAAATTGATTGTATTACTGTGTTACATATTTTGGGGAGATATAGATGCTGATGAATTTGTGCACCAGCTTTAGAGGCATAAAATTATTTTCTGCTGAGAAACGTGATGACTTAATGGATCAAGTAGCATATCACGCTCTGGCATCACTTGCTCCAAGTGAATAGGGCAATCTATACAGCTCTGCCTGCCTGCACATGGAGGATGTCAAGATTTGCTGTCAGGAGAGCAAAAGGGGCCTGTGTCTGTTTTCTTGCACTAGGACAGGGTGTAACATGCACTCTTTCATTACTGCATTTAGTTGGTAAAGTCCAGTGCAGAGAAACCAAAGTCCATTTCCTGTTCATCCTGTCTTTAATTCAGCATGATCAGTAACCTGCCAATCACCATTGTTTCCAAACCTGGCTACTTATATCTGATTTATAAAAGTCTGAGCTTTATATAAGTGCAGGTTTAAAACTTTTCATTTTGCAAGATGTCTACATAACTATGAAAGCTTTCTTCAGTCACCCAACAGGATTCAAAACATTTAAAAATGAAAACAATTTCTGTTTCCATGTAGATAAGTATAATTTTTCTTACATGATTAATATTTTTTCTTCTGAAAGAATTCTGATTCACCCAGTTCACTAACAGGATGATCCTCTATGAATGTGAAACAATCCAATAGCTCATTATATCCTTACTGGTCAATCTCAAGCTTTTGTATCTATTACTTACTTATTATTCAAGCTGTGCTCTGAAGACATGGATATTACACAACTGGCTGGGTTTTTTCAGCATACTCTTGTAAACATGCTACAAACATTATCGTCTCAAAGTCTTCACAAAGGGGAAAAAGGCAGTCTGTATGGCAACTTCACAGGTGTGGGATTAAGAGTGTGACATTAAAAACACCATTGACTTATTGGTTGTTCAGTTTGAGGTGTTTAGGACCTAATCGTTATCCAGAGGACGTAACTTTGTGCTGCAGTTTATATATAGCTATATGTATTATAGCTTCAGTCTTTGCATCGCCATTACATTGACACAGCTGCAGCTGTGAATGTTCAGCAATTCCTCAAAAAAGACCCCAGGTTTTTAAAATTGAGCTTCCAGAACATGAACCTGTGACCCATCATTTCTCCTTTTGCAGTTCCATCTCCTATTCACTTAATTTCTTTGAACTTCTGCAGTGGAATGTGGCCAATGATCGTATGGGCTTTGCTCTGCAGCTCCAGTACTATGCTTTTGTTGGGGTTGTTCCATGTGCTGAATGTAACAGGAATCCTGTAAGAAGAAGAACCAGTGTGCATTGCTTTGTTTTGATTCCATGGGGGCTTTTATTTACAGAATGTATCAAAATATTTATTCACACTGGGGCTGAATTAGGATTTCCTGAACATTAATTCTAGCATTTCCATATCTTTCCAGTACTTCACCTTACAAGATCTGTGATGTTCCTTTACAAGGGAAAAAAAATGACTAATTTTCAGCTCCATATATACAGGGAAGTGAAAATTCAAATATATTGTTCTTGAAGATACTAAGTGCATTCTTTTCTTAAATATTGTCACAGATTTGTAATAAACCAGCTCTTACTCCTGAAATAGATAACCATGACAAGTAGATTGATACTTAGGAGATTTGTAAACCTTTCAAAGCTCTGTTTGCTGGAATTAGCTCAGGAAGGTTGTGACTGTGCTGTATTTATACAGAATATGATAGTTCATTTGAAGTAAAATTTTATTAGTATAAAGGAGGCTATAGAACTGATTTTGTCAGTTTGTATTTTAGTGTCCTGGAAAAGACTGCATCATGTGCATGACTGCATCATCAGAAATCGTAAATACAGAGGAGATTCTAGCTATTGTTTTCATTCCTTTACATCCTTGGTTGAA
The DNA here is from genome assembly GCA_013399015.1 of Galbula dea. Taxonomy (NCBI): domain Eukaryota; kingdom Metazoa; phylum Chordata; class Aves; order Piciformes; family Galbulidae; genus Galbula; species Galbula dea. The sequence continues at coordinate 174,332 of VWZX01007992.1, forward strand.
GTAATTTCAAATCAAGAGCATATTATTTTGCTTTCATTGTGTTACACTTTTACATACAAAAATGCTTAAGGATTTCTCATGAAAATTTTTTTGTTATACAATTGTTTTAATTTCAGAATATTTTATGTAAGAGCTGAGTTAAGATTTTTATACACAATATTAAGAAGCCTTCAAATCATTAACCAGATGTTTATTACCGCATTATTAGGATAATGAGTAGAACATGATTTGGGGGAACAAAATAGAGGTCTTTTGAATCATCCATGTTTTGTTCATAAATCATCTGGTGTCAAAAATTTTATAAGGAACATTAATCAGTTTAATAGAAACTGATTTTTCTTGCTTTTCAGGAAGTCCCCTCACTCCACAAACTAACCTGCTGTGGGTGAGGTTGCACACACTTGCATTTTTGTATTACCTTTTGTTTCAGCTGGTTTTACTCCCCAAAACTTTTACCAATATTTCCATAGTGATTTTATGGAATTTCTGCTTTGAAAAATGATCCAGTACTTTCTTGACATGGCACTTAGTAGGAAAAGGTGCAATGACATAAATGCCTATTTGTGCTGCCAAACAATTTCTTGAGGGGTCCTCTGTTTACTTCAGCTTGGTATGAGAATCTGAGAGAGCTGTACAATGTTAAGAGAAATCTGCCCTCATGTCTTTAATATGGTGAGTCCAGTGAGTGGGGTTAGTAAGTAGCTGAATGTGGGCTCACATGCAGTCTGCAACTTCTTGAGCTACTAGGGAAATTGATTTGTAAAAGAAAGATGGTACCTGTCCAGAGGCTGTGTGATACACAGTTTGTTCCAAAGCAGTTTAACAAAGAAAGATTTAAATATTAAATTCTGAATAGTTTGAGTAATAATGAGAAGAATGTCACTTCAACTCACAAGTGTTTGAAAAGAGTGGATACCAAAGATGAAAGTGAATAGTTTAGGGTTGTAAAAGGACTAGGACAAGGAACAGAGGTGTGGAATTAAGAGAATGAAGAATTAGGCCAAATACTGGGAGAAATTTGGTATCTGTTTAAGACTAAGTAGACTTTGATGGAGCTATGCTGATGAGTTCTAGCTAAGATATTGGCTTAGTCTTCTTTTCCACTCTGAGGAAAAAAAGAATTGATCTTCTAGAACTGGTCAATACAGAAAAACGTGATGATGTGGGAGCAAATAAAAAAATAGTGAAGATTTTGAGATCTGCTTCCTTTAGCACAACTTTCTTCTTTTGCAATGTAAGAAATATTGCAAATCCTGTTAATTTTGTTACTTTTGCATTGGTTGATTGCAAGCAAATTGTGCTCCTCTTTTTCTGACTGTCCCTGATTGCTGTTGTGTAAAGCTGGAGACTCTCTTGCCAGTATTATGTTTTCACTTGGGGTGTAACCAGAGGTGCACATACTTAGGGAATACGTGATTACACAAAATGTACAGTATACTATCACTGTAATGCAGATAAGGCAGTGATGTGTACTTCAATGAATATAGCCAATCTAACACTAAAATATAGCTTATAATGGAAGGGAAACTTTAAGTGGAGGAATGAAATGTACATGTAATTTTGACAGACTTAAAAGATGTTTCGCTTCTACTAATATGCCAAAACACTGCATCCACGCAATTATAGTGACATTTGAGAAAGCTCCTTTTGATATACATAGTGTATAGTCTAGTGCAGCGTTCATGAAATTAACATTTTCCTGAAGTAATCATATACAATTAAGTGACCAAATAGTACTGTGGCAATACAACTGTATTTCACAGGAGCTAAATATATTTCTTCACACTGATCCTGCATGTTTTAGTTGAGCAGTCATTAGCATGTTTATAATGGTTCTAATTTAGCACAACATTTTCTGAATTTTATCCTTGAGTCATTTACAAATTGTTCATATTGAGTAAACAAAGGAAACAGATTGCATTTTATACTTAGTAATTTATCTGAAAGAAGAGGGGAGGGTTAATTGTCTGAAAGTTTTGCTCTGTTTGGGGAAGTGATTCTAGTCTTGCATTGCTTGGCACACAATGCCTTTTTCTCTCTGTTCTGGGAAATAAAAAAAACTACCCAAGAATGGAGGAGTGAGTAAAATGAAAAATTAGGAGCAGGACAAGATTTGCCACTCCCAAAGGGGAGTGTGGAGCAGAATTGGAGCTGGCGCGAGATTATCTAAAACAGTTGGTGCATTCCTTAATGATCAAGTTCTTGAGAAGTCCAGCTCTCTCTCACAGAGCATCTGTGTTGATGTTTATATCAGTGCCCTGCTGTATGGGAAAAGCATGCTTTCTCTTGTTGCTTTTCTAAAAATAGTGTGGCATATAGCATTGTATGAGTTGTTTTAAGAGAACAAAAACATTTGCAAGGTTAAAGGTTCTGCTTTTTAATAAATAAATAAAAATAAAGGTCAGAACTGTATCTTGGGTTACTCTGTCCATGAAATTCAAACTCCTTTTTATCTGGAGTTTTGCACTGAGCAGAATTCATTCCTTGCACTAGAGAATTCCTGTTGAACAAGCCATTTTATGCAGCATTTGGTGCAAGCTTCAGACTCTCTACAGTTTTTCTCACTAGCCACATCATAGAAGGCAGGTCTGGAAATCACTCCCAGTTAAATTCCAGTGTTTCTGTTTAGAATGTCTGTTGTTTCATGCAAGATCTAGACCATTCAAGTAGTGCAAATGAATTCAGAGGAAAACCAGAACATTTTAATGCCTAATTATTTTTAGTGAGCGTGGAGAGTTTTAATTAAAAGTTAAGAGAGCTCTCCAAGCTCTTACAGTTCTAATTTTATCATATTGTGGAAATCTTGTCACTGCAAAAAAATATACAGTAGTTGGCAGATTTACTTGGTTCCCTGTCCTAAAACTGCAATATTTGGTAGTCAGATCTCAGGCATGTTTCCTTATTGCTTTTGCAAGGAAACATCTAGTGTGAGCTGACCTCTTCTGCTTATGATTGTGTTTCAGAAGGTTTCTTCACCCTTTCTTAGTTTTTCTTTTTCCCCCCTTTTTGGTTTTACAGTCCAGCCCACAGCTTGTACTGAGAATCAGCCCCAAGTTCTGATTCATGATCAGAGATGTGCTAGGTGTTCAACAACTCCTTTGTGAGGTGTGCAGTCTGTGCCAGAGATGTCACAGCCTCGGTAGCTGGGGCGGACAAAGAGGTGGATAGAAATGAGTCACCGTGAGAGGAGGGAGGAAGTGACTGGCCAGGATTACTTGGCTACTTAACAGCAGGAGCAAGATACAGAAATTAGGAGTGGGGTGGTTTTTTTGTTTGTTTGGTGGGGTTTTTATGTTTGGGTTGCTTTTTGTTTAGGTTTGGTTTTTTGCCAATAAATGTAGCAAAAGGAATTAGCAGCTTTTCCTGTTTGAAATGTCATGTTGCTGATTTTTGTATTGTGATTGTGTTTTTGTTTTTCAAGAACTCAGTTTCTGAAAGCTAATTAAATGAAGAAAATCTTGAAAAATTGGCCAAAGAAATCGGTTCACTGGCTAGCAATGTCTGAAATGCCTTATATTTTAATTTTCTGTTAGACCACAACAATTAATTACTGTGTGAAAGCAGTATGGAAATTGAGAAGGATGAGATGAGATTCCCCTGACTTGCCTCTCCGCTGACAGCAAGATTGAAGCCAAGCTGCTTAGGAGCAAGAGACAGTAGCAATACATTGCAGCTATGGATGTTAAGCCTTTAGGCTGATTTTTGATTAGTTTTGTATTGTTGCTGTCTCCTTTTAGTTAAAGTTTATTGGTACAAAAAGGGATAATTTGTGTTTGAAAGAAAAAAAGTAACTATGGTAACAAAGAATCTATTTTAGTAACATTGCACAAACTTTACATCCTTGGATTGAAAAAGAATAGATAGTACCACCTGGCAGTTAAGTTTCTGATAGTCATGGTTAAATTATAATTTCTCAAATCATGAACGTAAATGTAAAATCCTTAATTTAATTTTGAATTGTTAGAAGCTTATAAAATTGTGTTCTTTCAAAATGAATTAAATTAACCTTTTTACCCTTCCCTTTGATATGTTAGAGTTTGCATATAATTTTAAAATACGTAGTATGAAGCATGAAAATTAAGAAATATTTTTATGATCTAGATCTATGTTAGGTGGTTTTTACCTCAAGGAAATTTGGTGGGCAGTGAACTCACAAAAGGCTTGTAAGCAAGCTGTTGTCATCTACTCAAAGATAGATCACTTAACCAAAGGTCCTAACACAGGTATTAAAGCTCATCTTCAGAAATAAAAAACCACTTAATTTTCTGAAACATTCACATTTTTGTTATGAATGGATTTAATAGCAGCACCAGTGCACTTCAGTTTAATTGTAAGCAACAAACATTGCACTTAACTTTTATTCAGGAATATTTGTGGAGTACTGATTTTATTTAGATTTTTCTACTATGACAGGATTTGGTACTGTAGGAAGGATACTGAAACAAACCTTCCTCTTTCAGATGCATGATGGTGGTGGTATTACTTTTAGGTGTCAGGTGCTTAGCTTCATCCCATTGAAAAAAGCACATTTGTACTTGAGGTGTGGGTGAGATGTGCACAGGTACTATAGGAAACAGAGAACCATATGTTAGCCACTATAATGTTATCTGCAGCTTATTTGCTTGTGGGAGAAAAAAGCAGCTCTTCTCCTGTAATAGGAATCCAGTGTGGTAGCCTTTTAAAACACAAAAGTCTGTCCCAGGTTGTTCATAATCTCATTTAATGTTCTTTCAAAGAAAAACCCCCACAAACTACACAGCATTTTTTCTCTAACAAATATTTCATAGATGCTGAAAATACTGACAGGGTAATTCCACTTGTTCTGGGTTTCTAATGATATAAACTTCTCATATAAGCCATTTAAACTCACTGGGCAAAAGGCTGATCCAAAGGACACCTTTTCTCCTGTGAAACTGAAAGCAAATAAATGTAATGAGAATAGTTTAGAGAATATAGAACACTAGAGATGGAGGAACTTGCATATTGTTATGTAGTCCCAAAGCTTGCAAAGATGTTTTGCAATGTCTACTAAGTTCTGATGGTAGTGTAACTATAGACTATAGTTCTGAAAGGGGCAAGGATGCCACTTATTCTGCAGTATTGCTCTTCTAAAACGCAGAAAAGAAGTTGTTCCTCCTCTTCCTGAGGATCTGATCATGTTTTAGAGCAGTTTCTCTTGTAGTGTGCCTGATTTCTCTTCTAATTGCTCTAGCTTTGCTTCCCCAGTGCTTCTTTCCTTGAGCTGTAGCAGTTCAGATGCATGTAGAAATATGTCACCCGTACCTTGATTGAATTATATTTCTGTATTGCTTAGGAACTTGCTATGCATTTGCAATCATTATTAATAAATCAACGTGCTTTTGTCTTCTGTCACAGTAATGTACGTATTCAAAAAGAATTGTATGCAAAACAAGTCATGTTTTAGAACTCATATCATTAATAATTATCAGTTTGCAGCATTGTTACAACATGTTTTGAGGGAAGCTTATTATAAAAAAAATAACAAGGCATTACACAGGAGCAAAAAAAGACAGTTCTGTTGATCACTGGTTATAGGTGTTATAAATATGCCAGTCTGTACTATACTGTTTTATTAAGTCTCAAAAAGTCAAAGCTGATTTGAAATAATAATGTCTGACAGTCAGTGCTTTGAAGTTTTGCTGCTGCACTCTCACATTTAGGCTTTCTTTTATGTATGACTTTACCATAAAAAACAAAAACACACACACGGCATGAACGCTGCCTTTTTTTTTTTTTCCTCTCTGTCTGTATTTCAAAGGAAGGAAAGAGAGGCTACTTCAGTGGGTTAACAAAAAGGAACAACCCCCCAGAATCAATGAGGATAGGTGCTGGCCAGTGTAAGGTCATCCTGTATTCATGTAAGCTATAGCTGAGGTTGGTAACTTGTTGAAGACGGTAAAAATGAAATTTAAAAAAAATGGGGGGGGTGGAGAAGAATAAGGAAGAGACAAGAGGCAAAAGCTACCCTTGATAGGAACAAGATGCCTTTCATTCAGTCGGAAGAGCTTGAGAGCTTGGCTGTGATAGCTAACACACTCGTTCTTCATCACTGGCTGTGCAACAAAGAGCTGGATTCCATCCATTCCATGACTGATTGATTACCCAATGGACAAATGTTAATTCTTTTCATCAATGCTTTGTCATTGTGGAGAGAGCCTTTTCATCTAACACCTAGGCTTTTTTTCTTGACTTTTTTTCCTCCCCTGCTTATTTATCTTTTAACATCCTCTTTTCATTCACCTTTGCAAACTGTCATGTCTAGCAAGATTCTTAACAGTACTTTAAACTCCTTTAGTCTACAATTAAAATTGCTAATAAAGTATGTAATAAACCATGCTATTAAATAATACTCTGATTTCGTTTAGTCATCTCAGTGTAATTATACTTGACCTGTTTGTTGTCCTTGAAAGAAAACTTTTCCTAGTTCACAAGAGAAGAATATAAAGGATAAGAAGCTGTGCGTTGTTAATAGAATAAATTGCTCCAGTGCAGCTTCACGAGTTTGATCTTGCATGTGGCAGTACAAAATACGCTACTTTGCAGCATAAGCCCGACAGTGGTTTATAAAGTCAGTGAGAAGAGCTAAAAATGTATAAATACTAATTTCTTTCTTTGCTTCTTTTATAATTGTCTCTGACAAGAATGCCCCTGAATTTTGAAACTGTCAGGATCCACAGGGTTTTAGAATGGTTCTGAAACAGAGCCTCAGTGCAGAGAGAGCGATGCAGTGCAGATGTGAATTCAGGCTTCTCCAACGTGCAGTGCTGGATTCTGAGTTGATGTTTTGTTTCTGTAATGAATCGAATCAGAAAGTGTGTCAATATGGATGAAGACATTTTACTGATGTCAGAAGATATCTTTGTAGATTTTACATATATGTAAAAATTAATTTTCAGTACAGAAAGAAGAAAAAAATCCCTTTCTGATTCACAAACCTTTTCAAATTGTGTGTTTGTGAACACAGAATACAGAACTTGAAGGGAGACATGCCTTTCAAGTATAAATCTTTGTATTTAGTTTCATGTCTAATGTGGAGGACCTCCAGAGAGCTTTTACACATATCATTATTGTAAATTCTAAAAATTCTGCAGATAAACCTGCTGGTCGAAAACTTACAGGATTTTCAAAGGAGCTATTTCTACAGTGTTACAAAAATGTTTATTAAAGGTTGTGTTTCTGGTAATCTTCCCAATAACAAAATACAGAGCTATCAGTTATGTGGTCAGATCTATAACATAGAGTTTGAATGAGGTAGAGGTGGTTTAAGAACTGTTTCTTAAAGAATTTTTCAATCATTTATAGAGATAAAAATTGTAACTAGGAATGTAATTATATCAAAAAGGCAGCGCACAGATAGACCTGCTTTCCATTCCAGTTCTTTCGCAGTCTGACATAAGAACACTACAGATAAACATGGATCTTCCTAAGAACAGTAAGAGAAGAAATAAAGCAAGTGCTTTTGAGAAAGATATTTTATCAATTCCTGTGATATGCTAATTATTCTTTTTTAGAAAAGGAATTGAATGTTTTTCCTTCTTTGTCTGAATTGGGGAAAATACCTTCATTAAGAAGCAGTAGAATACATAACTTATAACAAACATCTATAAATAAAGCTCTTCCCCCCAGCCCCCAGGGATGAGGGGTCTGAAATTTTGGCAGGGGAAAAACACAGAAACATCTTTATAAACTAATGATGATATCACAAAAAAGGACAAATTATAATGTTCTATTGATAATTGTTGGTTATTTCTTGATTCTTCTATTATAAGGCCAGAACTCATAAAAGTAATAAGTGCCTGTTATTGTTAAAAGTAAATTGTTATTGTATAACAAGTATTTTAACACTGCCTATTGCAACTTACAGCTCCTTAATTTTGTCTCTTTCATAGAAAGATATAATTAGTAAATAAATTAGCTTTTCTACTGAAATATTACTTCAAAAACATTTACGAGCCGTGTTGTCTTTCCGCAGAGGCTTGCACGGTGAAAATGTGTTGCAATTAAAACCTGATCTTTGATCTTTTGATAGTTATGTTTTGGTTTGCTTTCAGCTGTTTTTGGGGGATTTTTTTGTTAGCTTGTTTGTTAGTTTCTTTGTACAATTGTTTCAAGGGAGTGATGATAATGTGAATTTTTAAGCTAAAGCTACTTGTACCCTGAAATATGACTGGCCATGTGACCTCTTTCATCCTTAAACTTCTCCCTAAATCTTGAACCTCCTTTTGTGACCTCTTTGAATGCTTGTCATCCCTCTGAGTAATTTTAGAATCTTCTGAGGTGGAACTGTTACCCTTTGCATTGATGTGATCTGTGTTACTGTTCTTAATCTGGGCTTTTTGCTTTTGTTGTCACTTCTGTCAGTGTTTCTGCTGGGACTGCTGTCAGGAGAATCTGAGCCACAATTTGGCCTTAATCTGCCAGTGATTTAGCAGAAGAAATGTTAAACTGAATTCTGCCTTCTTGTACACCCCAGTGTTAATTCGTAAGTGACTAGGGTGGGATCACTGCAAATGGTGTCAAAATTTGGAACACTAGTAGTTACTTAGAAAGCATTGTGTAAATTGATCTCCTCCTGACACAAAGGGCAGCTTGCTATGAAAGTTCCTAGCCAGCTAAGGCATGTGGCTATTCCCAGAGTATGCTGTAAAAAACTTGCTTAGCACTGCTCGGAGTCATATGTGGTCTTATAAGAGGGCTCTTTGCAAAGATTCATTTTAGGAATAGAGCTGCATGTAAACAATGTTTAATGGAGGTTCTATTGTTACTGACTAGGAAGGGAATATAAATGTTCAATTGCTGTAAAGTTTTCTTGATAATTGTTTCTAAATCTCATTTGTGATTCTTGAAGTTGGATCACAACATCAACCACAAGAATTCCTTCCCATCTTAAGAGTTGCCTTTTGTAATTTATCTGGAAGGTTATGTGTAATTTAGATTTCAGACCTAATTGGTTTAATGTAGGAACTGAAAAATCCTTTCAATTTGTTGAAGTCTGCTATGCTGAATATCAAACTTTGTAGTGGAATTGGGATCTGATCATAGGAAACACTGAGGCCAATCTTTTACTTTCTCCTAAATGTAATACTTCAGTGACAGTTTTGCTTATAGAAGGCCTCCCAGACTGGGGCAAAGATCTGAAATGTATTCTGAACTTCAAATTATGAAAGCCTGTCTTCTAATCATTGCATGTTGTTTATAGTGTTCTGAGAAACTGTGAACATCCAATGTGTAGTGTGCTTTTAAGAATTCCATGGAGACATTATATGAATAACTTTTGCATTGACAAGGGTATAAAAATCGGTTTCAGATGTCACTGTGTGCCAAATTCCCAAAAAAAGCTTCTAAATCTTCATGTATAATTTCGAGTGTACAATCATTCTCAAATGAAAAAGGCAGAATTTGTATATACATTGGCAATCTATGCATGTAAATTGGCAGTTAGCATGCATAAATCCTGAATGAAGTTTTCCTTTCAATTAGACCCTTGTTAAATCCATAGTAACTCCATTAACCTCAGTGGAATTACTTTGGGTTTAAAATGCAGTTAAATAAGAACTCTGTTCGGCTGCAAGTTCATTTGCCTTTGAAACTATGGTCCAACTAGAACAGGGAGAACAGTTTTATAATGAACATGGCACCTGTTTTCCTGATGTGTAAGAATATATTTGATGTTTTTATTTTATTTTTTTAAATAGATTCATCCTGCATGGAAAAGCTACTTTCTAAAGACTGGAAGGAGAAGATGGAAAAATTAAACACCAGTGATCTCCTTGGAGAAATTAAAGGTATCTCACTAGATCAAATTTTAAGGATTTTTTTTGAAGTTCAGAAAAACAGTATACAGTTTTACAGGAACATATTAAAATTGACTGTAATAAAATCCAGCAAAATTACATCCTGAAATCACGTTCTGTTTAACGCTGTATTGTCTCTTAATAGTGTGGAAAACGTTGAATGCTAGTTTGTTCATTAGTTGCACAGTATAGCTTAAATAGTCTTTAAATAGAAACAACTTGAATGCTATTAGTGAATCAAAATTAAGAGGTGGGATCTCTAACAATACAGAATAATGTTCTTCATTGTCTTATATGGCACAAAAAGCTTTTGCATGAGCATTGAAGTTTGTTTCTCTGGATTTGTTATCCCTCCTATTTTCTTAGTGTATATATATATATATATTCACTGCAGAGTGAATGGGTAGAGTTCTTGCTCCTAAGCCTTTTCTGATGTACCTGCAAAGCATTCTCATTCAGACGTGGAAGAATTTTCCTCATTCACCTACCCTTTTGGGGGTACAGCCTACTAGCAGTATAGAAAAAGTTCCCCAGATTTATGTGTTGACAGTCATTCAGTTAGTTTCCACAACATTCTTACTGTGTCTCATCCCTAGAAACTTATCCTTAAGTAGTCTGAGTGTCTGCAGTATTTCTCTCTGCTGCTCCTTGTTTTCCAGCAAGATGTAATGCTGAATCTTTGCTACTGCAGCTGCATTAACCATTTCCATGAACAGGCAAAACCACAAAAGAGCATACACAGACATGGGAAATAAGTGATAGTTACTGTTATGTCATGCTTTGCACTTAGAGTATTCAAAACTCTTGACAAACACATCAGTGTCATTTTATAGAAGAAGAAAACAAGATGCAGAAGTCAACAGCAGGAGTAGTGGTAGGCCTGAAGTAGGGAACCCAAGCCAGTGACCCAGCCACTATCTCCTCGAAGCTGGTTAGCTCCTAGCTGATAAAGTCACTATCAAACTCATAGCCTGATATTAGCTCATAGTAGCATTTGTGTGCCTTAAATGATCTTGTAAAGAAAAAAAAAGAAAACAGCAGTCTAGCCCATGGCAACATGAAAACTAGATTACAAGAAGGAAGTAAAGCAAAATATTTTTAACCTGCCAAAGAAGCGGGTACTGGTTTTGTGGGTGGTTATTTATTTATTTATTTAGAGTGGGTGGGTGGTGTGGTGTTTGGTTTTGGGGTTTTTGTTGTTGTTGTTTTTTGGGGGTTTTGGTGGGGGTTTTTTGTGGTTTTTTTTTTTTTTTTTTTTTTTAACTCAAACCAAACCCTTCATAGTATTTTCATTTTCAAGTTCTTTTTCATAGTGCTGAATGAATGTCCGCTTTGGTAAGTAGTGGCAGGGCATGCTGAAGTCTTAAAGAACTACTTTTGAAAATATAGTGTCTTTGGGAGGTCAAATATCTTTTTCCTCAATTTTCATTTGATTATAAATTAATTTACTTAACTGGTTGATATTTTTGGCTTTTTCAAAGCTCATATTACCAAGAGCCTAACTTAAAGAAATGAAGTGATGCAGTAAAAATAAATAAATGAAGTAATTAGGGGAAAAAAATCTTGATTGTTAGATAGTGAGGTGTGGTCCTGTGAGGATCTGCTCTTTGCACTGACTGTTACTGGGAGTTGTTTATTTTAGAGAGAGGGCGTTGTTCTTGCTCAGGATAACCTGAGCACTTACATCTGCACAAGTATAACCCTCCCCCCTTCGGCCTCTTGGTTGTGGGAAGGCAGCTCGCTAAGAATCAGTGCCAGGAAAAAGGATGAAAGAAGGAAAAAAAACCCCGTACCACTAACACAAACTGTTTCTGTTCATGTTTGGGAAGCATATAGACAAGAAGAAAAGATAATTGGCTGAGAGAAACAAATAAAAATGATATTTTCTTTCTTTACCTTTTATATTTAGAACACAATAGTGTTAATCAATATGTAATTATAAGCAATATCTATTAATTCAAACAATAGAAGCTAATACAAAAGTAACAAACAGTGAATGTTGTTTTTCTCTAAGTGGGATTCTTCCTGTTCACAGTTACTCTTTTATAGTGTGCTTCGTTTGTCAAACTGTTTTTCCTGAATTCTTTTATTAGGATTTCAGTTATTGATAATGTTCCCAGTTCTTCCTTGATTTCCAGGCAAGCAAGCCATTAATTTCAGGGAGATTGCATGAAACTCAGAGGAGCATTTGGCAGGATGTTTTGTAGCCAAATTCCAGTGGTTAAATAAGTCTGCTTGTTCATTTGATATGTTTATAAATGAAACACACAGGTCAAATTTTCAAAGGTCTATGAAGCAATTGAGCTGAGTTAAATGACCTGCTCACCTGGAACTGCCCCCAGCTGCCTGTGCAAGTCATGGGATTGTATGCTGTTTGTCAGAGTGTGCATGCAAATGTGTTTCTTTAAGGTATACAACCAGGTTTTTAGCCTTATGCCTGGCTTCTGCAGCATCATGGCTTTTGCATAAAAATTATGATCAGGAAATACTTTATTTATTTATTCTAATTTGTGCTGTCATTTATTTGAATAAAGAAAGTGATGCTGGACTCTTCTAAAATTTCCAGACACTTCGGTGCACAGAGTTCTCTCCTCACCCTCCCTTGCTGCATGTATTTCTGTTGCTTAATTATCTGGTTTTTCCTCAGCAGCCACAGCTAGGCAGAGTAGCATCATTTATCACTATACAGAGTCTGGTTTAAGTTTTCTGTTTCTGTTCCAAATATAAATCTCTGGACTAGCACAGTCTTGCATGCATCAGGCAATTGTCCTACCGAAATAGCCCGCAATGGCCTTTCTCAGCATGCAGAGTCTTTGAAGATCAAATAAGAAAGGTCAGGCTTTAAGTAACTTAAGCAATGATGTTATCGTGAAAGGGTCAGAATTGTTCTAGCAGTCTTACAGAAAACTGACTCCTGGGTCACCAGCTACTGTGTTGTAGGCTTTCATTGGTGGTGTTTACAACTGGAACTATCTATATTTGTAGCCATTGTGACTTGAGTGTCACATGCTATCTTTGTACGGTATACTCTATTTTAGGAAGGAGACTGATTCCTGTCTGTAGCTTTATCCAATACAGAAGGCTCTTTGCATTATGTTTCCTGTGCTTATTCGTTCCTCTTTTCTAGTTGCTAGTTTATTAAAAGGAGCCTAACCCTCCTGTTTTGTGTGACATGTACACATTTATTGGCCTCCAAAATTGGCCTCAAAATACTTGGATGGGTGGGAGGTGGCATTTTTGTTTCCTAGGAAATGTTGAATTTTGTAAAATGAAGCAACTTCACCCATTTGATACAGCCTTAAGATACCCTGTAAACAATACTGGAAATTATATTTGTCCTTGGTATTCCAACACAGGAGAGATGGAAAGAGATGTTTTCTAGGAGCATTTTTCGTGTGTGTGCATTAATGACTGGAAGAGAACAGTGAGGCACAACTGCTTAAATCTAGTAATTTAACACTATCCATTTCTGGAATAGTCTTGGAGAGAGTTCTGCATGAATGAGTCCTTGAGAAAAGTTATGATTTCTGTGCTTTTACAGTGAATTAATTTTTTTCTTAAAATGTGCATGATTTACAAAACATTTTAAAATGCAATTTTTGCTTCTGTTTTATAAAATTTTTCTTCATGGTTAAGCTTTTGGGTGTTTCTTGCTGCGCTATATCAAATATGAAGACCGCTTTGAGGAAAATAAATCTGATGTTTTCCTGTAGACATGACCAACACTGTAGTTTGTATTTGCAGTAATTATTTCTCAGTATAATTGCTGAAATTTTTTTCTCATGAATTCTAAGGACATATAGCAGTCTGCCGTATTAATAGGTATAAATAAATATATATGTCTTATATCACAGAGGCACTCAGAGATTTTTAATTATGTCACTTTGTATGGCTATAGATATTTCAAAGCTCTCCTTTGTGCTCTCTGTTATAAACATATTTTATTTCTTTTGAAGTCTGTGTGATATACATACTAGCAATTAAAAACCCAGCTCAGGCTTTGAGACACAAGGTCTTCTTAATTAAAATTCAAACAAAAGCTACAAGCAAAAACCCCACTATATGATTAAGGTCTAAAGTGTTGTGATACATTAGAATCATTGTTAACTGCTAGGATTTAAAAAATCAATACACAGAAAAAAAAGATCAACTGGTTCCAATTAGTGAAACCAATGAGAACATCCAACAAAACATAAAACAGTGTAGCCCAGAATCCTTACACCCAAATCCATAAGAAAGTGGTCCTGATTAGAAATATACCACAGGCTATAAAGATTTTTCATAAAGAGTTTATTCCCATGATCCAATGAAGTGATATGTTTTGCTTTCTGTTGGCAGTTCTCCAAATCAGAGAGATATTTCTGTAACATTTTACAAAAGCTATGTTGTCAGGGCCAACTTGACCTTCTAATTTAAGTGGCAGCTTTTTGGATCACTGAATATTTCAGAAGAGCTTTCAACAGTTAATGTTAAAATTTCTGTAATCTGATTTGCTTGAAGAAGGTAATAGATTCCAAAATAAAGATATTTTATTACCATATCCCATTGTACCTATTTGTTATGATTAGGATACTAATATAATCAAGTAGACTAATCACTGGTGTGAATGAGGTTAAACTGTATGGTCTTATGTAGTATTTACTTTCTCTGATATAAAATACTTTTCTCTGAATTCTGGATCTAGATGGACATACCCTGAACTGTACAGATAGAGGGGGTAGTCTGTGGAAATGAATAGGACTGCTTACTGTCCATTGTGCTAGGATTTACATTAGGTGCAGGTACATTTTGGCAGGAGTAAAGCTGTACTTAGTGCATAATAAATAATATAAAAAAAGGAAACATTTTTGTTGCTCTGGTCTCTTGGTCAGAGGGTCGTATTTCAGTGGCACCTATCACAGTCCTGCCTGCTTCCAATGCTAAAAGTTAATGACTGTTACCGTTTTTAGTTCTTAAAACTCCACAACTGTAAATCACATTGTAATCAACCTTTCACATAAATCAAGTTCTCTGTATTGTCAAATACATTTTATAAATAATATCAACCAGGAGGCATGAAGTATATTTCCAGGCACACAATGAATTTGTTACATACTGCACTGGTGTCTCTCTCTGTATTTTTTACTTTACCAGTGTATGTTTCTAAGCCTAAAAATATGTGAACTCTGTGTGCGATGCACAGAGTGTGACACTGAAATCAATGCAACAGCTCACTTGTCTGTGTCACAGGTAGTGTACTAAGAAACAGTATCAACTGTTCATGGGAAAAAGGAGTAAGAAGGATAATGATACTAACGATGAGGGTGGGGAGTCACTGGAACAGGTTGCCCAGAGGAATTGTGGGTGGCCCATTCCTAGACACATTCAAGGCTAGGTTGGATGGGACTCTGAGCAACCTGATCTATTGGAAGGTGTCTTTGCCCACGATCTTCAATGTCGCTGTCATTTCAAACCGTTCTATGATTCATTCTATGATTCTGATAATAAGGAACTTGAACTGCCAATACATTTATTGGGCATGTTGTATGTTATATTAAGGAAATCTTTGTTTTAAGTGTCAGATATAAAAATCTTACCATCCTGTAGTGTTCTGTCTCTGTGGACGCTGAGTGATCTGGGGAAGGGTGTAAGGAAAGGGCAAACATACAGTAATATTTCCTCAATATACTCTTCCAGTTTCCCACAGAATATGATTAATGGGCTTCTTGATTCAGAGGTGGTACATTCAGGTTTAATGGCCCTTGATAGAATTATCATCAATGAACATGTCCAATTGCTTTTGAACCTTTTAACAGACAGCTGGAAAGTCCATGGGGATAGGCTCAGCAGTTAACAATATGCAGTATATTTCAACCTAGTGCTTTGTAAGCGTCCCCTAGATCTTGTGTTATAGTGGACAGGGTATGCTTGTTTCCTGTTCATCTTCTCTTTTACACTATATTCAGTTGTCTCTTTTCCATGTGGCAAAGTAAAAATACATTTATTTCTTCCTTATATGAAAGCTGTTCTGCACTTTGGTCACTCATCACCCTTGTCTGCAGCTGATTTGGAAATCTTTCGCACAAAATATCCCTATTCTGAGCAACCTCAAACTTTGTCACTGATTAATGAGAAGCTCTGTGGCAATCCTTTTCAACTGAGTTTGTTTTAACACCCTGTAGAAAGTCTGTCTTGGAGTGGGGTCTTGATATGTGGATTTTGTGTGGTAATGAGAGCATCCTGATGATATGAGAGATAACAGATCTTTTTTCTTAAGAGATATGTAAAAATACCTTACTGGGAACTTTCCAAACTGTAGACCCAGTGACTCAGAAATGTCATCTCTAAAACATAAAGGACATAGCATTAGTTCTCAGCAAAAATGAAGTACAAATACATTTAGGAAATTCACGTGCAACTGCAAATAGCAAGAGCGTAATGTGCAACCTGACACAGCCACTGCCTCTAAAGCCTAAGCTCAATGAAGAATAGAAGAAATACAAGAAGGGTTGTCCTTGTCCCCTTTAATCAAGTTGACCCTTTAGAAGAGGTTAACTATCAGTATTTATTTCAAGAGGTCTTGATTTGTCTAACTGTGTCACCTCACTTCAGATGTGACCAATGACATCTGACAGTTTTCTGCCAAAGGGCAGATCTGCCAAACTGGCCTCATTTTCCTTATTTTCACCTCCTCCTGCCAACATTAAAGTGATTTCAGGCTTATCGGGATCCCCTTGCTGCAGTCAGGTACCTCCCCCTTACATGGTGAGTGAATTGGTCTCAATTCACTGTTCCCCTTCTGTCTCTCCTCCAGATATTTGTTTTGGTTTAAAGTAAATAATTTCTCTCTTTTTCTCTCCCTCCAGATCTTTTTGGTCTGGCATGATTTGCCAATAGAGAAAATTTCCAAAAATGCTAAGATAAGTCTCAATTAGTATGAATATACAAATTGTAAAGCAAATTAGGAGAGCTATATTGAAACAGTTCCCATAGGAAATTGGTCTGAACAGAGGAAATCCAAATCTCTTTAGGACATAGCCTGCCCTGATTCCACGAGTTCATTGTAGGTATTACATCCTGTGTTCATAAAACTAATAGATTTATACACAGGCAGCTTGATCAGAAAGATTCTTTGTCATTAGCCATACACTGAAATCCTGTTACTATTTATATTTTTTTCTTACCTTTTTTTTCTTTAAATTACTATTAGTTTGACCTATATATACTAATATTTACTTTGGTCTGTATTGATGTGAATTAGCAAAGTTTAATGTTAGTCATGTTGTCATAAATATTCCTTAAGAACAAGATTAAACTGAGACCTGCTCAATAGCTGTTTAAAATGTGTTGCCCCGTAGATAGCAGTAATGACAGGCTAACACACTGATGCTGGGAATAAATCCTCATGTCTATTAAGATTTGTTTGAAAAGGTTTCTATCACAACAGGTGCACAATTATTTTATGAGTAAAATATTATCAGCTTTCCAAATTAGCCAGGGCAAAATGCAAGTTGTCTGATTAAATAATCAAACCCAATGCTTAAAATGCACTTGATTTCCACAGGAATTTTAAGATGCTAAGTCCCAGTCTATCAGGGAAACTGTGATTGTTTGCAGCATGCAAGTAGCAGCTTGTAGAGTATCCTGTTTAGTATGTTTTACGTAATTCATCCTCCGTTATACAAGACAAAACTGCTAAAAAAGCGTATAATAATGGGGTTTGCTTCTAGTCAAACAATTGTAATCTACCAATGAAGCTATTACATTCTGCATTAAAATCAGAAAAAAGTGGGCCTGTAATGGAAAATAGTGGGAAAGTGTTCTGTATTCAATTAGGAGACACGACAGGGTAGAAATACAAACCCCTGTGTTGTTTTTGAAATAATTTAGTTTATGAAGAGGGGGGGGGGGGAAAAAGGAAAATCCTCTGAATCTGAAATGCAGCTTGCAGTGTGGAGATCACATATGTCACCAGTTATTGAACATCTCGGTGAACACAGGGACTCACAGGCCCAAGAAATAGGTAAAATCTGAAACAGTAGGTTCACCACAAATGGAAAACTTAGTGCAGTTGTCAGATGCAGGTTGTATACAGGTGACTGTTCTGAATCTGTTTGTCAGTCAAGGAATGCTATGAATCAGGAGATGGGATCTCAAATACAAAACCACAAAGCCAGAGACAGCACCTGGAGGAGCTCCAAGCCACAAAAATTAGGGAAGAAGCACAGAGATTCTCCCTCTATATACATTGAATTTAAATAATTGTGTTGATACATCAGTAATAATTATAGTCCTTATTTTGGGCAGCAATATGTTTTACTAAATGTGAAATTAAATGCAATTTGTATTAATTAGGTATAATATGAAAGTATGTAAGTGGTTGACATTTCCGACACTTTAAAATATACTACTATAGGTGACAGTACACATTTTGTAGTTGTTCTGACTTGAAATACTGGAGACTGATATATGCCCTGATGCCTTCTGTTGAAAGAAGGTCACAGTTCTTAACCCTTAAGATTAGAAAATCATTTATAGGCAAGTTTCACTCTACTTTGAAATTGAGTTACAGGGTTTGATCATTGCTGTAGGTGTTTACTAGACAATTGTCATTCTCTATGGTAGCTGGAATACAGCCTTATTAGAGAGATTAAAACAAAACCTAAGGTTAAAATGCAGGTGGTGTACTCAAGTTGCAGGGTTTCCAGTCAGTGTACTGCAGAAGGATGTTTTATGTAGTTTTGTACAATTTTGTTCTAAATGCAGGAAAACTTACAGAGACTTCAAGTTTTGTTTGCTAACATCAGAGCAATACAAACAGAGGTTTACTAAGGAAAGTTAAGAAAACAAAATGGGCATAACTGTGTGTTTTTTTCAGATTCTTTAAGAATCATAGAGTTTCTTTTAACTTGTAACTGGAAGGACTTCTTTTTACCTTCACTGCTTTCCTCTAGTGCCAGAATCTGTTTGCCTATGTATTGTTAAGATTCTGCAGCCGTGACAGGACCACTGCGGAGTTCCTCTTAGCAACTGCAGTGAATGGAGGGTTCTTAATTCAGGGTAGATTAATAAATTAATTAACCCTTTTCTTATTTTGTTATTTTCTTCACCTCCCAAGGGTTCTGTAGTGTAACTTCACCCAGAGATGGGGTGCCCACTTCTGAAATGCAGACACTTTTCTAAAAAGAAATAGTTTAGCCCATCAGGTTACAGTCTACTACTTTTCAAGACAACAGTGATCGACAAAGCCACTTTGGGTCTCTCTGCATGCTCTCAGGTAACATATCTCACCATAAGACAAGTAGGAATGCTTGGTGCTAAGAACAGGCTGTGAGTGGGCTAAGTGAGTAAGTAAGAATTCCCCCTCTGCTGACCTGGAAAAACCATAGTCCGTCTCCACACATAGCTAAAGTTTGTTTAACTTCATAGATAGGTAAGTCTCTTCTCTCACTTTGCCTCATCCTGTTCCGTTCTGTGTGTACTGTTCTAACAAACACTGAGAAAAAACTTCTCTTAATTACAGTTACAAGTATTGAAAATGGCTATGGTGAGAAGCAGCAAATCACCCACAACAAAATATAGGTGTTAATAGCAAGTTAGCTGAATCTCCTAGAAGAAATTTAGATTATGACAGCTCTGCCTGTGTAAAATGTTTGAATGCTTAAACACACAGAAATTAATATAAAGTTCAAGTTTGCAAGTGAGGGAAGAGTGAATAATTCATGTAATGAATATGAACATTGCTTAACTTGTTTTAATGAAGTAGTCTTCACAAATGGGAAAAGTGTTCCTTGCAGTAGGCCCGCTCCAACCCTTGCAGTGTGGTCTCTAAAAGGAGCACATTGCTCTTCACTGTTCAAAGTCAGATCCTATAGACCAGCTGGAATCACCAGTGCCCAGGGGTGGGGCTGCAACTACTGTCTGAAATGGTAAAATTTGTAGACTCAGCTTCTGTGATGGTTCTTAACAACCTCTGAGAGGTGTGTATTTATTTTTTATCAGACAAACAAACAAACCCCAAACCACAACACAAAAAACCCAAACAAGCATGCTGGTTTTCATTGGACTTCTGAAAGAGTTTATTTTCTGTGGTTGATGAACTCAAGATAACTGATATTTATTTAATCTTCTTGAATGACAGCTAGAAAATAGGAAATGATTAAATGATTCTGTGAGGATTAGAAGGTTAGTTGGTGAACTAGGTAATGCTCTTGCCATGGATACCTATTCAGGCTTTTATAATAGTGCTCTATTTTGTTGGTGCTAGCTATGTCATAGCAGGCCTAGAGTTGTGCAGCTGGTTAAGCAACTGAAAAAGTTACTCCTCTTAATATACATTGAATTAATACCCAAAGCAACACTGAGTACTTGAATTAGTAAAAATATTTTTTTTCCCAGGGATGTAAAGGTGAACGATGGTGTGCGAGCCTTGCTTACAAGTGCATTTCCTGTATTGTCTTTACTTGTCAGATTAGTATTCTTTCATCCTTGTGCAAGCTGGCCATCTTGTATAGACTTTTGTCTGTATATGCTAAGTTCATGATACAATTGAAAACTTACTACAAGCATAGCTTTACTGCAGGCTGCTGAGGTCCCCTAAATGCACAACATTCAAGGCAGAGGTGAGCAGAAAAATCTCATCTTTGCTATTACATATCGAGCAAATAATGGAAGGGCTCCAAGGAGGAATTTGAACATTTTCTAAGTGAATGCTGTCCTTGCTACTTGGAAGTTACCAAAGTTCTACAAAGTGATATCTAAATACCTCATGTTCTTACCAGTACTTCAACAATATTTCCATAGATGACTATTTTGATACTCTGAAATGATGATGATAACATTATGTATTGATAGCTATCTTAGCTGTAAAGATGCAACTGATTTATTTTTTTGTCTGCTGAGGTTGTTGCCTGTGTGAAACTCCAGGTGGGCACCTTAACATTGTAACTGAAGCACGTGAGTCCTCAGCCTGTGTATCTTCACACATATTCCAGTTCTCTCGTCTGCTAGCTTGTGTTGCAAATCAGAAAGATAAATTAAACTACTTTTATGTTAAAGAAAGACAGTTGCTTGACAGATAGGTATGAATTCCCATACAGGGAAAACAAATCTTTTAATTAAAAGATCATCAAATACTGTATCTGAAGGGCTAAAGTTGCTTCAAAAGAACACAGAGAAAAAATGTAAAGGGAATCCATTGGACTTCAGCAGTAATCATAAATTGACACATTGCTTTATCCCAGCCCCTGACTGTTTTCAGTTCCAGGGCTTTCCTGACCCTGATGTGGTTTGTTTATTTTGAATCAGTCAACTGGATTTCTCTTCCCCTTCTGAATAATTGTCCAGCCTCCCCTTGAGCCTACATAAAACTTTGAGCTCAGAGCATCACTGGGGAGGGCATTCCATGGCTTCAGCATCTGCTGTGTGAATCACCTCAGATGAAAATTAACTGAAAACTTTTAGAGTGATGTTATGTGATTCAGAGACATCTATGTCATTGTTTAAAATAGCATAAGGTGTCATCCAAGGCAATTGGTGTTAGGTTCTTACTGTATCTTTTAAAACATGATCATAGATATATCTGCAATAGTAGGAGTTCTAAATCTCTTTAAAAATCATGACCAAGAGACACCTGAATCTAATAAAACCCCTTGAAAAAACACCCAAGATCTTTACACATGCAGGCAGATTGAGATTTTGATGTATATTTAAAATTCATAAAGAGGAAATAACCATAAAATACATTGCTTAAGTGCAGAATTATTTTGCAGTCATAATTAGCTTTCCTTTTAGTTGGCAGTATCTCAGCATCAGTTACACTGGTGCAACTTCTGAGAAACACCTCAGAAACATTGCATCAAGTTGCAGTAGGTGTGTTGTTCCAGACATAACTCATTTTTTTAATAGGACACTTATAAAGAAGATGATTAACTTTCAAAACCAATTAGGAGAAGTCTCAGTAGGAATCTGTTTTCCCTGCTCGTGCTGCTTCTTCATTTGTGTTTTTAGTTTTAGTGTGTTGTTATGAAGAAAAAATAATGATAAGGTTATGGTTGCTGCAGAAATAATGAAAATACAACTTGAACAGTGTTTTATTGTCTTAAGGAGAGAGGAATGTTAGGAGATCCTGATTTCTTAAATATATCCCAGGCCTGTTTATAGTATATTGAATTAGAATGCTGCTCTAATGGAATTCATAACCTCTTGGTGTGTTTCCTACGTGCTCCCAGTGCTTTAAGATTTATTCTGAATCATCTTTAGACTGTGCTTAAAGTTGTTCTTAAGTTCAGGCCTTTGAATTTTAAATTATATATTGAGTATTTTGAATAGGCAGTGTTTACATTTTCATTTTAAGTGATTATGTTGAGTGTTGGAATACCTAGATAAGCAGAACAGGACAACATGATACCACTTTCTGGTTTGGGACTGTGAAGAGTTTCATTAGCAAAGGGCTGTGTTTTGGTTTGTGATCAACTAGGTATACAAATAAATGGAACGAAGAATATTTCCAGCTGTACTGTTAGTCGCTTCTAAGAAACATCTGGCTAAACATACTCATGCTTGTGGTTAGAGTATAATTATACTAGAACAGTCACAGAATATGTGTGGAACTTCAGTCTGCAAATGTAAGCCACCTTGTTAATATGATTTTGGAGGCTTTTCTGCAGTTAGAAAACCTGACTGACAATTTTGTAGCATATTTCATAGGAGCACAACAAGCTGGTCATAGAATTCTAATTTATTCCGGAATGTGTTCTTTCGAATTGATTAATTATTTACTTGTAAAGTAAACCTTGAGGGAACAACAAGCATAGTTTACTTGTTTGGTTTTTGTTTCTCATTGCCATACAGTGAGGTTGTGGTTATTTCACAAGACATAATTTGTATTTGTAGCATTAATACGGTCTGCTAAATTGGTTTTACAGATTATTAGGTTGTGTGTAGCAGATAAGTAGCACTTTCAATTTGCAACTGTTTTATTGTGAAAGAAATTTAAAATAATATTCAGATTTACAAGCCAATTTTGACCACCTAATGCCATTATTAATGAACATACCAATGGACCTATTCTGAAGTCCACTGAATTAAGTGTAAAACCGTCATTGGCTTCTGTGGGCACACTCAAAATGTATAAAATGTTGTTGCTTTTCCATACATATCAAAGGCTTTTGACTAAATTGTGTCTTCTCAGATGAAGTAGGAAGTTTCTTCTTTACAGCTTCCATGATAGACAGGCTATGCTAATGTCCTTGTTTTGCAATAAACTTGGCTTCTTCATTACTTATCACCAGAGGCAATAAAAATCTTCAGAGGCAAATATAAGTTTTTCATTGATATACTTGTTTGTATTTGTAAGACATGAAAGATGAACATATAATTAAGATCAAATTTAAAATTTATATTTAAAGTATATAAATCTTGCAGTTCTAATACTTCTTATATTTATATTTAGACATTTCTGAGTGGTGTAGCTAATAACTGCTAACTAAAACCTCATGGAAGTAACTTATTTAACAAGATATAAAAAGTAACTGCAAGACATCACAAGTCAGAGTACATTTCACAGGGGCACATCTCCTCTCCTGTGTATTCTGTGCATTCTGCAGTAGAAGAAATGGATTTGGGTTACGGTTTTGAGTATAGGAAGAGAGGCAAGCTTCCTAGAGTGTTTTGGAGTGGGATCCTCAGTGTTAGCTTTAAGGCAAATGAATTCCAATAATTGAATCCCAATATGTAAATCAGCTAGCCATTTTATTAAAAAGCTGCTGTGGCACCAATGGAAAGGATCGCTTCCCTTCTTTCACCCAGAGACAAAAGCACTCATTCCTGTCCTTATTATCATAGAACTTCCTAGTACAGAGATGCTCAGGTTCACTGTAAGGCACCACATCATCCTCCTTAAAACTAGATTAGCCCCACAGGAATATAGTGATGATTTGTTTTTTCACCTGATTTGCACATGTCCTGCTGCAGGAGTACATATTAATGCTGTATGGGCTTCAGCTGTCACCTTTTCTTACCTTCACCCCAGTATATCTCTATAGATATTACAGTGCAAAGTCTTTCTCACTATTTAAAGAGAAGAATCACATTATTTCTGCAAATACTGTGATAAAAAGCAGAAAAAAAATTAAAACTCCTCCTTTTAAGTACCTTTCTGTTTGAAATTGAAAACTCAATTAAAACATATGATTCTTTTTCGTCTTTCCTTATTAATCCACAGTTTAGACAATGTGAGAAGACTGAACAAACAAGTTAAAGCTTATTTTACATCATGAACTTTTTTAATGAAAGACAAATATCAGCTGAAGAAATCACAAGTAACTGAGTCCTGTTGCATAGGGAAATTAATGTTATCTAATTCGTAGGAGCTATCTTCATCAAATGAGATGTTAAACTAACTTCCTCTAAACTCAGCTTCCTTCCAGTCATTTTTATTCATGTACATATACAATTCTCTTTCCCAAATAAGATTAGATAGATATTCAGTTCATCCCTGTGATTGAAGATGCAAGTTTTAATTGGAGAACTCTTCCTTCCAAACAAGCACTGTTTTGCATTTGCGCTGCAACAGGAAGAAATTCTAGTTTAAAAAGAATGAAAAACTATGTAGATCACTTGGAATTGTATCATGTTTAAGTAATAGAAAATAAGATTGATCAGAGCACCTAGAAATCACTTGTAAAAGTTAGAATTGATTATGGAAACAAAATTATTTTTTATCCAGTTGTACACTGTTATGAAAAAATCAATGAAATGGATCAGCTTCAAAATCAGTCCTGAATTCTCCATTTACATTTTATTCTTCAGCAGACTCCTAGTCTTTTCATGTTGGTTGATAAGATCCTATTTGTTCCAACCTGTCACCAATTGTGACTCTCCACTTTGTAATTGTAAAGAAGACACTACCTATAATTGTATATAAGCAAACCAAAATATTATTTCACATCTAAAAGAGAAAGTTACAAAAAGGTGTCTTACACCTTTTACTGCAGTGTCTTATATAAGTATGGGAGGTGGCTTAGCATTCATATGTGCAGGCTTCTTTACTAACTTTTCTACATAGGTAATACAGTTTGTTTGGTAGAAGCTGAGAGGCAGAACATCATTAAAAACTATGTTATTCCATGGTGTTCAGTGATGAGAGTTTTTGGACTTCTGTTTGACATGTCTGCATGAACTATTATATAATTACATGATTGTTAGAAGTTTTTGTTTTCGTTTGTTCTTTGTCAGTATTTTTCACATCCAATACCTCCTTTATCCTTTGGATTTTTTAAATTTTTTTTTTTAAATATGCTATTTCCTTCTGTAATATGGCCCACAAATGCAATTTGTAATCTTTACTGTTCTTATCATCAAAATAACATCCTCCTTCCCTTCCCCCTTTCTGATGTAGGGAAGTACTGTCTTTGTATTTAAATGGAAAAAACTGAAACTGAAGGTCAGGATGTTTTTTCAGCTCTTTCATGTCCTGAATGTGTACCTTAAATGGATGGACCATCTTTCCTCCTCCCTTGTTTGTATTTTTTTTTTCACTTTGAAAGCATTGGAATTGAGCATTAGAGTCAATAATAATATTAGTAATACAAATTTTCCTCTCCATGTAACACCACCATGTTCATTTTCTTTTGATGGGCTATGCCCTGGGCCACAGTCTTCTCAGTTAACAAAATAAACCTACTCATTTTTCTTTTTCCTTTGCATCGTATTTTAGTGTTTGTATTGCTGTACAGATTACAAACAGCCTGTGGCCTCTGCTGTATCTTTATATTTTAATTCAGCAAGAACAGGTTGGATGTGGTTTTAGTTGCAATATATAATGTGTATTCTGCTATTTATATCCAGTATTATCACATTGTTTCCACAGAGTCTGAGCAGCTCATACTGAGTGCACATGGAGCATTTCTAAACCCACTGAAAGCACTAAAGCACTAACCCAATCTCTATTTGCTGAGGAGAAATCCTACAAATAATTTATTCAAAAAAATTGTCATCTTCTGTCTTCTATGTGCACATGCATGAATTAACACTTAGTATGTACTTAAATTAACACTTACTATGTGCTTCTAGTATTATTTAGAATGTAAGATGACAAGGTCTGGAATTCAAGAGTAGGTCTAAGAAAGTGGCTTTTTTTTCTTTTTTAAAAAGCAAACAATACTAAAGTAGAATTGTATATATGAGACAGTAACAAAATCTCTAAACATAGCAAAAGTCTTCCAAAGCTTGTGTCAGATAGAGTTCTTTTCGTATGTGTGTAAGAAAGTGAGGAGTCCAAGAGATTTTTTTGGAATTCTGCTTTTGGCTGGGTGCTGGTTTGGAGAAGGGGGAGGCTGAAGCTCTGGCTAACATCACATTCTTTCCTACATTCCTGACATGGATTACATTTTAGGACTCAACTGCAGATTCACTACAACCCTAAAAGTTTGGGCAACATGTCATTGTGCTGCTCCGTGAGCTGACCAGGCACTGCTCTATCCAATCCTTTGCCTAGCAGATTTTGGAGCTGTTTGGTAGTAACTTGTGAGCAGTTTATGTTGGTGTGGTCACTGCAGTAATCTTCTTTTAAATGTATTGTTTTACTTTGATAAGAACTGTTGTGAAAAACGTTCAAGGGGGAAAACCTCTGAATTTAAGGTATTCCTCAGGAAACAGTTGAGAATTGCTAAGAAACAACCCAACAACAAAAAGTCCAGCAAACACATTAGGTTCAAAAAATGTTAAAGCAAAGAGGTAGTTATTTGCAGGAGCAAAGCTGAGGTACAGGCATTTGCTAAGAAATGCTGAGGCAGGTAAGCTTGCTTCAGTTGCCATCAGGTGATGGCAAATCTTTGGGGGAAATATTGAGCTGGA
This sequence comes from Galbula dea, assembly GCA_013399015.1. Classification (NCBI taxonomy): domain Eukaryota; kingdom Metazoa; phylum Chordata; class Aves; order Piciformes; family Galbulidae; genus Galbula; species Galbula dea. Next base: position 200,983 of record VWZX01007992.1, read on the forward strand.
TTACTGTATATGTTCTTGTCACTTGTTTGTTCTTAATGCAGAATAAACTGTTCTGTGGTTTGTGAAGTCTGAAGAAGGGATGAAGCCTTAAAATTCTTTTGATAAGGAAAAAAACCCACTGGGTGCAACATTTTAAATGATCAAATCTGGTACAGTTGAACCCGAACACTCAGAAGTGCAATGGTAAACTTAGGACATTTTGGCCCAGGGACTCCTGTGTCTATCCCAGCTCAGTGTCAGGGAGAGATCTGGATGTGCATCACTTGTTTGCACATCTGCTGTCAGGCTTGGTTAGGCAAGATGTGTGTGTGGACTGGGTGAATGCCTTGGTGTGATCCAAACTGACCAGTAGTGGGTGCAGGCCCCTGCTGGTTGCCGTGAGACATGCCAGCAGCTCAGTTTGCATGGAGCCAGGGAGGTGGCTATGGGGATGGAGGTGCAGCTAGCCCTGCAGCCATGGGTCCCTCCAAACTCCCTCTCCTGTCTTTGGGTGTACTGACAGGGGAAAAGGAAGAGTTGTCATGACATTGCTGAGGGAATTTCATTTTCACTCTATAACCTGAAGTTCTATGGCTGGTCTAGGAAAGACATTCTGGCCTGTGGTAAGTTTTGGATGGTATTAAAACTCTGCTGTTCTGCAAATCATGTTAGTTTCAAATTGCTCCCACCTAAGAAATTGCTTAAGCATTTGAGGTTTAGTTTACATGAAACTAGGATGAATCCTGCAGATTGCAGTAAAGGATTTTCATCTTTCCCATAAGCATGGCTAACTTAAACCTGTTCTTATTTTTCTAAGTCAAACAATAGGATTTTGCTCTGCAGAATGTTTTTAGTAGTTCCTAATGCTAATTCCTATAACCTTTTCTGGACATAAGGTATTTTCCTTGTTCAAAGCTAAAACACAGAATCATTTTGAGACGTAAGGGAGGGAGGGCTCTCTCACACCTTCACAAGAGAAGCTCTTTGGTGTGGTTTGCATGCTGGACGTGTTTGCTGTGCTGCCTTCTGCACTGGGATGCTACAAAGCACAATGGGGGCATTTATAAAACTTTTTATTGACTAAGGACTGGACAGTAGCATATGGGAACATCAACAATTGCTAACTGATCATGAAATAAAGAAATTCCAGTATTCTAATGTTATAAAAAGAAGGCGGAAAAAAAAAGTCATTCAGAACTTAGTCATATTGGTTCAGCTGTTGTAACCAAAGACTGATAAGATAATAGAGGTCTTTGTGGCTGTTTTCTACTGAAATGCTTTATCTTTATGATGCACTTGGGGCCCTTTAGAGTAGAAAGCTTTTTAAACTGCTGTTGGAGTTAGAACTCAAATTAGATGCTGTTGCAGTGGCAAGGGGGCTCCTTATTCAGGCAGCCCTCACAAAGTGACTTTTATCTCTGAAGCCCTTCCATTAGATTGTTACTTTCTTCTGTTTTCCCTGTTTATTTTTGTTGACTTTTGCTGCCCTATTTTGTGGCATTTAAAAGGTGACCCAATCAAAAAAGGGTAAATGCTAAATGCTGGACAGAGCCTGTGAAGTAGAGACATCATAGTCTATCTGATGTGTGCTGCAGAGTGCCGTGTTAGACAGAATGCTTTAACCAGGTTATCTCTGGGCAGCTAAGATCAAATACACTTTCTTTTATGTCTAGCATTGTATTTTTGCTTTCTTTTCAAACAATGTCCAAAAAAAAAAAAAGCCAACAGCAACAGAGGAATTGATTCATAAAGCCTTTTTGTAAAAAAAAGCTGAAAATGCTTAATTCAAAATAATTTTTGATTGTTGGTTGAATTGTTTTGGTTGATGATACTTTGGAACTGCAGTTATGTGATTTAAACCCCTTCATAGTTTCTGGCAAAGTCCACACTCCTTTCTTACGTTAACTGTCTCCTGGTTTCACGAAAGACACACTCTGTGTTTATTCTGAAACATAACAGGAGTAATCATTTGTGATTTATTAATTTGTATTTCCTGTAAGTATATGGGGCAAAAGTTAGTTTAGATGCAGTGCATAAACAAGGATGATATTTGTCATGCTTTACACTAATCACAGAATTCAAGAGACCCAATAATACTTTGCAGCTGTGTAGAGATTCCATGCAAAGATCTCAAAGCACTTCAGAAGCATTAACTAACCAGGCATAAAAACCTCTGATTGGGAATGTTTTATATTGTGTACATGTTGGGAAACTAAGGCAAGCACATTCAACAACCCCCAGTAATTTTGTGTAGCAGCTGAGACTCCTACTTTGGCAAGCTGTGGATCACACCTATACATTTTTGGCTTATTTATGATGTTAATATTTTGGGGGTTTTTTTTCCACCCATAGAATTTGTGGTTTCATCTTGTTTTCGTTTGCTGAGCGTAGAAGAGATTATTTTAAACTATGCTGTGTAAGTCTGGAAGTCTTTTTTTTGTTTGTTTGTTTTCCTGATTATATTTTCCTTACCAGCAGTTATTACTCTGCCTCTATCTCATGACAACTTGCCACAAGTACAGTTCCAAATTTAACATTGAAAAGCCTCCTGTGTTTGCTGATGTGCAACTTCATCTGTATATAGAGTGAATATGCAGTAAGAGGTAATAGAAGTGGTGTAAAGTCATAAACCAGAGACTGACAAAGAAACTGTAGTTATGTTATGTATCTATACCTACAGATCCTAGATTTTTGGTCTTTTTTTGCAATACTTAATGAAGTCTAGGTAGATAAAATGGAAGATGATGTTTATTAAATGCATTACAATATACTATGATATTTCTATGACTCTGCATACCAGAAGTCATGTAGTATTGTGATCGGTTTTAAAAGGTAGGTTTTTGCCACAAGCAGGATTCTTTCTAAATGTAATTTTAGACTACAGGTTAAACTCTCCTTTTTTCAGCAGATTTATAGCTACTTTTTAATTTCTCACTTCTGCTTAGATTGACCTACGACCAGAATTTCTCAAAAGTTCTCTTTGATCCCTTAGTTCTGTTCAGTCTGACCATTTTGTCTCAATTTGTGCTCAAGTCTATATTAAAAAAAGTAGAATAATAAGCACACAATAATTAAAATACTGCTACAACCAAATTATTTCTCAGCTTATTATTATTATAAAGGCAAGAATATATAACCAAAGGATTATAAAAAAGAATATTTTTTCTGAACTTTTGATGAGACTGTTGTATTTTCAGTTTAAAAAGAAGTCCTTAAACACTATCAACTTCCCACCAACACTCAAAATCTTAAATACTGCTGGTAAAGGGATTCAATGGATCAAATTCAGAATATCTGAAGTCATTGAAATAAAGGCCCTAAGAAAAATGTGTCAATTTTAAAGGTCTTTCCTAACTGAAGACCATTTTGTGATAGAGCCAAAGGTTAATAAAATCAGTAGTGAATGTAGCAATTTTACAGATAAGCTATTCACAACAAGTGTAGTTACTTGAATAAAAAGCTAATTCAGTTCTAAAATGCCACATGCAGTAGCAGTGAATAGCTGCTTTTAGGTGCTTTCTGCAGGAGGATAAAATACAGAATCACAGCACTCTTCTTTTCCAGCATCCCTGGCTGCCTGTAAATTGCTGTGAATGGGACTGTAGGCTGACAGGCTCTATTAAGACAAACTGCCTTTCTCATCGGAGAGATAAAATAAATCAGGTGTTTAGTCAAATTAAAATACTTCAGATGGAGCAGGCCCTGGGGAGCACTGATCCACCTGACAAATCTGAGAGAAACTCAAGACAGATGTGTTTTGGGGATAAGGAAGACCCCATGGAAAAAAAAAATGCACTGCTGTCTTTGGAGTAAGAGAGTAAGATTAGAACAGAGAGAGCACTGTGATATATAGTGTTTTATGGAAGCTGGCATATTTACTATGTATTTTTTACTAAGCTTTTTGTTTTATCTGTTTTTATGGCAAATACATTTTACAGATAGCTATATCCTTATGTTTATAGATTTTTTTTTAGTCAGCAGCAGAAGTTTATTTACTGTTAATGAGTTTAGGAATCTCACTGCTTGCTGCAGTAAGTGGATGCAAAACAGATGATGATGGCACACAGCTACTGATGACCTCTCTTGGCCCAGCCAGATCAACTCAATCTGGTCTGCATTCTGAGCAAGTTGCTTTTTATTGGTATTTAAACTGTAAAATAATCGTTGGGATTTTCCACTGTAAAATTAAATTAAACCTTCCCCCCATGCTGTGCATACAACAACATTCTGCACTGTATGGTTTTTCTTGTCTTGAGCCATGTTGGGTTAGGTGTCTTGCAGTTTCATGGAGGTCTCCTTATTTTCCAGGAGCACAGTGTACATTTTGTGGTCATCAGTTCTATTCTGTTGTTGCATTACACAGCACAGTACAAATTAAAGAGCAGAGTACTTGAAATGGGGTCATTCATTTCAGATGTGCTTCTCATGGGGGGAAAAAAGAAAAGAAAGAAAAACAATTACTATGAATTCCTGAATAAGAACAGTTACTTCTGCCTGCTATTGTGTAAAATTCAGAAAACTAGAAAAAGAATTGACCATATAAATATGCTGCTACTAAATCAAATGGTTCTAGCTAATCATAACAAAATCAAATTTTGTAGCTTTAACAGGCACTCTTTGTGGTAGCTTTCTGTTCATATGTGAAGCAAGTACAAAGTATACAGAATAATATGGAAATGGAGCTGGAGATTAATATCTGCTTTGAGTGTGTAAAATGTTTTATGAGGTAAGATCAGGGCCTGCATTACAATGCCAAAGCTGCTTGACAGATGTGAAAGTCTCAAGCTGTGGTTTCCTAGGTGTCAGTGGATGGCAATAAGTATCAGTTGAGGCAGTAGGTAGCTTCCCATTGGCTTTCTAAAATAGATAAAGTGGTTGAACTTTTGTAGTCACAGTGGACAAGGGACTTTTTCTTTAGCAAAACAGTCTTTTATCCATGAAAATGAATTTCAATATACAATCACATATTCAAAAGTACCTATATAACCTTTGGTCCATGGTGCAAAAACTTCAAGATTTAGTAAAACAGCTTAAGAGGGTTAAGATAAGTCTATACTGAATTTGCAGGTAATTCAACAGATACCAACAGTGTGGAGCTCAGTACAGGCTAATGGATTCTGGCAAGGCAGTACCTTCAGTGTAGACATTTTCCTGGCCACATACCTGCCTAAGCTTACTTTCAAAAGTCTTTTTTTTTGTTATTGAACAAAGCTCTTATTTCTTCAATCATGAATATCACACTGTTTTGCAATGAGGTAATCTGAATAGTAGAGTTTTAACTTCATGTGTCCATCGTACTTCTTGTGACTAAGAAAACTGCAAACCATTTCTAAAACTTCTGCTACAGCAGAAGTTACTCATTTTCCCTTGTCTGGAGGCTTGCATCACATGTAGACTGGATTAAGACTTGGCATGACAGGGTACTGAAACAATAGTTTGTGGCAGACTATTTTAAAACTAAGGTAGTTAATAGCGGCTAAGAAATTGAATGCATTATGTTGTTAAATGCTATTAAGAAATGTACAGAGAAGCAAGTACCCCGTGTTTCTGGGAGTTTGCTTTGTTTAGAGTGAAAGACTTAAACCATGCAGTTTCTTTTTCCATAGCAAGCAATTATAAACAGAGGTTTTCTTATATGCTGCTTTTGCAAATGAAGTTCTGTTTAAAAATAATACTGGTCCCACTGTAGCATGATATAAGTAGAGCATCTTGGGTATGTCACCTGCTTGGCAGGAGTCTGTTTTCTCTTCCCTCTACTTATGAAACCTGTCAACCTCTTTCTTCTCTTCTCTAGAAGATATCCATCTTACTCCTGGGAAGAAGGTGAAGTCATAATTTTGGTGACAGTTTCTTCATTCCCTCCCAGGTCCTGTTCCTCATGCATTTTCTTCCTCTTTAAAAGTCCTGTGACTTCTTTATCACAATCCTCTATTTGTCAGTGGAGGAAAGGAAGCATGCAAATACCTTCTTGTGCCACTTTTCATATTATTGTGGCAGATTACAGACCTGAATACTTCTTCAATGGGTTTGCTTCTTCTCCAACTCTCAGTTCTCCTGTACAACATAAAAATGCTTCATTTATCCCATTTCCAAGTATAAACCTCCTTCAGATGTTCTTCCAATATTCCTGAACTGCTGCCTTATTGTAATTGTATTGCCTCTTACAAAGATGTGGGTCTGAGATGCTCACAGAAGAAAGTGCAGTGTATGGCTCAAATGTAGGAGCTGACATTGCTGTTTGTGACAGAGTAATATGTTCATAAGTAAGACGAGACATTTTTGGACTGAATTGCAAAAGGACCCTGTGCTCTCTACTTAGGAGACCCATGCAATTTACCCATAAACAGACCGTAAAGCATCATTAGAGCAAAGAATAAATGTACCGTAGTTTCACATTAATTAAGTGCTCTCTGTAGAGTAAACTTTGAAAGTTTAATGAAAATTTTTAAGCCATTTTCTCAGGTTAGCCATTCCTCCTAGGGACAAGTAGAGCTCATTTTTAATAGGCATTCCATAACCAAAGCTTACATTTACCCAAATGACCTTCCAGATATATGGGTATTTTAGAGAAGTGATCGATAAACTATTAAAATGTTTCTTCCACTGAACTGCATCTTTTATTTATTTATTTACTTATTTAAGGTATTTTGTTTTTTTTCTTTCTTTTTACATTAGTTGGGGAAAAAACCACAACAAAATATATACAGTGAAGGAAAACTGTCTGATAAACTGTGAATATGTTTATTACACAGGGCAGATTTAGATGGAAATAATACAGAGATTTGTACAGAGTGCCTCATTAATTACTCCTGTTAGAAAAGAAGAAATACTCTGTATCTTTGCTGCTCCAATTTTTGATCTACGCTTTACTGCTTAGAGCACAGCAAAGCTGTGTGCTAGGTTCTTTTGGGATTTGTTAGTAAAATATATATTCAAGATGCCACTTGAAATAAGCTTGTTGGTGATGCAGCCATTTTTTTGGTGACTATTGCTTGGTAACTATTGTCTGTCTCATATTTACAGTACATCTTTCCTGCACATTTAGGTACACCAGAAAGCCTGGCAGAAAAAGAGCGACAGCTCTCTACTATGATCACCCAGCTGATCAGCTTACGGGAGCAGCTCCTGGCTGCCCATGATGAACAGAAAAAGCTGGCAGCCTCACAAATTGAAAAACAACGGCAGCAAATGGACCTTGCTCGCCAACAGCAAGAACAGGTGAGGCTCCAAGAAAGAAACCTGTGAAAATGTTTCATCCAGAATGCTTATCATAAACACTGTTCTACTTGGTGTTTTGTTTCATCTTTTTTGTTAAAAGAGCTTAAATATCTTCAGAAAAGACATCTTTTTCCAGAAAGAGGAAATATTATAAGACCCTCAGGAAAAAAAGTGGGTGTGGACGTTCAAACAGTTTCCATCCTAGAATAAATAACATTTGATAGATTTCTCAGTTCGTTTCTTGCACTGAGATGCAATTTGGGGAGTTACAAAGAAGCCAGACTATAACTATTACTTAACTCTTTCTGGTTTTGGCAAGAAAATAATTGAACAAAAACCCTTAAGCATCTTCAAATATCTTCTGCCAGTAAGCTTTGATTTGTTTGTTCGTGTTGTGGTTTTTTGGGTTTTGTTTGGTTTTGTTTTTTCCTGGGTAGGTTTGTTTGTTTTAGTTGCTTATTTGTTGTTAAAGATGCAGCTGTCCAAAGAGCTATCTTTTCCTCATTGTACAAAAGTCTAACAACAGCGACCCCATACACTAGTCCCCTAGGCATTAGATGAGACAAATCCAAATTAATGTGTGGTTTTTAGGAATCTGACATTATTACTAGAATTATCTTTTCAGTTAAATGTATTTTATAGGATATATACAGCAATATATGCTCTGTTGATTTTAATGAGTTGTGACGTCTGGTATTTTATGTGCTTGAGTATTTGCCCACATGTAGGAATATGGACTCATCCCCTAATGGAAAATAACATAAAGGAACACTGTAAAAAATCAGAAGTTAGAATGTCATTTAGCCATCCAGAGATGACACAGTAATTAACTATTGACACTTGTGAATAAGCTAGCACAAATTAATCTTGACACATTTGCAGACGAGTGATATCTTACAGTGAACACTTTGTAATTATATTTCAAAATGAAAATTAAATGACACTTAAAACTAGGTTGTCATGCTCAATGAAGCAAGCATGTAGCTCAACCGATAGGCAAATAAAATTCAGAATTTGAGCCACATGGTGCTTGTGTACCCTACTTTCCTGTGACAAGCCTATACATCAAGACTGTGCTATGGTAATTGCATTGCGAGGTATTGGATCCGTTTTCTATCACAGGACTGTGAAGAAGAAGTTCCTTCTAAGAGGAACCATTGACATTAGATTCTTCATGGCATATTTCTGGGTTTCATCAGGAAATACCTAATCAAATGGTAGTAGAGGTATAAAAAGCTGTTCACAAGCAGTCTGAACTCCAGCAGATCAGTGCCTTTGCACATGTAAACAAAGAAATCGTCCTTGCCTTGCCTATAGCTTACCATCTTAAGCAGCAGCCAGGTCTCCAGCAGCTCCAAACAATTCAGGATATAGAATGCTGAGTATCTGTGACAAAAGAAACAGCACACAGAAAGAGTGACCTATAATGCAGCTCCAGTGTCTGATTTCAATGTGAAATTGCAAATAATTATTTGCTGAAGCTGAATATCATGATAATCTTTCTATTACCTTCACTGAAATTTTAGCAGCAGGGACAATGTGGTCGTAAATCGGACAGAGCTGTCTTACTAGACAAGCGCTATACTTTTGATATGGAATAGCACAATTGGTGTCTTACTCATTAAAAATAGTAACTCAAGCATTCATACAGGGTTTTAAATACTCTTTGTAGCATAGTTACCATTAGAGTTGCTCTTCCAAGGATAGACACTGCTACTGACCACTGATCTGATAATAGGTGACTGGAGGTCCTAGGAGCTGCCCCTAGCTTACCTGGGCGCACAATCTGCTAGCTCTGTTTGAACTACCTTTTCCACTGGCAGACTAGGGCCTGTTCTTGGGTCTTCATTCACTATATTTTTATTGACTTTACTGGGAGATTTGCCCATAAATATTTGAATACCAGCCTCATAAAGGGAGTTTGATCTCTTAGCAAGCGTCAAGTGTAGTGAGCTATGATAGTTGCATGATTCCTTCTCTGTGTGGTGGTTTTGCCTTGATCCAGCCCCAGAATCATGTAGACCTCACTTTGCCTCTTTGAGGCTACATGCAAGACTTAAAATGTGTGATTTTTGTGTTGGTCTTCCATACAAAAGTGAATTTTAAGTGTAGCAGGAAAAAAATTACAAAGTTATCTTTAGGTGACAATGTGTGACACAAGGAGATATAAACTTGGTCTCTGTGTGTGCACAATTACAAGCTGTTAATATGTAACTTAAGGTTCCTTATGAGTTAGTTTGGACAGTTTGCACTAAAAGTATGTGATGGTTTATTTACAAGTCAATCTTGCTACGTTTCTGCAGTGTTTTTATTACAAAAACATTTTACTTAGCTTTATCAGTTTATAATAGAGTAAATGAGCTTGGAAGACAGTGGGGAAGGAGACCAGGAGGGGTTTTGCCAGAATCGAAACAGTGGATTTGAGAGACCAAACTACCTTTGTCACCATCTTCTTCCTGTTTTATGCGGTTCCTCTGCTCCAGATAAATATTTATAGGAGGGGAAATTATACTTAAGCAGTGAAGGCAGCAGAAGTGCTGAGGCCAGGATTTCCAGGAAACACAAATCTTGTCCTTGTTTCAGTCTGCTGCACAGCGATTCTTCTAAAGTAGAAGTGCAGTTGTTCCCTAGGCTCCCTGCAGCTTCTCCTCCATAGCTGCATTCCAGGTTACCCCTTGCAGGGAACAGCTCTGTGGTCTGAGGAAAAGAGCCTCTTTCTGCTGATTTTGGATGGTTTGTGGGAGTTGGAGTGGGGGTGGGATGTCTGTGGCAGATTCTCTCTCATTAGCCTCTTGGTGTTCCCTTCCCTGGACACTTGCTTCTCTCAATCTGTATTACAGAAGGGATGGAGTGAACCTTTACCCTCCAGATCCCTTACTGAATCTAACAAATGAGGGTAAGAATATCTACGTATTTTACAGGGTTGTGTTGCAGATGAGTTGCTGAGAATCAAGTACTGCTTTTACACAGAATGAATAGTTCCATGGAAGACTTTGAGATTTACAAGAGAAGTAATATGCTGCTCATTGTGAATGAAGTTAGAGAAGCTTGCCCTAGGAACTTGTGCTGAATAGTGAAACTTCTATAAATACTAGCTAAGGCTCCAGTTCAGCAAAGCAGGAAAATGTGTGTTTAACCTTAAGCACCTGAGTAATCCTATCCCCATTCAGCAAAGCACTTAATTTTAAGCATGTGTTTCATTCCCATTGTAGCTAACAGTAATGCATCATAGTCAAAGATCACCACAGGCTTAAATGCTTTGTTGAATAGAGATGAGATTATTCACATAGACACAACTAAATCCATGTTTCTGTGCTTTGCAGAGTTGAGACCTAAGTGCTTGAAGTACACGCTTGTTACTGGCTAACTAGAATTTATGTTGCATTGAAATAAAAAATGTTTACATCACTTTATATAGATAACTCTAAAATATCCTTCATTTAAAAAAAGTATCTGCTTAATAAAAATATGATAAAGAATAACTAATAAGATATTTTCCTCTCAATAATATTGAAGTTTCAATATTACTGTTTTGATTTAATGAAAATTTTATTTCTAATAGATTGCAAGACAACAGCAACAACTTCTGCAACAGCAGCACAAAATCAATCTACTGCAGCAGCAAATTCAGGTCAGTGTATTTTATTGCTGTCTTCTGATTATACTTAAATTTCATTTAAGGAGAGGGAAAGATCTGAAATAAAGCAGCCATATGCTTTACTAACAAGCCTCACTAAAGATATTCTTTGTTTTCTTAGAAAATGATTATCAAGCATCTTGTTGATGGAAGGAACTTTAATAAGCAGAGTTTACTGTGAAAGTTATGAACTGTTTCTTAAATGTTGTCATTTAATTTTGAAATCTGCAATCAGTTTGACTTCTGTTGTGTGAAGTAAAAGCAGAGTCTCAGTCATTGTTTATAGAATTCCTTATTTCTACAAAGGCAAATTGTGCTTTAGAAGAAGGTTGGAAGAATTTCTTCCATTTCATTAGCTAAAGCAAACAGCTGTAGAATAGGACAACAGACACTGAGACAGTACTAAATCCCTGGACCAGTCTGCTGGTGTACAAAGGCCCACAGGTATAAGTGTCCTATGTGTCTTTGGAATAACTGTATTTTCATGGGTCTGGGAGTGTTCTAAAGGAATTCAATTCTCTGTATGTGTGCTCAGAACCTGGTTTAATTTTGTGCAAATATATGCAAGTAGGGAGTGACATGTAGGCAAAAGCATTGTTGACATGTGACTGTGTTACCTTCTCTGCTTCTCATTTTGGTTGAAAGCATTTACATGGGCCTGTTGTTTTATTTAAATATTTCAGTTTGCTCTGGCAGATGATTGTGTCACTCCCAGTTTCCCTCTTGCATAGTGGTGAAGCACAATTTTCTTTCCAATCTTTTCCTAGAAATTTATGCAAAGAAGTGTTTTAATGATTGCTCTATTTGTGTGAGCTAAGTTATTTATTGTGATCCCTCCCTATATTTGTTTCAAAATTCTTGACAATATAAGCTACTCTTATTCTGTAGTTCCTCAGTAGTTCAGCCTCTTTTTTATCTTTAGATTTACATAAATATAATCAGTGTATTTGAGACAGTGAGGACTGTTTCCTCTCCCAGCTTGTTGGCCAGATTGGTAGTGGGCATCTGATTGCCCAAGGAACATTGTAGACTTCAATATAAAGCACTAGGTATATCGGGCAGGTGCCGTCTCAAATACACATTGATCTTACCAAGACAATTACTGTTTAAGAGATTGTTTACTGTTTACTACTTAAGAGATTGTTTCCTAGTCCAAACACCAGCCTACATTGTCTATTTGCTTGTGAGCCAATTGGTTGTTCTTTGTTTATTTGTTCTGTTATAATTCTGTGGCAGGTTTGCCAGCCAGAAGTTGCTTGGGAGAGAAGTTAGTTGCTAAGTTTCCTCTGTAGTTTGTAATAGGTTTGTTGCTAATGAATTGATTTCAAGTGTTGTGGTTTGTTGAGACCTGTAGCTCCTTAAGGGCTATAGATGGGATGGAGGTAAACCAGGAAGCAGGTGAGAGATGCAGTGCTGTGCCAGTTCGCCCAAGTACCATCCCAGCACCTTCCCAGGAAACCTCAATACCAGTATTGAAGTTGCACTGGTGATGCTGGGTGGAATTCATCATATCAAAAGTTGATAACTACAGTGTTGACTGTCTCAATTAATTATCCAGATTGTTTTTATAGTGAACAGAGACAACCAGAGTGAGTAGTTTTAGGATGCAATTTGTCTTGTCCTAAAGTAGACATTTAAAATCTGTCAGATTAATTGTTCCCTAAAATGGCTATTTCTCTCCATTAACTATAAAGGATACACATGCCTATGTCTGTCCATTGAGATCTGAAGTGAGATGAGGTGAATCACACTCTGTGGCTTGAGAGGAAAAACCAATTTTCTAATGAACATTTACAGTCTCAGTTTAGTTTTTAGGCTTGGTAGAATTTGGAACAGCATCCCCAAGAATTTACTTGATTTCATTTAGAAGATGCATTTATTTCATGTCATTCTTGAGCAACCCTTTATGGAAAGAAGTGATTGCTTACATAAAATAGTGTGTATCCTTATCTATACTTTCTATGCGTGGAATAACAATAGTACCCTTCCCTGACACTCCCCTTTTGAAGAGACTGCAAAATAGAAGTAGCACAGATGCCAGTTCCATCTGGACATGGACCTATTCATGGTACAGCTACTTGAAATAAGTACGGAATGTTCTCCAGGATGTGGGAATGGGGCATTGCCAGTACAGTTTTCATCACGAGACATACAGTGTACCAGTGCCATCTTCTCAGGTGCAGTGTTAATTCTGTGACTAAATACATCCAGTTTGTTTAACCATTTAAACAGTTTGGAATGACTTTAGATAGGGCTTACAAGATTTCTGTCAACCACATATAAAAATAGAAACAATCCATATTAAATAAAACACATCTTTTCCTGGACACTGGTTAATTTACTGAGAAGTTTCATTATTTGGTATATATTATTTACAGTGTGTTGCATATTATTTATTTATTTAATAATTTTAACACCTTATTTCATTTATTTGGTTTTGTTTTGTTTTGATTTTAAGACCATTTACTAGAGCACCTTACTCCAGACTTGTTACACATCCAAATCTTTATCAGCAGTCTGTGAGCAAAGAGGATGTTAGCTAGGCTTAGCTTATGAAGGCAGCATAGGTATTTCAAGGGTACTGAGGTCACTAAATGTTCTACATAATCATGTCACGTTTTCTGAGTGAAGCCAATGTTACTTCCATGGTGTACACGTTGGGGAAGACAGTTTTGCCTTTTGGCTAAAGGGAGTGGGAATCTCAAGTTGTTCTCAGTTCTGTCTCAGATTCTGTGATATTTGGCAAATTGTTTCCTGTTCCTCAATTGAAACATAATGTTTTGAGAATCTTAAATGAAAAATTTGAAATAAATGCAGTGTATTATTACTTTTCAGCTAAAATGTTCATAATGTTGATAAACACTTTTCTACAGAGGAGTCTGTAGAGATGGAAGGAAATCTAGTATGCCAAATTAAGTTCTTTGTTCTGCAAAGCTGTGCAGAGAAATCATTGCTTTTAGTCAAAATAAAGTTGAGAAAATACTGTAGGGCAAGTAAGAGCTCACAGATCAGTCTCCAGGCTGATTCAGAGTTTTAAAAAGAACTTTCTTTTTTGTTTAATAAGAAAGTATTCATTCTTAAAGTAGAAGGAACAAAAAGAGACTATTTCAAGTACATCTCTTAGCCTGTGCTTTGAAAGCAAAAATCTCTAAGGGTAAAGGAAAAAGCTGTTTAAAGGAGGAGTTGGGTATTATGTCATGAAGATAAAACTACATTGGAAGAAGGGAAGGCTGCATCTCTAGAATGGTTCAACCTTGAGGACCACTCGAGGCCCTGAAATCCCAGTGAATTCAGTGCCTCATTCAGTGCCAAAACTGAGTCCCTTCAGAATAAGGCTTGGGGTCAGCTTCAGATGCTACCACGTGCAGCTTAGAAAGGGGGTTGAATCCCAGAGATGCTTGGAGCATCTTGCTCCTGGATTTCCCTTTCGGAGTGGTTGTGATGTATGGATTTAAGGGATGAAAGTTTGAGGGCTTCCCTCCTCTGGTGGGCAGGCTTTGCTAGGGCAAGCCCTACATTGTGATTGAAATCTTTAGAAGGGACCCTGGTTGTTTTGTTTTCTGCAAAAACTTGTGATTGGTATTACAGTGACAGCTGATCTAAGCTGCTTCTGTCCATTTCCCTTCACCTTATTCCTCTATACTGTGCTCAATGCCATTGCAGATCATTTAGTTTTCTGTTTGAATCAGTCTGATTTCCATTGCAGAGAAAAACTGCCTTCCTCTTCCTTCCACCTTTCATAAGTATTCTGTTTTAATTCAGCCACTAGAAATCATTCCTAATAGTATTTTTTTTGTAGTTTTAATCTCAAATCATGCTGTTATAGTGTCATATTAATGTTCTTGCATTTTCTTTTTCAGTCCAAAAGAGCTGTGATAGTAAATAAACAAAAGAATAGTAACATTAAAAATTACAACAATTTAAACTGTCCTTGAATAGGAATCATCTGAATCACACTTAAAACCTAAGAGGCTGAACCAATGAGTCTCTCTCCTTACCCATGATTAACTACAGACAGTTCAGTTACCTGGTGAGCTGAATAAGGACTATCTCTTTATGTGAAGTACGTGTCTAAAGATCAGGAATAATTACGTTCCACATTAGCCTTCATAGCCTCCCTGACCTGGTTAATTAATTTTTTGCTAGGATAATAATAGTAGAAATAGATTTAAAGATATGCTTCATCATTAAGTATGTAACTGACCTCCAATTTTAAGAGCCAAACCTTTCAGTTATTGCCTTTTGGAGATAGGTTAAAGCTCCTTGCAGTGAGCTTGCTGAAAATGCACAAGCTGGAATCTAGTTATTGTCAGTTCAGTTATGCTCTCTGAGATTGTCTCTCTTTGTTAACTGTATTTAGCATTGACAAGCAAAAAGCAATTGCAGTGCTACTGTTCCAGCACTAGGGAATATTCTCCCCCACCTTCTTTTCTTTTTTTGTTATTGATTATGAAACTGATCCCCTTCCAGCAAGCTCTGAACAGAACCAAATAAAGCCATTGAAAGCAGTTTGATACTTCTGTTGGCAGGGTACACAGATCAGATACTCCCTTGAAAGAGAGCGAGAGTTAACAAAGCTCAGAAGTCTAGGAATAGCCCCCAGCTTCAGCAAACCCTTAAAATATTGTGTAATTGTATCTTCAATCATGAATTAGCCAGAAAAAACAGACCTTTTTTGCCTTCACATTTCACTGCTGTGTGCTGTTTTTAATTGCCCACAGGCACACTGTTGTGATCTTCTTTGGAAGTTTAAAACCATGATAAAAATGCAAATATAATTATTTCTTTTATCTAATCTAATTAACTTTTACAAGTAATGATAGATGCACTGTAGCCTGCATCAAACATTTTAATAATGACATTTCTGGATTAAAGAATAGGTAAAACTACTGTAATTTATAACCAGTCAAGATTATGGCAGTAGCAAATGTAAATTATTGTGGTGGCTTAATAAACTATAGCTGCGGTTTATTAATTTACAGCAAAAAAGATACATTTCCCTTAAATTCTAGTTTGCTTATGAAAATTGGTTCCCAGCTGTCATTGTTATTTTTTATCTTTTTTTCTTTTAACAATTCAGTATTAAAAAAATCTACATCTAACTCCCTTCTGCAATGCAGTTGTGTGCACAGGGAAAAGAGAAATGTTTTTATGTTCCCATAACTTGTAGCTGGCTGCTAAATCATTGATTCCAGTTCCTCGGGCTCAGCTGTAGGCATGCCATCACAGCTTCTGTCCAGCTTGTAACCTGCTTAGCAAAAGTGGAAACTGATCCAGTGGAGGAAAGACAAATATGCTAAACATCAAAGTCAACTGTTTCATATTTTATTTATTATTACATAATGTCTTATTAATGTGTTCTAAAGTCCTTATTTGATAATTACCCCAGGAAAGGGTCTATTACAGGCCAGCTTTTTCCAACAAAAGCTATCTTCATGGCTGGCTGGCTTGGAATTTTCTCTGTCAGATGTGTGCTAGGAGAAATAATGTGGGACACTTACCTTCTCTGAACAGCCTGTGCTTTTGATAAATATTCTGGTGATGCTCCTTATCTTTTATTCAGTCTCTTCCATACTAGAAAATGCTTTGGCATGACAGCATGGTAGTGGGCTAAGCAAAAAGACACACTGTGCTAAAGATTCACTCCTCCTATGCTACTCCTCAGCTTCTGGTCTTGCACTTTTGTTGCCTATTTGCAAGGATCCTGCTGGTTGCTCTGCCCATGAAGCCCTCAGCACCTGGAAACAAGATTTATCCTGGCAAAGCAGAAAACAGTTCTGGATTTGACTCTCAACACAATCCTTAAAACTGTAGTCAGTCTCGAGAAGGGAGGTGGGTTTTAAAAGAAAATTTACTGTGACCTTCTAAGAGTTAAATTAGATGTCTTGCAGTTTTCTAATTCACTATATTTTTTCTCCTTTTAAATAGCTTTATTTTGCCTACCCGAGTCTAAACAAATTGTATTTAATGCAAAAATTAAGCCTTGTGTATCTCTTTCATATGACTTCTCTAATTATAGAGCAGTAAATGGTAGAATAGCATATGTTAGCAACATGAGCAGCAGTCTATGAAATGAGCTACAAGTTAATAAAATGATCTTGTGGTGATGTTGGCCAAATGTTAGCACACATGTTTCAGAAAGTGGTATTTCAACAGACTTGAAGAATAGGACTTTGGCATACGGGTGCTGAACATGATCTGATGTATGGAAATTAGTTAAACCAAAGTAAATGTCATTGTTTCTCAGGCTTGTGTTGGTGCAGAAAAGGATAGTAGATGCCCTCCCACTTTCCCTCTCCCACATGTTTTAAAAATTGTAAGGAAGGCACAGGCATCCATACTCCCCAGTTCAAGTGCCACTGCTTGGTGCGCTGCGCTGCAGCCTCCACAGTGGTTTAAGGACTTGTTCTCAGCCATGCCTCTGTCAGAGCCAAGGGCTAAAATCCCATTGATTCTATTGAGCCCAAACACTCATTCTACAGCCTTTGCTTACAGAAGAGCCTCGGATTTGAGCCCTGTTAATTTAGGGGCTCCTGTATAACAGCAGAGGATCAAGCATATATTTGCTACCCACCTGTCTGCCTGGGGTCACTTTTGGCTGGTGGTCTGCCTGCTCCAACCAGGTGTAGAGTGACATGGTGTGGCAGCCTCTGTGCTTGTTGATCCAGGCACCCTGGTCTGGCTCCCAGACAGTCTGGCAGAGGTTGTGCCCTCCTTCTGGTAGTACAGGTCTGCATCACCCCCAGCATCGGTCTGCATGATGTAATGTGTGCAGCGTTGCAATATTTGGAATAATGCAATGGTAATGCACTATTTACTCAGAACACCAGTTTCCTTCCTAAGAGGCATGTGCACAAACTAAAATGGGTAACTAGGAGCAGAAATTGAGCCAAATAGGAGCCTACCAACAGGGCTGATCCTGTGAAGTCTGTTTTGCTTGAGTAATACTTGCATAGCCAGTATTTGATGACCTGTTTATCTGTGTTACTCACTTAGGTAGGCTTTGTGGAATTGAGCACCTTATATGAGGAAGGGCTTAGAACTTTAATATTGTGGTTGGATATGAGACAAAGATAGGAGACAGGTATTTTAGGGGATGTAATTTGGTTTATTAGACATTTTATTATTTCTTTATTAGATGTAGTTGGAAAAAAACAGGGAAACTTTTGGGCACGCCAGCTCCTTTTCAGGTCTTACATCAGTGTTATGTTGAAATGTATCCCAGGACTGACAGAAACTGCCTACGATATTGGCTTTTCATTTCTAATTATTACTTTTTCAGGGATTATTTTTGTGATGGACAACCATGTGATGGCCAAGAGGGAAACCAATCAGGATTTGCATTGTTTAAGAGAAAAACAAACCACACACCAAAACCAACAAAGAAAATGAAACAAACAAACAAACAAAAACAAAACCCCAAACAAACAAAAAAATCAAAACGAAACTCCACAGTATTTGACAGACTCACCAGGAGATAGTGAATAAAGAAAATAGTTAGTAAATGTTACTATTGAAATGACTTGATTTATGG
The DNA here is from genome assembly GCA_013399015.1 of Galbula dea. Classification (NCBI taxonomy): domain Eukaryota; kingdom Metazoa; phylum Chordata; class Aves; order Piciformes; family Galbulidae; genus Galbula; species Galbula dea. Next base: position 219,351 of record VWZX01007992.1, read on the forward strand.
AGATATTCAGATATATAGGCAAGACTGGAATGTGATGGTATCAGAGGTCAAAATTTCTGTCTGCAGAAGCAGGTATTTGAGGGAAAATGATGAAGTACAGCCCCACATAAAAAGGCCAAAAGTATTTAGCAGCTCAATTGTAAAATGCATTTTGAAATCTCACAGTAATGCCTTAAATTTACTAGATGGACTAAATCCTGACCTAAAGTATCAAAATGTTTTTAGTTGTAATTGTGGGAATCCTCCAGAATGCATGTGTGTTCCTGAATCAATCTAAGCATGAAAACTTATTTTAAATATATTTAATGTCATGACAGAAAGGAAGACTTGATTGCAATGCTCTCTGAATACATTCAGGAATTATGAATTCACATCAATAAATTACTAGTATGTGGAAACCAGTAAATGAGCAACCCAGATGCTGTTTAACGTTTGGTATACATTTGTGGGCGTATATGTAAAAGTGAACAAATATTTCTAATATTCATTGCCTTATGCAGGCAGCTAATCCAGACGCTCACAAAAATATCAAAGCATAGCTCTCAAGGAAAGGTGAATGGCCTTGCCTGGAATTTACCTATCTAATCTTAAAACCACTGTTAAAATAAGAAAAAGTTGGTTTATGACTGTAGTTTGCACCCTATTTCCTTTTGTCTGCTAAATTAGAACTCTCCCTCCTCCAATAATTAGGTAATATAGTGGCTTGTGTTGCATGCAAGGCTTGTGTTTGTTTGAAAGTACTAGTCTTTTATATAAATCTTGTATATATCATCTTCAACTAGTTGGGCATTTGCACAGCTTGGGTAAATTATGTCTATATTGAGAATCTAAGAAGTTACACAGTGTGCATTCCGTACTTGAGGGATGGGAAATAAAAATTGATATACTGTGTGGCACATGATATAACACAGTGAAATATCTTTTAAATTCCAGAGGGATGCACTGACATCACCACACTTAATTCACATGCAGTAACTCCCACAAAATGTTATTAATTTTAAATTGAAGTTTGTAACCATTCAATAAAAACAAAATAAATGATGTAGACAGTATACAATGGTGCATTATGAAATGCTGAATTTGTCTTCACCCACCCAAAATGACAGTATGTTAAGAAAACGTTGTAATTGTAACACCAAATAATAAAAGCAAAGATATTCACAGCTGATGGTGAAGTGTGAAATCCATCCTGAGACATATTACCACCCTACAGGATGGAAGAGCACTTCTGAGTTAGGGAACTTTATTTTAAAGTAACATAGTGGTTATTTTTAGGCTGTAAATGAGAGATTAACCAGTTGCAGGAACATATAGTTAGTTTAAAATTTAGATCAGGTAGATAAATGAGTTGTGTGGTCATTTGCTACAGGTAACAAAATAAAGTCAATAGTGCAGAGTATACTTAATAGCCTAAGCACAGGCTGAGATTCCTTATTTGACAAAGCAATTTATATAATATAAATATAGAAAGAAACTTTTCTCAGCAGAGAAGGTATGGCACTTGGCTTTTTGCTCTGACGAGTGATTTGTATGAAGAATTCTACTCTCACATTTCTAGCTTTGCCTTTGCCATCTCATTGAATTTTATTTGTGATATATTTTCAGGATACTCATCTCCTCTGCAACTGCGTATCTGAGTGTCTCGTAAGCTGAAGTGTATTATCCTCAAACACTCTTTTCAGGCAGAATAAAAAGCATGTAGATATTTGGGGGCATCTAATTTTAGATACCTAATTTGGGTGACTGAATTAGGATTTTTGGCTCCATATATAAAGCAGTCCAGGTGCTGTGAATTACCTTCTGTTGATTAGACAATGAGGTTCCTAATGTATGCACCTAAGTTGAATTTCATTAGAATCTCAATCCAGTTCCTATATGAAGTTTGACAGACCTGACGTCCATGGTTTCAGAATTCAGAGGGTGCCTCTCTAACGTCTTGATCGTCTTTTCAGTCATTACTTTCTATTTATCACTTGCCTTAATTTACTCTGATGGAGCTTTTAGTTGGAGTGAATCCACTTCAGACAGGCAGAGAAATACTAGTTCATTCCTCTCACCCACTCCCCTGTCTCAAATGAAAACCATTTCAGCTCCTTGAGTCTCCAGTGTAGTCGAGCTGCTGACCAGAAATACAGACATTGTCATAGAGAAAGAGGCAGCTGGAGAGACTATCCTCACTGAAGAAGTCTGTAGTTTCCCAAATCCATGTATTTTCCTTACAGATATGGGAGCAACTACTATGGCTGTGAAACCTCATCCTTTGAACAGTGGCTTATTGTGGAGAGAAAATAATTTTTTGTTCAAAAAATGCCTGGATTAGTTGTTGCTCTCTCACACATTTTGTAGGGCATTCGAAAGACTTACTTGATAGAACATTAAATAATGTTTTTTATTTAATCATGTTGACTGTTTCTAAATGGAGATCTTGCATGCCACATTTTAGACCAGAATATATTTTTACTGCCAAGTTATAAGCCTCTGAAAAAGGGGGCTTATAATGGAAAGGTTGACACAACATTAATTTTAGTGTTGTAAATGCAATGGTATAATTTTGGAAAAAAGCTTTTATAGCTCTGCTAAGATATTAATTGCAGGAAATTACAGCATATCCTATTAAAGTATTATGTCAGTGGCATACATAGCATATAACACCTTTGCGTATTCTCCCTTGTTTTCATGGCAACCTTTTGCATTTTGATCTGTAAAGAGTAGCTGGATAAAGTGGCTCAGAGTTTCTGATCATTTTTGCTTGAAGGGAAAACACCAGCCTGGGTAATGCCTGTCTACGGCCTACTCTCGAAAAAGATCTTCTGTTAACCAGGTAAATCCAATTACGGATGTTGAGGAATGAACCATATTCTGCCAGAAGTCTTTCCTTTATTTTGTGACTTTCAGTCCAGGGATTTGAATTTGGACCCAACCCTTATTCACACAAATTAGGTTTAGTCAGACTCTTAGCAGAGTTACAGCTACTTTCATGGCAATCCTACTTTTACTGATAAGGGCTTACTTTGCATTTTCTTATACTTACAGAATAATTTCTGACTGTACAACTCCATAGCAGACCTAGCCTCTTACCTTTTTGATTTCTCTTCAGTTAATTATACAGAAATGCATTATATGTGTATCTGGTGGAGGAGAAGCTGTAGATCCCTATTAAATTGTGAACAATGTAGCTATGTTCATTGCATGGTACAGTTTTTATTCCTAATAAATAGTTTATCTATTGCATTTCTGCCACTTTTAGGATTGCAGGGGCATGGTATAATAGTATCATGTTTTCTTCACAGGAATTATTTGTTAATAGCCTCTAATTACAATCTAAGTTTGGACTTTTTTGTAACTGCGGTTGCTATTTTTAGTGAGGATGAGCTACTATTACAGTAGTTTCTTCTGAATGTCAGATCTTTCAGGACAAGGGGACACCTCTTCGTATTTGTAAAGCACCTCATATTAAGGTCATGTTCTCTCAGGGGCTTTTCATGGCTATATCAACACAAATTTGCAGTTAGAAACAGTAACAATGTGCAGGGGCTTTTAATATATAAATAGGACCTGGAGAGTTGATACTGTATCTCTTTTCCCCTGATGACAGTGGAGCATGCACACTTCTTTACACAAAAAAGAGTCATGAATGTTGTACAGAGGATGAGTTTTTAACAGGGTGGGAGAAAAGGCCTCCCTAAAGACCCCACGGATGTGCAAGTTTGTTGGACTGTTGATGTTTCCCATTAATTGCAAGGCTTTAGCATATAACCATTGACTATATCTGGTTTTACTTATTGAATCCAGAACTGGTTTTTCTCTGCCTACTGAGCAGGGAAATGCTGTACCACTTTCTTTTTACTTGAGGCTCCCAGTATCATCAGGATTAAAGCTGTCAGAATAGTCAGACCGCTTTATTTTGTGGTTTTAAATACAAAGCCTAATATTGTTGCTTGAGAAATGGCATGTGTTCAGTGTGGTAGTTAAATTGGGGAGTTGTCAAAAAAAAGAGCCTTGTTAATAGCAGTCACTGAAATATTTTTTTCATCATTTTGGGGAAAGAAGATACGGCTCTGCATTTGAATTTGTTTTTCTTCTACACCACTGACTTGCCTTCATTGCTTAGTCGTGTACTCTAGCACAAGGGAAAACTCACTCTCAACTTCGTGAGACTTTTGCTTCACTGAATGCAGTGCAGGGTGCCATTTCCTCAGCTGATGTTCGTGTTCTCTGCACTTATGTCAGTCTAATACTAGAAGTGCAGATTTAGGCCCTCTTTTGAAAAGCAAAAAGAGCTCACGTGGAAATGACAGGATTTAATTTTGCTTTTTTTTTTTTATTCACTGTAAAATATTCCTCTGCTCTGTGTGTTCATTTATATTTGGGCATAATCGTGCTGTCCACCACGGAGCACTCAGAGGCAGCTGATACATTGTGTATGAATATTATGAATATTTTTGTCTTGCATGTGTTTACTTCAGTTACCATGTTGTGCAATTAATTATTTTTTTATCATGAGAGTCCTTTTTCTTTTGCTTTATCCAGGATAGTTAGATCCATCTTTGTGATAACACTTTGTAAAGAACAAAACTAGAATGATTTCCTCATTAGATTACTTTCCCTTTTGTTTTGTTTTAATTGATAAAAGACTCTTATCCTGGAAAAGGCTACACATCTGTCATTTTATTTATGCTGTTGTTTTAATATCAGTTGAAATATGCTTAAATTTGTAGGAGGAACAGAATATACTAGTAATTTAAACAATAGACACTGATCATTATTGACCATTACAGAGTAATAAAACATTTCCTGTGTGGAGTAGATGGAGCATCAAATGTCTTTATTTGTGACAGTAAATGTTTCAGGTTTACTTCACATACATTAATGTTATTACATAAAGGTAAAAACCTGGCTACACTCTAGCAAACATAGGTCACCTCTTAATAAATGAATGGAGTTGCAAGCAAAAGAAAAAAAACACTTTGAAGAAAGTCCCAGGCTCATGTGTATACTAACCAGAGCAGATGAAATGATTTATTGGGTTTTATACACAATCTGTAAAGGGTAAGCACTGCTAACAGAATGAGTGGCAGCCTCAGGGAGCTGAGTAGCCCCCAGAGACCAGCCTTTGTTCCTCTGGACTTGACAGGCATGTGTCCCTGTTAAATGAGGGCTTAATTTCTCTCATATGTGCACAATTTCCAAGCTCAACAAAGGCAGCCAGGACTGGAGCTATTTAAAAGAGCCAGCTCAGGAGGAAGCATTGCTGGAGAAAGGGGATGCTAAGGGGCTAATTACTTACCATAGTTCAGCAACTGATTTTCCTCTCCTCTCCCGGCCCCCTCCCCCTCACTAAACAAGGTTTATTAACACAGAACAGCCACTTTCATTTTATATAAATGTACATTAAAATTGCAAAGGTTTTATTTCTCTTTGTGAAATAGCAATAGGTCCTACTGACTAAAAATAAAATAAGTGTATTCACCCTATTTTATGCCTGCAATGAAAATCAACACCTATTAAGCTCATGGAATTATTTGTTCCAAAAACTGCAGAGAAATTGATTCTTCAGTGTCTTGTCTTATTTCTCTGTCTTTCCTTGTCTCACATATAGTAGTAGGAGTCATCCTCTGTTACTGTGTTTGTGTAAATATGATAATTAATAGTGTCCAGCTAAATGGTTCAGCATATGTAAAGCATATTAATATTTACTTAATTACAGGCCTAGTGCAGTATGATTTTTATAAGCATCCCACTACATATTTAAATATGATAGGTGTTTAGATCCAGCAGAGCATTAATGATGCCTTTCAAGCAGTCTAGTGATGCTACTCCATGCAAGAAGCAGGACTTTTCCTGCCATTTTCTAAGATGAGGCCTAGGTCACTCCTGTGCTACTGGCAGTTGGCATTATCTGTGGAGAATAGACGAAACATTGGACAGAGTGATGTAATTTGTTTTATGTATTTTGTTTTAAACTGTGGAAAACACAGTTATTTTCTTTGGACAGTGTTGCCAAATAGCTGTTACCTTGGGAGAAAGATGAGCAACTCCAGTGCACCAGGTTTGAAAATGTTGTGGTCACCATTACTACACCACTTTGTCAAGAAATACTGTGTGGTTTCAGACTTATTTCCTATTCTGAAACAAACAGGAAACTTTCTTGTGAAACAGGCAGCCCATTTGATTCTTCTTGATCAGAACATACTGATCCTCTTAAAATCAGAATGAAAACAGGTGGGAAAAAATGTTCTCCCGTTGCTCCGTGGGGTCACAGGCTGAACAGGCTTCAACATGGTGTAGGAGAGGTATGACAGCTGAGACAGCAGTAGCTGTTAACAGAGTGGCCTCAGTGGAAGCACCTTCCTTTTTGAATTTAGACAAACCTTTGAATGGGAAAGGGATAAAATTTAGAAAACCTGAAATTGGAGCATCTAATGGAGTGGTGCTTCCAACTTTAGAGAGGGAGTTTGGGCAGGTAATATTAGACATTATTCCTCTGGCATAGGCCCTATGAAATCTTTGTTGGATTATTCACTGTCTAATGTTACAGATATGTTTGTGGGGGGTAAGTTGTTGTTGTTGTCTTTTTTTTTAATAGCAGCATTGTAGGTTAACATTTAGTTTCAAATCTGAACCAGCCAAATTTGGCTGTTTTTTTTTTTCATCAAGTTATGCATTTAGCTTTGGAAGCATGATGTAATCTTTCCAAGGTAAACAGCGGAATGCTTTCCCTGCATGTTTGGGGTTTTTTTGCCAGGTAATTTTTGTATGATAACCTTATTTTAAATTTTTACTTCAAGTGGCCACCTTTAACACCAATACATATTATAATCTACTACTATATTATTATTATATTTCTAATTTTATTATAGTTACAGAAATCGTTTTGGAAATTTCAGGTGAAGCTTATAGTCTCAGCTCTACATTAAAAAAAAATTAAAAAATTAGAGACATTTTCTTCCTACTGTTAGTATTTCTGTTCCATGACATAATCTAGGCAACATAAATAGGTATGCTCATAGAATTACTGAGTAAATAATCAAGTTTTAGTCCTTAAACCTCTGTTGTACATGTGGGAAAGATGATGAATGTACAAACTCCAGGTTCTGGAATGCTAAAATTTGACTTAGTTGTAAATTAAAATATTTTAGAGGTACTATTTTAAGTGAAAAATATCCACTTTCTGAAAAAAATGGAATGGAGGATGTATCACTGGAATGAGATGTGGGATTCTTGGTTTATCTGCTCTTTCTTTTCAAGGCTTGGTTTTTCACACTGAAGAAGGGAATAATAGTAATTGGAAGAAGTGCAAAGTTTCCTTAGGATTTGTTTAGAGTTGGTTGTTGTTTATTTTTTTTAAACAGTCATTATTAAGTAAATAAATGTATGTTTCTTTTCACTAAGTAAAGGAATTCTGGTTGGAGAAGAGTCACAAACCTGATCCCCATCCTGCTTAGTTCTGTTTAAATCCAGAATAACTTCATACAATAGAAACAGTAGAGCTGCCTTTATCCTCATAATAGATTTACACCTGTCAAGGCTTAGAGTCACCCATTTATTTCCTTTTCCCCTAGAGTTGACAAAATATATAACACTTGATGAACTGTAGCTTCTAGGAACATTCAGATGTTAACGCTACAACGGCCTATATTGCAGGCTGAAATCTTGCCTGGATTAAAACTCTACTTTGGATGAAGTGAAGTAGCTACATATATGCAAGGGCATTTAGTACTGTTACAAGGCCCAGGGAAAATGGTTTCACCTGGATTCCATGCTGATTCTGACTAAGCCTCTCTCGAAAGATTTGTTTCCAATTTCTGGAGGAGGAGGAATTCCTTACCAATTCCTTACTTTCTTTCCATCTGATTAGGAGAAAGCACCTCCTAATCAGAAAGTAAAGCCCTACACAGATTATCCACTTGTCATGCTATGACAGGACCCAGATTTCACTGAGCCTTTTGTGAAGAGCTGTGGAGAGTATTGAAGCCATGGCTCCACAGTAGTTAGCTTTATTTTACAATAGAAAAAAAGATGAACTCATGCTTACTGTTTCCAGCTAAGAAGGAACTTCTGTTCCTTTGCTGCATTGTTGTCTGGTTACCAGAATAAAATGTTAATCACGTAAAAGCAGCATATCAGTCTACTGAAGAAAGAAGGAATAATCAACAGTTTTCTCTCAGATTCTTGCTACCTGAATGCTTTGAACTCAGCATTACACTTCTCTTCCCCACCTCTTAGATGTTTTTCTCTATTTACAATGCACATAGTTTTGTGAAACTAATGCTTTCTGAGTTCTGGAGGCAATATTATGAATTTGTTGACAGTAGTCCTATCTAAATTAATTTATGGAACCCACAAAACCAGTTAAATTTTAGGTGTATTGAGGGCTTAAATTATATGTATATTTTTGTGGTTTCACCTCATGCATTCCTTTTGCTCTGTACTCTGGGAGCAAGTGTTCTAGCCAACATACCAGCAACAGAAGTGCTTTTAATTCATTATGGTATTACTAAGGTAAGAGGGTTTGAAAGAAATCTGTAGCCTCCACATTTAATCCATAAATTTTGTTATTTTTCAGTAATTCACAGCTAGAAACAGCTTTAAAATATACTAAGCTATTTTTGTATCTTGGCAAAATGGTATAACCTGGGTCTGGACAAAGTCTGGCACTTTGTCAAGTACTTCACTATTAATTTTTATCTCTGACCGGTAATTTTCTCCTGACAGTTTGTTCTTTTTGCCCATGTGTTCATTGATAGGTTTATTATCAATCCTGTTTCTAAGGTGAAAAGGCTTCCTAGTTGTATAACCACATCAGCCGAGTTCTTCATCATGACTCACCTGCGTTCAGTGATCTTACTGCTAGAGAAGCTGGGCAGACTTCCTAACCAGAAGTATTAGCGGAGAAAAGTGTAATGTATTTGAGGAAGGACTGGGGGAACTCTTATTTTTTAGGGTGCCTAAAAGGACACAATGTCATGAAAGGATCTTAGAAACTTTGTTGTAACCCCTCAGAGGAAGCCACTTGCTGCTTCTCTTGGGTTGTTAGTTCTAGACTCTTGTTGGCTGGGTTTATGTATTTCCCAGACCTGTTTCAGGATTTATATCCCATCTGTGTGCCTAAACTATGAGTGACCCTTGCAACCTGGTGTTGCTATATCCCCCTGAGGGAAATGCATTGGTGTGCACCATGGCCTCCATCCTGCTCAATTCCTTGAGCTTCTCTTGGAAGGAAAATTTAGATGTGAGAGGAGTGGAGTAGAGCCCAGGCTCCTTCTGACATTGGATCCGGACTAAGTTTGAGTGCACTCTAAATCCAGGGCTGTGTAAGAAATGTGTGAGCATAGACTCAGTCTTGGAGAGGCACAGCAGGATATTTTAACCCTCATCTTTAAACAAGGCCTGACTTAGAACAGTATGTTAGCACTCATTTATCATGTCTTACATTTTGTGTGGCTCCCAGACTGATACTTCACAGATCAGAGCCATCTTTCAATAAGACAGCAAGCCCTACAGTTCCTGAAATCTCCACTTATCTCACCAGAAAGTGGAGAGATCAGTAGCTATTTGATTCAATTCACTCCACTCTCAGTTTAGTGAGCAAAATAGAGTCACAGAGAAGGGGCACCAGAGCAGGCAAGATAGTGAACATAGGAGCGAGTGCCTCGGAGGAGAAAGGAGAGGGATTGAAGAGGGAGCACTGGGGCAGGAAGACCTTCCACTTTGAGGAGTGAGACGTTGCATTGTGCAAGCTGCAGTATAAATTGTTTAAGATTGCAGGAGCTGCGATATTTTTCCTTGTGAAATCCTTTGTTTTAAATGTCTGTGGCATCACAGTCACTACTGTGAAGAGACTTTGTTGTAGTATGCAGCAACAACTGCAAAATAGCTTCACTTTCTAGAGTTGTCAGTTTTGCAATTTCAGTAGAAAAGGAAGATACCAGATCTGTACTGATAGCTTGATTGATTGCCGCTGGAAATGAGAGTTGTGCATCTCTGTGTTGTGTGCATGAAGGTGTGTATGCTGCTAACTTTTCAGCCTGTTAATTGATTTCAGCTGAATTTGATAGAAAGACATTTCAAAGAAAACTAAGTTCCCACAATCTTTGTGAAAGCAGACAGCTAGACTGAGGTGAAGGATTTTTTTCAAGACTCTTCAGACAGATTCTTACATCTACCTTGACATGAAAAGTTGCTGAGACAGTTTGTTGTTGAATGGGAGAATCCAAATTGGACAGAGTCCTTATATATGACCCAACCACAGGAAAAGCTTCAGCTGAAGCTTTCACCTCAGTAGATAGTGAACTCAAATGCCTGGAAGTCACAAATCCATGGAGTTCTATTTGTCCTTGAACTTTTTGTGCCACTCATTATTTTAACAATTTGTATTCCAGAGGCAAAGTGGAAATGGAGATACTCAGTCATCAGTTGATCTATGACCCATGACCTTATATGGGCTTTAAAAGAAATCTGCATACTTGAAATAAATTTGGCTGGGGAAAACAATTCCAGACTGGAAGACAAGGGAAATTTCTGTCAAATTTTGATCTTCAAGTGGTTTCTGTAGTGAGAGAAAAGTCATGAACTGAGAATGTCTGATCTTTTGGTTTCCATTCAGTGCTTCAAAGAGGGATTATTGGTGTTTTAGAGAAGTACTTGAAATGCATATACGAATGCACAGGGGTATAAGTGAAAACATGGAGTAGCAGTAGAAAAAAGTTTTAACACCCTTGAGTTTGGGATAGCTTATTTAACTGAAAATTCACAAGTGGATTGTACACACATCATACCATCAAAGATACTGAATTTGTTTTGGCAAAAAAGCCATAAAGAAATATTAAGTAGAGTGGTGGGAAAAATGAAGAAAGTTCTGAATAATAAAAAATATAGTATTTATATAGGTCATTCCTTTATGCTGACAGACTTTTATACTGGGGAGTAGTTCTAGTCTTACATGGTTACAAGAACATAAGTTTCTTCTGACTAATTATATAATTAATAGGAGGTAAAATTTAGGTAAAATAAACTGAGAAATTACATGATACATATAGTGCAAAGGTGAGGAATAGAAATTTATGTATGACAAATCTCTGTCTGCACTGGATATCTTTGAAAAATCTTCTTTGTTCTGTCACCTCATTCTGCCCTTTTTCCTTCTTTTTGCTCCTCACATTTCTTGCTGTTGAGAAAGCACTCTTCTGCAGGTTAATATTCATAGCCATGGTTATGGAAAAGATGGTTATTGCACAGTTGCTTAGTTCTTTCATTGTTTACAAGCACTTTGAAATCAAGAGTGTAATCAAGGATCTAAGTATTATATTGAAGAAACCAAAATCTTTATGCAGTGATGTTCTGAACAGATTTGTTGTCAGTTATCTTTCTTTTTGAAACAGTTCTATCCAATCATTTATTTCTTGAATTTACAAAATAGCTACAACTAATTTATACAATCATCCCAAATTCCAGCAGTTTAGTTCTACCTGATCCCCTGAGTATCCTGGGTGGTAGAACTGCACATCTAGTCGCGTTCCTATTGCTTTCAGAGACACACAGCATAAACCCTGCCCAGCTGTACTGCATCAGACCATGCTTCTATTGGGGATAACTGGTGGCAATATAAACCACGAGAGAGAGATTCAAGTGGTTTCTACATGTCTCCAGAAAAACAAGATTAAAAATTAAACTTTGATGGCATATATTGTTCTGGTGTTGCTGGTTATTTATAGCAAGTGGGTTCCAGTAAAAGGACATAAACATAAAAAGCAAAGTTTTGAGATTTCTGTTCAATATACTTAAAAAATCTGAGCAATCACATAGGAAATATGGGAGACAGAGTTCAATTCACTGCTAAAATTAACAATTGAATTCCTTTTAAAACACATAATCCTTTTGTTTAAAGACTTAGGAAAAAGCTGTCTGTGATTTCCTGGATGTCTTTATTTTTTTTCTCCTTCAAATATCAGATATTGACCACAATTAATTGCAAGGCACAGACAGAGCTGGACTGTGAGGCTATTGGTATGGCATCAGAGTAGAGTCAATCCTGTTCAATGTGTTGGAGGTTTTGTCATGGTATGAATGACCTTAGACTCTTCAGTCTCAAGTGCTTCTGAGAAGCAAGGATGTCCCTCTCCCTAAAGAACTGAAAAATCTTGCTAGATAAGACTCAAAAAAAGGGTTATAGAGAGGAAGTTTTATTTATCCTATTTAACAGGCAAGAAACTCAGACACTAAAATGACTTGCTCAGTCTCGCAGGAAACCTGTGTGGAGCTGGGAATTGAACACAGATAACCTGAGTGGCTTGGCTCAGAAGACTACTTTAAAATGTTTTAGAATGTGGCTTTATTCCTCCATTAAGTAGAGTTTGAATGATGTGGAAGACAACGGGCTGGGGAACATGTAAGGTACATAATATATCTTCACTGTACATATGTGGTATTTTATAGGAAAGTATAAGCTCGTTCATTGCTGTTTCAGGCATAGGTTAATGTCACTTACAGAATGTCTCAGTACACTGAGCATACATTGGAAAACACTTAAGAAAGGGAGTTTTTAGATTGCTAATGATTTCCTTCTAAGGAACATGTGACTAAGGGCTGAGAGAATTTGCTGCTGAAACTGCTTACTACAAGCCTTTGAAAATTCCCTGTCTAGTTATTCACATAGGAAATATCTGGTTGCAGGCATACTTGGCTGTGCAGGCTTCCATGAGTACCCCATATTTCTAAAGCCTGTTCATTCAGGTCTTTGAATGGCAGCAGTTGACAGAGAATCATTTCTGTGAATTCTTTTCAAGTATATAGCAAACTTGCCTCTTGACTTTTGAATTTGATGTTTCATTGTGATTCATGCAAAGAACAAAAGCCATATGCTACAGAGATAGACAAACACAGAGATGAACTATCACCAGCTCATTTAATTTTTAGTATCACTGGTTCAATTATTGGGGTTTTTTTTGCACTAGAGATAGTATTTTTACTGTGTACCTGCCTTTAAGTTTTCCAGCTCTTAGGCTGTCAGTTCTGTATCCTTCATGAAAAACTATACTCACTTAAGGCTGTATTCTCAGAGGCTTTTGGAAAGTGGCCTGGAAAAATTGTTTATGTACCTGTTTGCACTAGCAAAATCCCAGATTCTATCTGTGGGTGAGACTATCTAAGCCTTCTGTTCTTTGTTATATTTTCTGTAGTACTTGAGAAATATTTTATTGCTACAACTCTTTCAAGCAGTAATCTGTTTATGTTTTTATTTATGTTCCCCCTTAACAATATTAATTTACATGCTTCAGACTGAACTAGGATGTATCTAAATGTCCACAAACTGATTTCTTGTGAGACTGGCATGATTTCTGACTTTGGATCAGATAGCTGTTGCTTTCCTTTGAGTAATTCAACACAAAAATAAAAAAGTAGTTGTACAAGTCTTTGTGAAATGAACTCACTGAGTTTCCTGGACCTCTGCTTTTTAATTATCCTTCTTTTTCACTCATGGAATGGTTGAAAATACATTTCATGTCAGATAACATGTATATTTCACAAAGCTATATGTTCAACTTGCTGCAGAAATCCAATGCAATTATTGCTTTCTAAGTAAAAAATTGCTTTCTAAAATCTTGAGAATCTTACTGACGTGTTTTAAGGGCCTGATAATTTGAGGGCACAACTTATGGCCGGAGCAATTTGTTTCAACCATTTTTTTTTTTCAGGTGAAGTTGAAATCATTTAGACATCTAATCCAAAAGTACACATGCAAATGAGATACCAAACTGTTTAGGTCAAAATTTGCATCTCCATTTTAGTGCATCTAAAGCACGTAGACCCCAAAAGTTTGTTCATTTTTTAAGTTCTGTTTTTTGTAAATTTGGTGAGAAAAGATAATAGATGTACACAAATAGGTAAGTATGCAAAGTTTAAGATGCAGATCTGAAAGGAGTGAAGAGATCAACAATTGCATCAACAATTTTGAATGTAACAGCAGTTTGGAAATTCACACATAAGCTAGTTTTTTTCATATACGTAGGGAACTCAGAGCTCACATTTAGAGAAAATCATATGCCAAAACTGCCAAGATAAATCATAAAAATTTGCATAAATAGTTCTTGTTTCTTACCACATTTTCTCTGCCTGTCTTCTTGCAGAATATTAGATGTTTTCAGAAGTTGTTGTGCAAACCATAGAATACAAAGAATGCTATATTGGTTTCAGGCATTTCAGCTTAATTGTTATCTGTGTAGCTCAGAGCAAGAGAACCGCAAGCATGTAGTATAACTGAAGAAGGAAGAAAAAAAAATCATGAATAGGAAGGTCTAGCACCAGAAAACTGACAGGAACATGAGCACCTAATTGCTGGGTGCTCCATACATCTTGGAATGGCCTAAGGGGATATCAACAAATCACTTTTCACAGGAGTGTAGTAATAGCAATGGCATAACAGTGAAATCACTGGCAAAAATTAGGGGGAAAATTCTTTTAAGAGTGTTGGCATTAGCATGTTTGTGAGCAATTCTTTTTCCATTTTAATGGATATTAATGTGTGTGCTTGTGTTTAACATCTGCAAATTCTCCCTTCCCACTTCTCTCCCCCCAAAAAACCTGGTGGTGTGGTAACTGGATTTTATGTGTCTATCTCTGATTCCCTCGTAGACTTACAATCCTGAATAATTTTTTTCTAATACACCTGAAGTGTAAGCTATTTGGCACTAGGATTTATACCTGTCTTCCCAGATAAAAAAAAAAGAGTGACTTTGTTCTTGAACAATTAGAAATTGCATTTCTTTATTGATCACATGTTCCATGTTGCTCATTTCTAAACAGAGAAAAAAAAAATCGGAGTTTAAATAAATTAATTAGAACATTTTGCAATCATTGGTGAAAGACAGTATGTAGAAGAATTTTACATGGAAAAAAACCTTAGTCAGGACCATTAATTTCTATTTTTGCAGAACTCTCCAAACCCATAAGCTAGACCAATTTTTGAATGTGATGACAGATATGTTTCCCAACAATTCCGTTTGGCCAGTGCTGAATATGTAGTGGTAGATTTTACATTATTCCCATGTTTTGTTTTCTCATGGGCAGTATTGAATCTCGAACATATCATCAGCATCTTTGCTAGGTAGCCTAGTTTAAAAAACAGATTTCTCCATGATTTAACTATAATACTGGTTGAACGTCATTAGCTGGATAATGTGCAGTGAACCATGTTGCTTTGGGAAAACAATGCTCTCTTCCCCTCCTCCCCTCAGGTACCAGGATGTTTTGCTGATGGTTGTTGTCGTTGTAATCAATGAGTATTTGAACCTTTTCTATATCCAACTTCCTTTTTCTTTTCAACTGTGTTCAACCATTTTTAAATGCAGCTGGTGCTAGCAGTTACAGTGTGATTTATGGACCCGTACGGGCAGATTTTGTTGCAGTTGTCAATCTTAAAGCATTTATTTCTAGTGCATCCCCAGCATTGTGTCAGAAATTGGTGTGCAGTGAACTTAGACAACATTACTTTATAACGTGGTTCCGAAACATTCTTTGCTCAAAAACCCTTCTGAGATTTGCCAAGGAACTGCCTCTGACAGAGATGTAGCACTGTTGTCTTGTAAGACTTTCTTTAAAGGCATCACTCTTTCTTTTTCACAAATGAACTTCCATTTGCGTGTGTGTGTATATATATATATATTTTATTTCTTTTTCTCCTCAGGAGTCTAAATGGAACTAAAAAATGACCCATCATGGTATCCCATAGTTTGATCACACTGCAAAACAGTGATGCTAATATCCAAATGTTTTATGTATTTGAAAATAAGAATACATTAGAAAATAATAAAGACTGCAGAATATATATTAAGATAGTCCATAGTTAATCAGTATTTGTAGGTGCAAACATCTCACTATTGCAAACCCCACTTTTGAAATCATCTTTTATTTTTAAATGATTTCATGCCAACCACAGGTACAGCCATATGTGTGGTTTCCCTCAGATACTGAATGATGTTCTGTAGTGGGGTCGAGCGCTCTCATGACATTTAACCATTGGAAACGAAAGAAAACATTTGTGGTGTGAAAGAGCAACACATACTTGACCCTCCAAAGCATATCCATTTATAAATGGATAAAAGTGACTATTTAAAGTTGTTTTATAAGGGAACCACTGTGCCCACCAAAACCCCCTAATTTACTGTTTGAAAAAGCAAGTGATGTGTGGGTACAAGAACATGCATTTTTAAGAAACATCTGTGGTGTTCCTTGTGTTGCATTTGATCTTAGTGGTAAAGCAACAAAACTGAGCTTTAGAGGGACATTGCTACGGTCCTATTTTTAATTTGCCATTATGTGTTAAAATAATCATTAGTTTAAAGTGAACAATCACAGCCTTGCTTTCAGTGGTTGCTCAGGTATCTCTTTTAAAACAGCTTATGATTTTACAGTTTGTTTTTTGTAAGGGGTGCAGCCCTATATGTAGATTAGGGAGCTGATGGTGACGCAGTTACATTCCTTTCCTGGTCCTATTTGCTGTGAGGAAGAGGACGAGTGAATGTACTTCACCCTCTTTTCTGATCTCCTCATTTATGTGGCAAGCCACATCAAAAAATTAGTTGTTTGGGTCAACCAAGGCTCTCCATTCTGCCCTGTGCCTTCTTGCATACTCACAGGAGTTGGCACAAGGTTGTGACAGTGCTACTACAGAAAGCTGTGTTTCCACCCATCCTTGTTTCACCACACAAGCAAAGCAAGGCAATGACACTCAACCTCTTTTCATTTTTTTAATGCCCTTTGACTTCAAGGATAATTAGAATGATAAATAATAATTTATAATTATAAAGAATAATTTATAAATAGCTTAATAGTGACAGGTGAAGTGTACTTTCTTGTATGGAGTTCTCCATAGGTTATAAAATAAGAGAAGTTGATTGGATCTCAAGTAAAACAAATCAATGGTAAAAAGTGGTTTTGAGGCATGAGAGATTTTCAGAATGTATTTTTAAACAATCTGGATGTAAACAGAATAGTTGAAGACAACTTCAGTAAAGATAGCTTTCTTGAACCATCTACAAGCATTTTGTCAAAGAAAGCTGAACTATGACTAATTCTGTGAGTGGTGTGAATTATTAGGTGATGAATTTTAAAAGTAGTGTCCAGATGTAAATAGTGAAAGCATCCAAAATATTACTCAGCAGCTGCAAGAGCTATAGGAAAAGCTGACATGACAAATTTAGTCATTTCTTAATCACTTTCGTTAGGCAGTATTGTCAGTTCCAAGAGGCAAATTTTCATCTTGATTTATGCCTATAATAGAAATGGCTGAAAACGAAAAAGTTATCAGAACTGTTTACTTCCAAAGCACCTTTTAGGTCATTTTGGAAGCTTCCTAAAACCTAGCAGTAATGTTCTTTACATGAGAGTTATAACTATAGTTCAGCTATATCAAAATTTATTAATTAGTTATCTTTGGTTTAAATAAAATTGGTTGTTAAAGCAGAAAGTAGAGGTTCGTATGAATTCTATTCTGCAGTAGCTTTCAGATAAAAGAAGCAGTGACCCAACTCATTAGCCCTTTGATTTAATATATTGACACTTGGGTACGAATAATTCTGTTTAGTGGCTTTTGCTTCCCAGGGATCAATTTAATTAGTTATAAAATGTGACTTCGTGTCAGGAGCCAGAAGAAATGCTGACGTTAAATAAAGTCATATGCAATTTAAACAATAAAGCTATCGATGCCTGGTTAAAAGTTAATGATGCACAAAAAATGGCTTAATAGAGACAACCTCAGCAATGAAAGTGATGGTAGGAAAATTAAGCTAAGTGGATGAATGAGAAATGGTGATGTTGTTGGATTGTTAAAACAAATTCATGGAAAGCCTGATGGTTCATTTCATAGTACTGTATGTTTCTGATTTTAATACATGTTTGAGGGTAACCCTGTACTTTCATATTAGGAGTGACAAGAAGCGGTCTGAAACCTTTCTCCTTTAGATATTAGAAAAGGGCAGAAAATCTACCTGTGCACATTCATCTTTGAGGTATCCCCCTGGGATATCACTGGTGACCCAGTGTTAACCATAATGACCTCCTATTATAATATTACAAGTACTAATATTTGCACAGTTGGTTGACACCCAAGTCAGGATCAGTGTTGTCTTATGCTAGGTGCTGTTTATATACTGTACAACTAAGAAAGGCTAGTTTGTGTCCTGAAGAAGGGTCGAAGCTAATATCCTTTCAAAATCCATTTAATGCTGCAGATGTAATCTACTTACATTATCTAAGCAGAGTAAGAAGGCTTGGTGGAGAAAATAGCAACCTATAAAATTATTGGAGGTATGATTTGTCCTTCATTTTTTTCCTTCTGTGGCTGCATATGAACACATAGATGCACCAGAGCCCTTCTGGAATTATGGTTCTGCTGTTTTCATGTTTCCCAGCCTGGTATGAGCATGGCAAAGTAAAATCCATGCTAGATGTCTTAAATCATAACCTCCAAATCCATATTCAGATATTGGGCCAAATTCATAAAAAATAATAATCATCATTTTATGAGTAGCATACAAGGATTTTTCAAGTCATGATGGGATGTTTCTATTTCAGTAAAACACTGCCCAGATTTAATAGTGAATTGATATGGTCACCTCATTTAATGATGCATAGACAGCTGAATATGCTGGATAGATACTAGGTCAAAAAAATACAGAGAAATGAGATTCCTTAGCTTAAAAAATGTATGTTGGTCAAATGGTCTCTGATATATGAATTACTATTAAAAATAACACAAAAAGGTTTTTATTTGCTAGTAGTTTAGCACTGTTAAAATGAGACTGAAGTTAGTTCACCTGTGAGGAACAAACTTACACCAAAATAACCTCATGTTGAGCTAAACCATGTTATGTTTTCATTTGTGTTAATCCTTCTGGGGGCGGATGGATTGTGATTAGGAAGACCAATCATGAAAAGGGACAACAGTAAATTAGGCACTTAGATGATAATTTTTAATAATCGTACACAATTGGGCTTGTCGATAGACTCCTAGAAAGCCTGAGGCTGAGCAGCAAGCAGAGGTTATTACCTGCTAAAAGCATTAACAGTAGCTCCGGTAACTTGCTGAAGCATAGAGGGGATATGCCTTAGAATAAAACCTCTGTGTGTCAGAGGGATTTTCAGACTGTACAAGAGTTATGTTTTTTTTACTAATGTTAGGCAAACTGTTTTGTCTTTGCATTGACTTTACATTGGCCGCAGCCTACACAGAGGGAACTGCTGGAAAAAAAGGGGGGCATTAATACTTTTTACTGTGTGCGGGCCAGCCAGTAGTTAGAGAGGGGGCCCATGTTTTCTTAGGGCTCAGATGGCAAAGCTAAGTATTCAGCCTACGGCAGGAAAAAAGTGCCTTTTTTGTTTTCTGGCTGGAGAGCCCAAGCATTCCCAAAGGAACACAATGAATGGCCCATTTTGTCTGACACTGTTTCGTAGACATAGAATTCTTGTTTTTTCATAATTATTCTTGCCGTCACTGGGTGTGCACATGACATTTGAGCGTGTTTTAAAGTCTTAACACACTCATGTGCCTGCAATAAAGTTACTCATAACAATCCAGGCTTTCTGCAGACAACAGAGCAGGGTCTGTTGTTTTCACAAGTCACAGCAGCTGGGAGGCAATTGTGAAGACAACAGCTTAATCTAGCTGGAAAATACAGGAAGAAGAGAATATACACTCCGTTTCCTTCCATATTATTGCAAACAATGCAGAGGGCTTTTTTTGTTGTGGCTTTTTCTTTTCTTTGCTCTGGGTGGTCTGACTGAAAAATGTGAGTGGCATAAAATACACTAGTAAATTTTCAGCTTGTTGCATTTCTGCTTTCATGCTGATATGCCTAAATATGTTAAAGGATGAGAATATTAATTTGCCTGTGCACTTCAAATATCGTACAATAACAGCCTTATTTTGACCTCATCTACATATGTTGCAGTTGCTTCTGAGTTACACTGGTATAAATGAAACTGGAATCAGGGAACTTAAAGGAAATTTGATCACTGAAAACTTCCATTCTAAACAACATTAGTAAAAGAAAAATAAAACTAAGCAGTTTTAGGTGTTTGAAAGTTATGTTTTAGCTTCTGTGTCAAAGGACAAGAGCACTCAGCAATTTGTTTCTTTATCACGTGCTTCTGAATCTGTAGATTAATCATATTTGTGAATGCTTCATTTATTTCAGAAGCACATTTACAAACAAAGCATGCAATAAATTAGCATATAAACTCAGTTAAAAAGCATCATAAGTAGGCAGTGATCAGATAGGTTTTACCCTAGCTATATTTTCTAGTGAATTCTGTGAAATATTAGGGAGCTAGGTTTTTTTTTCTCGATGCAAGGTCCAAAAAGTGAAAAGAGATATATACTTCAGTTACTATGTCAACATTAGAAAGGGTAATATGCAAATTAACATAAATTTGACTGGAGAGTTGGGAGTAGCTTAGTAGTCAGCATTAGATGTGTTTGCAGAGAGTGTGGATGTTCCTTTTAAGAAAGGGCAATACTTAACCAATTGCAGTAAAGGTACCTTCCATTCTTGCTCTTGGGAATGCTACATACAGCAGATTTCCAGTAACCATGGCAGACAAATCAGATGGGAGAGATTTTTATTATTCATAGCACAAAGGTTGTAACAGTGACTAGTAGCAGCAAAAGCCAGTCAGACAGTGAGTATGGAAAAAGAATGAGTGATTTGAACACGGTCCAGACTTCCAGGAGAGACAATCGAGATCAGGTTGTCATATATTGAAGAAACACCATACGAATGCTGAGAAGACTTAGATGTATACTCTGTTTGTAACAGAGCTGCAAAGAGCCAGCTCTGGGGCAGTGATATGGGGGATGCGGTGGATATGACTCTATTCAGTCACAAAATGAAGTAGCTAATCATAATGTCACGTAGACATCTATTTATAAAAAACATGGATGTGACTTTAGGGTCTAAACATTCAATTGTTTAGGTACAGTACTGGCCTAACAGTAAGCAAAATCTCTTCCTCGGTTTTCCTTAAAATAAAATACCACACATCTTCCCTCCATTTTCTCTCACATCTTGGAGACCTTATACTGGTATCTCATTTTCTTGTATTTTCTTTTGTTGCAATTTTGGAGTTAGACTAACTTCCACAATGAAAAGAAAAGCAAAAAAAAAAAAAAATAACCTACGAATTCTTTTGAAAAGTACATCTAATTGAAACGTAAAATTACATCCTGAAAACTCTTATTTATCTGAAAAGACAGTGGAGAAAACCACGTGCTAACAAAGTAGGGAGTTTGAGGAGGATTGTTTAGTCTGAAGACCCTTGAGTGCACTAGAAGGGTTTTAGAAAAGCATGATTTTAGTTTTTCAGCTGCATGTGTCTATCTTAAAAAATCAGATAGTTGTGTGTGTCCTGTTTTCCTTGATATGATGTTACTTCTTTGTCTAAGCTTTTCTTGTATTTGTGACAATGACGTTCCAAAAGCCAAGAAAGCCAAGTACTTCATTCACTGTGATTTTCTTCCTCATGATGGAAGTTTATTGATAACATTTGGGCATTGCATTTCTTGGTATGAGCACCCTAGAAATGAGAATTTACTGCCGGATAGCTCCCTTGTATACACAAAAATACTCTCAGAAGAGCTAAAGTGAGAATGAATGCTAGGAGTTTTGCAAGGAGACTGAAGGTGGGGAGTGAAAAAATTAAGTGAAGGAGAAAAAAATATTTGATAACTAGAAGAGAAAGAAAGAAATCCAGCAATAATAAATGTGAGTGATACAAAGATTTCCAAACGACTTTTTTTTGTAGTTGTCTACCACTCTGATTAGCCCAGCTGGCTTGCTGACTTCTTCACTCAGCAGTCAACCTGTTAAATGTGTCATGCTCAAAGTACGTCTTTACAGAGATAGTTATCTCCCCAGAGTAAGCATTTAAGGAACACAGGTTTTGGGTGTGCAACAAAGTTATTCAAATGAAGAATATCTAGGAGTACAGAAGGCAAGTTCTATAGCCAGATGGGTCTAAGAAAACAAGAGGAAAGCATATTCTACATATATATACACACCTATGTGTGTGTGTATTTATGTATATTTAAAAATATTTATACAAAATGTGTGTGTGTATAAATACATATTCTACACAAATCTTTATTATATATGTATGTATATATGTGGAATATGCTTTTCTTTTTTAATACTAAATATATAAGCATATCTATTTATGTATTTTTAGAGAGAGAAAAAAAGACAATCACTTAATTCACTTTCACTTTAAGCAAATATCTAATAGGAAAGTTTCTGTGTCTTTATAATGGCAGGTACTATACTAGCTCCCATAGTGCATACTTTTTAAGAGCAATCCTAGTGAGTAAAAAATTTCCACAAAGGCATCTTTGGTGTACTTAAAGATTGTCCATATGGAGATACATAGTGCAAAAGAACTCAGGTGTACAAATACATATACTGAAGTACTGTGCAGTTGTTTCCTATTGTAGTTGAACCCTAAACCAGAGTTTCAGAATGAAGCACAGTGGCTTACAGGTAAACACAGATGCAAGAATTTGAATAGAGCTATCAAAATTAGCTTTCTTGTCTTTTCTGATTTTGGAAATCTATTTGAATAGGAATTTTTGCAGTTCCTTGTCTTGTGTTCTTATTACGTGACCAAATGACAAGAGTAACTTACTTTCTGAATCTGGCTGTCACTTGGGGCATGCCATTGTGGCTCACAGTTTTGCAAGATGTTATGCTAGACTGATATATTGGATTGTACCAACAAGTCAGCAGCCCCCATCCTTACTCTCGGTTTTTATTTTTCTTCTTTCTCCATGTCTCTCTCTTTCCTATTCCAATGTATATAAAAAGTGTCAGGACTAACTAGTTCCTGCTTTGGAAAAAAAGTAGCACTTCAGCTGCTCCTGCAAATTCTTTCACCCTCTGAGCAGTGATTAATATACAGGTCTAAGAAGAATTTTTAAACAAAACTTGGAAAAAAGGAAAAGAGCAAATATGCAGGCTAATGGTGTACCCTGAGGTGAGAAAAATGTATTTTTTTAACAAGCCAAGCATAGCAAAAAAGCTATTCTACAGTGAAATTAATAATTACCAAAAAGATTTGCTAGCATTATTGTTGTATCCTTTATGAGAATGTGGGAGACATGTTTAAAAAACATGGGAAGTGTGATTCAAAGCCCAAAGATTCAAACTGGTCTCTAATTTTTAATGCGAATTCTATTCATGTCTCTGGTGCATAGACTGAAATACAGTCTGTGGATAACAACTGTCTTTAGAGTGCTGCCACTTAACCTGACAATTGTATCTGTTCCTCTGATGGTATAGATTTATAATTTTCTTTACTGTCCTGTTTTAACAAAGCTTTAAGGTAAGAGGGCATCTTACTGCCACATGTAGTACGTGCCTGGCTATAATATATGATTTCAGCCCCAAATATTTTCCAAAGACAAGGTTTGTTTATTAACTGAACCCCATGCTGAGATTCAATCAATCTAATACAGGCTGAGTTTGAAGTTGAACATTCAGATGTATGCCCATACATCTTGGGCATATATCTTACATAATGATGTTGGCCCCAGACATCTTTCTGGGTTTGTTTATGTCTGTTATGGATTCCCCTCATTATCCATGCTGTTTGAGGGATTCCCTATGGATTCAGCTAGTTTATTGCATACTTTTCTAATTTTATGCCAACTGAATGTTCTGAGTGGCAGCTCGTATGGTAGCACTATACACTTCCTCTCAACTCCAGAGATGAATGCTGTGATTAAGGTCAAATAAAATAATATGGAAACCAACGTGCTGCAAAAGGGTATGTAAGAGAATGCCCCAGGAGAGGCAAGAGGCTTATAGAAGTAATGTGAATGATAAAACATTAAGTTGTTGACTCCTCTTCCTATTTCTGTCTTTGTTTGTTTTGTTAATTATGGTTAGCCATTAAAGCAACAATTCTCTGATTTACCAGATCTTCCTCATTTGAGCATCTATAGTAATAACACTGGCAAAACTAATTTATTAAATTTGATCAGTGTTTTAATATGCCAGTGGCTAAGCACTTCTGTGTGCATACGCAACTCCCAGAAACATTAATTGGAGTTGCACATGCAGATCAGGCAGAGAACAGAGTCTTAAATATAGAAAGCAGAGAGTGGTATGGGCCACACTCTGTTCTTGGGATTGTGTCCTGCTCCACTGAAGTAAGTGGAGTTTCTGAGGCTCTCCTTGTGAGAAGCAAACATTGCCCTTCTCATATTTAGTGTATAGTACCCATTTATTACTTGGAGAGCTTCCTAGGAGTAATACATGGCCAAAAGAAAATAGGAATAAAAGTCAGGTTTTCCTTATAAAGCCTTTGCATTATGAAAAAGGTTGTTTTCAACCTGAAACCTCATATTTATAAACAATTAATCAGTTCCAAATGCCTTTCATTTGAACTAAACAGCCAGCAATATTATTTTAAAATAAGGCAGAAGGTGTAACAAAAATGTAGTAATGTTTTGAGAAATGTGATTGATGATTAAAAAACAGAGAGAGGGGATAGGGGGCTGTCAGACCAGCATTCATTAGTCAGGCAAAACTTCTATTTGAGCATGCATTAAGTCAGGAAGACCAGAGAGTGTGTCTGGAAAATTATTCTTTCTTTGAGAAGTCATCTCAAAAATACTCCTGTGTTTCTAAAATCTGAAGACATCCTTAGACTTAGTTCTTTTATATCTATTGATGCTAGAGTAAACAAAAGAAACTTTAAAAACTGGAAGCATAAACATCATTGAGCCACCCCCTCAAAAAAAAAAAAAAAAAAAAAAGGGTGGTGAGTTGAGAGAAAAAGAAAAGAAACAAATCACAGTGAATGTTTTCCAGGAGGGAACATACTACACTGTGTACAGGGGGCTAGTGTAACAAAAAGTCATCTATTCTTGATTTCTTTAGACAGCTAGAGCTTTGTGCCTTGTCTAGTTTCTGCGTTTTAAGAGCTTGTTCTGTGTAGCAGAAATAATACAATAAATGGGTTTAACCACATTTGTCTCAGCTAGACAGTCTGCTTTGTCAAAGATTGGTGGTACAACATAAACAAATTATGTGTTTGTAGTGCTTTTCAATGAAAGCCTATCTAACAGAGCGGAGATTGTGTTTCGGCAGCTGTAGATTTAATCTCCTACCTGTCAGTTAAAGCAGGCATTTCCTGAGCAGATAAGGCCTGGCTGCAGAGGCGGAGCAGCCACAGCTGGACAAAGGGCCATTGTTGTTGCCCCGAAATTCTATGTAGATCTGCCCATACATTTCACCAGAGCAGCTCCAGCCCGCTGGGGCTGCAGAGGAGCCAGCCCTTGGCGGCAGGTTCGGCAGGCAGAGAGAGGGAATTGCAGCACAGCTTTGTGCTCTTGACTCCCACCCATCATTATGAGAACTGAAGAAAATACCCAACTTTGAAAGCAGCGTCACTGTAACGCGAGTGTGATCATAGGATTCATCGGAAGGATCTAGTTGCAAGCTGAAAGCATGCTTTAAATAACACTGGAGTTGTGACAAACCAGGGAAAGCCAGAAAACAGGACAATTGGTGTTCCCTCTTGAATATCAGGATCCTCTGCAGAAAAGAGAGCGCTGTTTCTGAAGGATAGCTGTTGCTGGAATTTTACACCCAGAATTGCATGCGAAATGCCTAATGCTCCTTTGAAAGATGTGTTTTCCTGGGTTTCTGCCTTATTTTACCTTTCTAATGATTTTATTCTTTCAAAATGTTTTTGTAGATGAATCATAAATGCTGTAGAAAGTTGAGGAGCCAAGATAACTGATTTGAGCCAGACACAGCTGGCATGGGAAGGATGCAGGCTGTGTGTGTGTCACTGGGAGTTTTGAAACTCTGTTGCTTACTCCCAAATCTGCGATAATTACTGTGTACCCAGCGGTGGCAGTCACCTCAGTCATACTGTGCAAACACACCAGTTTCTTGGAGCCTCTTCTGAGTAAAGACAGTCAGATCGTGTCAAAATCTGAGGAATCCTAGGAAGAGATGGAACAAACTAATTTTTGCATGCAATCAGTATTCTGATTTGACTTTGATCTCTAGACATTGGAGTTTTCAGCATTAAACTAGTTCTCCATATAATTGCCTTTGATAACCCTTTGTGTTTCGATCTACATGCTCCATAAACATCATGTGATTTCTGGAAGTTATCTAGGCTACTATTCTGCATTAAATCTCTTTCAAAAATACACAGGAGCAAGAATATTCTTACTAGATATGAAAAGGGTCTCACTAGACCCTTTGACCTAGTCTCTTGAATATTATCCATTTAGGCCTGAGGAAAAATATCAATACATGTCTGTATAATGAAGAAGAGTAAATTCACAGAGGAGTGAATACTTGAAGAAATCAGCCACAGGACTGGGTGGAATAGGGAAGGCCTCTCCTTTTTGTACTTGTGACTCATCTCCACCCTTGTATCCTGCCAGATACAAGTGTTTGAGGCTAAACTGTGCAGTATTGGCATGTACCTGTTCAAAAGCTGCCTCATTCTGATTTTTCAACAGAACAAGTCCCTCTTTAGCCATAGCTCTGCACTTTGGGTGGCATGTTATACAATTGTGTGCTAAGATACAAAGGTTACAAGCAGCTGTTTACAACAGAATTAATTTCTATCCACTGTGCATTGCCACTTCTGCAACCGAAGAAGTCAAGACCTCTTCGAGTGTCCTCCTGTGTGAACTGTAGGTGTAATACTGCCCTCTGAATGGACCCTTGCGCTTGACTTCCTTAATAATTGTGAAGTACTCAAATGCTCTATCTGGTTATACAGTTACACAGAGAGTTACTAAATATAGTTAAAAATCTTGGGATATCTGTGAAAATACAGAAAGCTTTAAGTACAACATCCTGATCAGGAAGAGGTTCTTCCCATGGTGAAGAATGGCAGGACTCCTGTTAGCATCAGTGACCTCCTGGGTTTCAGATATATTCTGTGTTTATTTAATATAATAGGAAAACCACAACCTGTTCTTTTGTTGCATCTTTTTTACCTCTGTAAGGCACCAGGAGTTTTGATCACAGGCATTGAAAAATGTTTCTGTTTTCACTCCCACTTCTGCCAGAGCTGTTCTTTAAAGTGGAAGACAGTCCTTCCTCTAGCAATCATCAGTCGTGTGGTGTTAGATAATTTTTTATACTGTGAGTTGGTGAGATCTTCTGTTGAGGGAATTAGTTTCATGCTAATAACTAGTAGTGGCTACTATTTGAAAAGAAGAACTCTGTCTCAAAAGGATGTTGAGGGGAAAAGCTGTGCTTGAGAACACCAATATAAAATGCAAATATTAAAGCATCTCTTGCTCTAAACTTTTCCATCAACAGGAAATTTCAGTGTACTCCAAAAATCTAGCACATTTTGATATCACCATAAAAATATAAGCTTGTAAAGAATTTATGACATAAATTATATTTAGATTTGAGCTGAAGTAATGGAGCTTCTGTATATAAAATATCAACAAGTATCATTAGGCTGCAATATTTTTCTTATTTTGGCATGAATAAGACAAGGTGCAAATGAGAAACATACATCTTCACTAGTCTTTGGAAATATCTGAAATAATTGACTTGCTCAGTCTTCTGTGATGGCTTGGTGACCACTAACTGTGACAATTTGCATAATAGTCAGCCCTTCACTTCTGTAGAGATAACTGTTTGTATCTGGTTAAAATTAGGACTGTTTTAGTTCTCTTGACTTTTCCAGAAGTTGCAGAAATAGAGATTTGCTGTTATGCTTTAACCAAACAAATGCACACATGGGGATAACAATATGCTGAGTTTATGCAGATTTTACAACACAAATCTGAATAAAATACCCACTAATAGACCCTTAAGGAGTAATAAACACACATGAATTTTCCTTAGTTGCACTTTAAAGTGATTTTAACATACTACTAGACCTTAACAATAATATTTAATTGACAAGATTATGCATTTGTATGGATTGAAAAGGTGGTAGATCTCTAATTCCAAATGAACTATAAATTCACTTTTGCATAACATGTTTTATTTATTTCTCTATAGCAGTGATGTTCTCCATCCCTCCTAGTGAGAGTTTCTTAAAATACAGACCATTTAAATAGATTTAATTACCATTTATCATACTCTTAACTTCTTGAGATCATCTTTAGTTGAATTCTGCGTTTCCAGGTAGTCAAGGAGCTAGATAAAAATGGGGAAATACAATGAGAAGCTAACTGAAATGAAATGAGAGCTAGTGTTAAAAATGATTCAGCCTGTGGTAGTACTTTTCTGTTGCTCCCTTCTTTATTTCCCAAGTAGTTGAAATTTAAGTTTAGTTCATTTGAAGTTTTGAAGTAGTGAGGAAGAAATAATGAGAAAATAAGGATTTTGTGTTTCGGTCTTCAATTTTCACATTAACGTTGTGGCCACTGCAGTAGAGCTATATGTCCAAATCATGCTAAAGGATTGGAGAAATGGAAAAAATGATAGGGGAAAGGAAAGAAAATAGCACTTGCAATCCATTTACAGATTCAATAGTGGGCAACATATTTTTCGTAGTATTTCTGCTATGAAATGTTCTCACTTTGTGGGTCTATGGTATCTTTTTTACAGTTTATTTGCCAGCACATCCCCTGGGATTTCATTGGCAGACATTTTCTTTGTGGCTCATGTACTTTCACTGAGAGGAAATATTTTTCAATTAGACTGTAGATAATTAGATGGCAGATAAATTAGAACATAATATACCTCCCTATATAGATACAGCTCCAGCTCCAGTGATTCTATGTTGCTAACAGGAGCAGAAAGTCACCTCTGAATAATTTTCAATGTAGGAACTATGTTAACGTGATTTTCAGTGTCTGAGCTATGATGCAGTGCCTGTGTGATCACTTTTGGTCTGTTGGAGCCCACCTTCTTTAACTGCCATCCTCACATAGAGGTACAGATCCTTTCCTGTTTAGAGGGGTTTTCTCACTTAAGCGTTTGGGTCCACTCTGACATGTTGTCTTTACATTAGAAAATGGTAGGCATTGGTGGCGCATTAATTCAGAGTCTTTAGAGTTCATCAGTTACATTTCTGAGTTCAGAACAAAAGCCCCAGCCACTGCTTACACAGAAAGTTGCCAGATCCTTTAAAAATGAGCTGGTCAGTTAGCCCAGCCTTACAGTTGCTTTGCTTCATCAGAACAGCACAAATAAAACAGGCAGACTATTCAAGTATAACCAAAGAGTCCTTTTGATTTTTTTTCTGTACAATTCTTCTGCAGTTTTTCTAAACAGATCATTTTTGGGACCAGAAAAGGGCTCAGTCATGGTGCAAGTTCATTACAACACTGGAAGAATTGGGGAGGAGGTTTGGGCCCAAATCTGCAAAAATCTTAGCATATAGCTGCTTTTAAGCGTTTAAGTCATCCCACTAACTTTTGTGTATATAAGTTTTTACAGAAGTCCCTACTTCTTCATGTAACATGGTATTCACTTTCCTGCAGAGTCACCAAAATGACCCAATCTAAATAAAATGTAAATTAACAAAACTACTTATCTTTCTTCACTTACAAAGAACAACAAAACCCGACATTAGTTATTGAAAAGAATAACATTCTAATGCTGGTATAAAAATAATTGTGCTGTGCATTGTATACAGACTATGTAAGATGCAGATAAGGTAAATATATATAATATGCAGGGTATTTAAAAACTTGCAGTATTAGTAGCAGGGGCACAAACACTGCTTTCTGTGCCATTAAGATTTTATAAATGAATGTAACCTGTTGAGCTATCAATTGTAGCCATTATGTTCTATCACATAAACTTGTATTTTGAGCGTTCTGAAAATGCACATTCTTACTTGATACACTGTTGTTACCTGGGGCACTCTTCTGTTACACTGTAGTTTCTGAATGAGACAGTAGAAAGTTTCAAATGTTTTCGCTATGGAAATTAAAAGCTTAATGACTTCATGGAGAGGTTAAATTTGCAGTCTGGCTATACCAGTTCTTCAAGTTAAAAAATCTTTGGTAGAAATTCGAGTTTAAACTATAAAAACTTTAAACCTGCCTGTGAATGAATTAGGTCAATTCAGTAAATTCAAAGATTGATTTCTAGCATGTGCTGGAGTAGTCTGTTAGATTCACTATAGATCTGAAGATTTCTACAAATTGAGAAGAGAATCTAGAGATTTTATTGGTAGAAGAGGTGGGAGGCAGTGATTTTAAATAATGATGTTGGATTATTCTAGGCAATTAGAGCATATTGAGCCTATCACAGTTTTTTATACTAGTGCTGGCTGTAATACAAAAAAAGCTTTAAGGAAGGGATAAAATATTTTAAAGATTGTGCTTGCTGTCTCTCAAAAAGATGGCACTCAGTTCTCTCCTTCCGTGAAGTAAACCGTGCAACAGAAAGGCAGCTTGTTACAGTTGGTCTTGAAAAAGTTTGTGAGGAATTCAGCTCCCATTGTAGGGTTGGATTTGCTTCTGCTCTTGAAACCCGTGATCCTCACAGCTAAGCAGAAATGTGTGAGCTGCCTTTTTACTTGCACTGCTGCCATCCTTTTCTCTGAATGCCTTTACTTCTTTCACTGCAGCATTAGTTGTTGTAGAGGCAGCTTTGTTTTTTAAAGACAGAACCCTTCCTCTTCCTTACTCTCAGTAAATGTGCTGTGTTCCTGATCCAAAAGAGGCAGGTCATTTTCGTTCAAAGCATTATTTTTGTGTCATGTATCCCTTTGGCTTTCATTTTCCATGCAGTGCACTAACTATCAGTTTTTTAACTAGGCAGATTGTCCAGCCAACTTCTGAGATTAGCATTCACGTGACTGTGGGACAAAGCAATGCAGATTTGCCTAGTTTATCAAATGGGCCACTAGCTTTTATTATTTCAGGGAGATTCAAATTGGAAGTTGCTTCTTGAACTAATCAGGGCTGATTTGCTTGAAAGTTGCTTCCTGACTTAAATCTCAGGTGAGGAAGTGCTGTAATCAATTCCCAAGGGCTGTTAGAGTTGTGATGGGATATTAAAGGAATGGTATGCTACCTTTTGAGTTCCCTAATCTTGGTGACTTCTGATGTTTGGCACAGTTAAACCTGAGCTTGTTGTATAGAAATAAAGATTAATTTTTATGAAGTAGCTTTATATAACAGATAATTTTACTTGAGGTTGCAGAACTGAATTATGGAAAGAATACACCCAGTTTTCCTCCAGGGTTTGTGCAATTCAGTTAAAGATACAGACTGGCAGAATTGTTCAAAACCAAACATTTACTACCCATCACCAAAAAAAAATGTAATCTTCATGAAAGAGAAAATGAGTCCCCCTGAGTGTCACTGTTTGCATATTAGGCCATAGTTTGGGCTCTGCCAAGTTACTCTCTGACTGACTGCTGCAGATGCTCTTTCTCAAGTATTCTGAGTGAGATCTTTAGTGCAAGTCTTTGGGGACAAACAATAGCACCTGTTCCTCACAAGATAGCAGCCCAGTTAGTCCATTCATGTATCTTTAATGAAGCTCTGGGGCAGATGGCAAAAAATGGCATCATCAACAACTTAGCACAGAGGAGACAAAAGGGGAAAGTGTCTATCCAACAATACGCTGTTTTTACGAATGGGGAGAGACAGAGTCAGAGTGTTTCTCAGACATCTGCTACAGTCTTGGTTTTCAGAAAGACCTGAGGAACATCTCAGCAATTAAAATTTCTGGGCATGTAGCCGATTTTATGAAGTACACCAATCAACCCCTCCTCCCATTTTCTCCCCCCTCAGTAAAATCAACATAATAATAATAATAGGACAGCCATGAAAAAAATAAGGTGTCTACTGTTTTTTTTGGCATTCATTTTACATCTTTCTAATTCAGTGATCAGTCATACTTGTACAATCTCTTCCTTTTAATGCTTATTCATGCTTTTCCGTTGACCTGTGCTGAAAATTGACCCCTATGTATATACTAATTATGGGTGAAAGTAACATTTCCCTAGGAGTAGGACTTAATAATTGCCAGAGGGAAGACCCATGGAAGGGAATGTTTGCCATTCAGTATGGGCTTTTTTCAGTCTGAGTAACTCTCTTAAGTGTAAACTCAGAGTTACACTCTAAATGTAAGCCATCTTCAGCCAAACCTGATCCAGCATTTAGAGTAGTATTTCAAGGGAGAATAGCAAATAGCCTGAACGTGCAATGATAATTCTGCACATGTACAGAATTGCTTTTATTTGAGAGTTAAAATAAAAAATAATCATCTTTTTTAATATGGTGGAGTGAATCCAACTCTACAGGACTGCACTGAGAAATAAACATTGTAGTATTTGTTTCTTATACATTTCAAATTATGACACTACAGGGTGTAGTATTGCTATGGGTATGTATGCACCATCACCTTAATGTATTGCTCTCTTCTGTGTCTTGTGAGATAATGTTTGGTGTCTTGCACCTTGCAACCCCATGGTATTACTTCCTGTATGTGGTGATTGAAAGGGGTATGTCTTAAACCTTGAGTCCATTTGATTAGGCTGTAATTGGGAACTATTGAAGATTGTTGCAAGATGCATTGTGCTGAATTCCATCCTAGAGTTGTTTCTGTCAGACAAAGCCGGTGGCTTTTGTTTGCTGTGGTCCTGTAGAGCCAGTGGAAAGGAACACCACACAGCAAAACTAGCACCATTTTGTCAGAGGCTGGGCACGTGGGGATCAACTGCAATCTAACCAAGTTTAACTCCTGTCCTAAAGTGCACAGGCAGGCTTACCTCAGCTAAAATGAGAGAAATAGCTGCCCAAAGCTAGTTTTTTTCCACGCCCCAGTGCCATAGCAGTAATTGCACAAAGCCCTTTCTATAATAAGTTGATTTTGCTGAGAAATGGATTAAAAAAAATACTGTAAAGTGTTTATTTTTTGCTTGACCTTTATTAACCCACATCTTAGGGCTTTCCCAAGAGAAGAGCTGTTGGTAAATTAACCCTCATAGACACACACAGTAGCATTTCTGCACTGCATCAATGATTGTGAAAGTAATGGGGATATGACAAGAAAATTTGGCACAATTTAAACAATGTCATAGGTCAATATATGGGATTTGATCAAAAAAGTTTTTCAGGAATTAAAAAAATTGCTTGAAGTGTACTTTTAAGTTTTCAATAGTATTTAATGCCACCGATTTGTGGTAGGATGAGGGCAATATTTTTTTTCTGCCCAAAACCCCAATTTCTTCCTACTCTTACTAGCTTTGATATATAAACCATTATATGTTTGCTTAATTACCTATCAGAATTATCATACTCAAACCCTTGGGTACTTCTGGGGTTAAGGATAAAAGCTGTTTGTGATCCTAGCCACTGTTTCTGAAACACAGGTAGCATAAAATAAGGAACTAGGAAATTAATGTGTGGATTTAACAGACACAATTTTATCACATCTCCCATTTTCACTATCTTGAATACAAATGCTGGTATAAGGTGAAGAATTTTTTGCTTTTGCATGTTTTTACTTTTTGATACATTTATTAAGGTTAAATTAAATTTGATAGAGTAGGTTTTATTCTGAAATGGTCTCTGAATGCTGCTCCATAATTACCAAGCCACATGACAGTGCATAAAGCTATAAAACTGCTTAGACAGACAAGCAATTTATATGTTATAGTGAGGTGTGTATGGCAAAGGATGTTAGTTTAATTGGGAGCCAAGATGTTGGAGCCTTAAATCTTAAGAGCTGGGGTGTTGACCAGGAGACTATTTAATACTGTGGTGAGATTTTTGAAATAACATACCTGAGTTGTTGGTATATATATGAACAATAAAATGTTGTAAGATCTCAGAATTAAAATTGCCCTAAGGATACTAAAATTCAAACATCAAAGTAGCTACTGCAGTGCTAGATTACTTCTAAAATGCTTGTCATTCTGCTGTCTGTGACCAAAGATGAGAAAACTTGTGAAAAATTGACAGAAATACGTACCACTCTTCTTTTTAAACAACCTATGGTTGTGTTAGAAGGTTTTTGTCCCTTTTTACCTTGTGCCAGGGAGCATTAATTACCAGGGCAGGGAGTATTAATTAACAAAAATAATAGAGAACCAGGAAAAAGCAGGAAAATGTGCAGTTCACTGAGACTGTTACACCTTTGACACTGAGGGAAAACAATGTTAGTGGAGGACTTTGATGTGATAATGTGAATTTGGCAGGGATTACATTAAGGTGAAGGTTCTGTGGGACAGTGTGAACACAAGAACACTATCAGTACTGGAGAAATACCTGTCAAGACAAATTTGTGCTACTTCTGATCAGAGACTCTCTTCTGTTTAGCAGGTTCAGGGTCACATGCCTCCGCTCATGATCCCAATTTTTCCACACGACCAGCGGACACTGGCAGCGGCTGCTGCAGCCCAGCAGGGTTTCCTCTTCCCTCCAGGAATAACTTACAAGCCAGGTAAGCTGACAGGGATGGGAAGCTATTTAACATTTTAAGATATTAACTGTAGCTTCTTGTGTGATCTGTCTCATATAGAAGATGTTGCACAATAGGCGTAACTGGTTGGAAATAATGTGGAGTTTTGCAGCTACACTTGATAAAAACCTTCTGGTTTGAAGGGAGAGGATGGAATATTGGTTATTGAACATCATGATTTTTTTAATTTTTATTTCCCACAAAATCATTTGCTCTAAATACACTGGCCCACTTGCCTAGTAACTTGTGTCTGATCTGCCCCATGTCGTTATGCAAAAGCTATGTATCTTTAATGAATCCTGTTGTCTTCAGTATACTTGTCTTTTGTGCCAAAATTCTTACTTTTAATTAGTGGTAAAAGTCGGATGAAGTATAATTTAATTAGCAGGCTTC
Source organism: Galbula dea (assembly GCA_013399015.1). NCBI lineage: Eukaryota > Metazoa > Chordata > Aves > Piciformes > Galbulidae > Galbula > Galbula dea. The sequence continues at coordinate 254,168 of VWZX01007992.1, forward strand.
AAATGGGCAACTTTTTGTTCGATTTCAATCTGAATAATAAAAGGTTTCAGTAGTTCAATCCAAGTCATCATTCAGAATAATAACAGGTCACATAACCTTGCAGTGAAATATGTTTTGAGATGATTTAGCAAATGTTATGATTTCTTTCTTTTTTCCTCTGAGTTTACAGGACTCCTGGGGAATTCAATTAGGGATATAATGGTTTGAAGCTACTTTCAGAGCCTCCTTGTAAACAGGGCTTTAAATGTTTAAAGACACGTTGCCAAAGGAATTCAATGTAGGAAGATAGTTAAGTAAATAAAAGTCAACCGTATTTTCGTTTGTACATTCTTTGTAAGTGACCTCAGTCCAGAAGCGGCAACCTTATTTTGCTCATTAATAGTATTCCTTGTCAAGCTGCCTTTAGCATATTAACCTGATAACTAATAATTACAAAACAGAAATACCAGTATCTTTTTTTGACATTAAATATGAAATATGCAAAGTAAAGCATTGATCCTGCTCCCACTGATGTCAGTGGTGTTTTTGCTGTTGCCTGAAGCAGGAACAGGGTCAAATCCAAAGTAAAAGCTGATAATAGATGATGTAAACATCATACTAATTAAAAGCCAGGTTGAACCTAAAATCTTTTCTAGCAAATTTACTTAGTACTAGATGAAGTGAGGCCAAGCAGGATTTCAGCAAGTATTTCTGCTTGTCCCAGTCTCTTCTGTCTCTTTAGGCTAGAGGCATTCCTCTTTAAATCTGTGAATCTTTGTCCCATTATTATCTTATTTTCTGGTTTAGAAATCCCATAGTTCTTTTCCAATTGTGTTGGAACCATTTACTGGAGCTGTGGAAGGCAGCTGACTCTAGGTGTCACAGGACAACGGTTATTCACACACACTGCCACATCATGACAGCTGGGAATCAAGAAGAAGAATCTTTTATCTCCAAAGACATGACTTGCCAGTTGTGGAAATTGTCTGTGACATCTTGGCTAATACCTTTCATCTCACAGGCAAGAGAAAGCATGTGCTTTAGTTTCTTTCCTTGTTTTTCCCATTTTAATCTGAGATGCTCTCCAAAGAGTGACTATTAATGATTAAGTTGTGGGTTGTACTTCCCCCTGAAAGGTGATACATCAAATCATGTCATGCTGATTTTGGCTCTGTAGGCTGCTTAGTGCGATAATGTCTTAGGAAGAAGAGCTCCAGAATGATTTCCTACACAAGAACAGATTTCTGCACCTGTTCCAAAGTGCTCCTTACAGGATAGGTAGTATCATAACACTTTATTGAGCTTATCTTGCTTTACCTCTAATCCTATTGACCTCTTAGCAGAAGGTCTTACAGCTTTAGGGCATTCTTTTTACTTGCCAGAATGCAGAAAGAGAGATCTATGACAAATGCTAAAAGAATGAAGTGCAGGCAGAGATCAAGGCCTAGATATTTCAGAACACATCTAAGCTGTTTTCTAGTATGTTATATCCATCTGATGCTAGTAAAGACCAGAAGTCACAATGATCTGATTATAGCCAGTGGCTTGCAAGAAATTAGAACATTTATATTTTTAATATATTTATTAAATTCTACGGTGTGTGTGGCAAAGGTGGCTGGACAGGTTAGAATTTTCTGTTGGAGAGACATCTTGATTAAAAAACCCTCTGTAACTACAGTTGATACTGATGAATTCCTATTTTTGGCATTCTCGGCAGGGTAGTTAAGGAATTAATGAAACTGGAGATTAAGCTACACTCTTTCGTAGAGAGGATTCTTCAAATTCATTTCTAAGGAATATTTATGAACTTGACTGCTACTACCTGTACTCTTCTATTTCTGTGAGAAATGAAACTTTCACCTCTAGAAGTGTCAGTTTAGACTCACTCATACTTCTGAGGAAAGATAGGAGATGGATCAACCCTTCAGATACTCACCATTTTCTTTCTGGTTGCCTGTTTAGTTTCTATTTAATTTTACTCCAGTTTGAGTTTTGACACTGCCAGTTTTGCTTGACATTCAGAAAATATAGTAAGAGGGATTTCTATAATAGGAGCTGTGGGAACTGAGTACTTTTGAAACTGACTGTGTCATTTAGGGAATGTCAAATAATGTGTACATAGTCACTTAATTTAGTTTGCTCACAAAATAAGCTAGATATAGACCCACTCTGACTTGGAAGCAGCACATCAGAGTTGGTGTGACAGTGCAGCCACAATGAGAAGTCCTCCCTTGACACATGAGCTGGGGTATGATTATGTACACATGTCCATGCAGTTGTATCTTTGTGAGCTAAGTGGGAAACAGTTTCACAGAATCACAGAATGTTAGGAGCTGTGAACTCTGTGCCTTGAAGTAAGAAAATGGTATACCTATAACAAACTACAACAGGTGATGCCCTCAGTGGAAGGACTTGTAGAACAGAGGAGAATTTACTAGGTTCCGAGGCGCTTCCAGCACATACCATAGTTGCTTCTGAGCTCAGAAAGTCCTTGTGAATAGAAAACTCGAGGAATTGCTAATATACAGCTATGAGCCTGACAGGACAGATCTTCCCACTGCCTTGCAGGATCTATAACATAAGGTGGCTGTAAGCCTCCCCCCCTCCATTGGAGCTCTAGGAGGTGAAATAGGCCAAAGTTAGCAAGTGCTGATGACAAGTAATAATTACACTAGAAAAAAAATCCCCCAAATCCCATGCTTCCTTATGTATCTCAAAGTCATGTAATATAATTTTCCGGCATGGTAAGTACTAATTGAGAAATCAGAGCTGCATAGACCACCTAATTAATTTTTTATACATATTTCAGTATTTATCCTGTATACCGGATTAATTAAAACTTTAGGGCGCTGTGCATCTCAAATGACTGTTGTGACTATTGACCTGGAGGCGCTTGACGAGCCTCGTAGAATACCTGGTTGTGGGGGTTGCCACTTATTCCAGAGGGAAGCTGAGAGTGGCAGCTGTTAGGAAGCTAATACTTGCCCAGAGATGCTACGCAGTTAGTATAATTATTTTGCATTCCGAGTACAGCAAAGCAACTGCACTGGCTTTCTGACTGTGACCACTACACTTCCTACTTGGAACTGGTGGGTAACATAAGTGCCATTATACCTCCTCTCCTGGTGCAAATTTCCCTTCACTTACCCAACCACATGCATCCAGGAAAAGCTAGTGGGCTGGAGTATCCTTGAATGTGATTAGCGTGTCCCCATTAGTGCCCTGGGTCAGGAGGAGAAGACAGTGAGTGGGATAAGGAGGAAGACAGTTCCCTCCTCCATCTTGCAGTACCAAAAGTATTACTTCCTTCAAGTTTTGTGGCTAAAAGGGAATGGGAAAGTAGGATGACGAAGTAGTAAAGATATAAAGTAACACTGGGCAGGAGCCAGACCGTACTTTGAACAGAGCTCAAACGGAGCTACTGTACGCTCTGAGCAGAAAGTGGGAGAGCTGCTCTACATGCTGGCTGCGAAACAGCAGCCCATGTGACCTGGAAATGAATTATCACTTTTGCGTGATAGTCTTCTGCAAATATTTTGTATTATATCAGTTCTTTACCAGATGTGGAAATATCTCTGAAAAAGATTACTGAAAATAGAGACATCGAGGTAGGAAGATTGTAAGCTTCTGTTTAAAAAGGTTTGTAAAGCTATATGCTGCAGTGTATTTTTGAAGCATTTCTTCATATTTCATGCATATACTATACAATGACTGCGATTAGAATGGCTAAGAACCAACTCCTGTCTGCTTACCTAGGTCATTCTGCTTTACCCACAAAAATAATTTGCAAGAGATTTTGCTATGCTGGCAATACAATGAAATGTGAAAATGGAGACCGTTTTCTTAGGCTGGTGGCAGAAATAGTGAGAAATGGAGCCAACATGTTGGCCTTGTTCTGTTCCTACTTGCATTGGGGCAAATCAACAGTAACTTTGAAATCAATGAATGTAACATTAGGTAAAGCATGACGAACAAAGCTATCAGGCTTATTGTTATCTGGCTGGACCTCAGACCGTTCCAGTACTATGAGATGTTTGTCATCAAACTAATTGAACTCCTTGATTGCAGTAGCTAATCCACATAACTAAAATCGTCTTAGATCTGCTGGACTTCAGTGATACCCATCATTGCAATTTCCATTTGGAACAAGCCTTTAAGAAGTTTTTCCTAAAGCTGTAAGGTGGTTTAAATTTTACATAGCGCAGTACTGTATTTTCAGTAGGCTGCTGTTCCTCTTGGCAGGTGAGAACAGAAAGCGTACATCAAATCAACTGTGTACTGAGTTGGCTGTGTGTCTTTGCCTGGCAGAGGTGCTGCACGAGTCTTGTTTCTAATGGAAATTCCCCAGGACTGAATAAAAGTCTGTCATGTGTTCCCTCTTGGGTTTTGCTGGTTGAAACAAGGAATTTGTAACCTCAGGATTTGTTGTAACAATCCATATGTGCCTCACTCCTAATTTGAGGTAAGAGCTGGAGGTGGTAGTAGGCAGCTGAATATTTTCAGATGGGATTTAGCACTGAAGTTCTTTATCTGCAGACAGACAATTGTTGGGGCAACTGATTTTGATATGACATGAGGATGGCAATAAGGCAGTGCTGTGGCAAGCCCTGCTCAGAACAAAGGCAGAACTGAGGTAGTGTCATCTGACAGGGGAAGATGCTCAGTAGTATTGCCTTTGCCAGTTACTGTGTTAACATCTTCCTCAGTCCCAATGCTTCTGCACAAACAATGCATGCCCTGTGTGTGAATATTGCAGGAGTGGCTATCTGTATCCTTGGTGTATCCCCATAACACCCTGAGGACCTCTGCTCTGTTCATTGTGCCTAGAAGGGTAGGGTCCTGGAATTTGTGATCTCTTACATCTCTTCCAGTTTTGTTTCCTGTAACACCACGAGTACACGTGGAGAGTGTGCAAGTGAAAATTTGAGATCCATGCGTGCAGAGACAGATTTTAATTTAAAATCCTGAAACGGGGAAACCATCATCAAACCAAAAGCTTTGTAAGTCAGATGAGGAGAGTCAGCTTGTGTCTTACAATTGTGTTTTAGGGAAGGTTGGTAATAAAGCAGCACCTTTCCCTACACTGAGTCTCACAAGAGCCAGACATCCTTCTTTCCTCACAGCTCACGAAGCCTTGATCTGGAAAGTAAGTCCATATGTCCTGTAAATAAAGTGCACTAAGCTTCATTGCTTCAACCAAGCTTCAAGTAGAAAAAAAATAGTATAAAAAATTCCATTATTTCTGTGTAGAACACACAGTACAATTGCTTGCTGCTTTTATTCATTTGGAAATGTTGCTCAACCTGATAAATGAAACAGAAGTGTAGCATACTTTTCCATGGCTTGTAAACACCAGTTTATACATAAACAACAGCAGCCCAATGTAAATAAACAGTCAGCAAAGCAAGGAGATTGAAGAGATCAGTTTGCTAAACATGACAGATTTTTGTCTTCTGGCATTCTTCTCGCTCCTGGTTATCGAAGGCCAGCACACCCCAGTACCTAGAGCAGACCGGTTTCAACATGTTCTGCTGCCTTTTGTACAAGTTTGAAAGAATGGATCCTCACGCAAACCTTCCAAATTGAGAAACAAATTTGAAAAGAGTTTGCTACAATACATTGACTGATTTCTTGCCAGGACAGCTACTGAGAAGCTTCTTGATCCATTCTTGCACTGAGAAAGTGAGAGGGGGAAATATGTAGCTTCTGTAATAAAAGCTTAAAACCGGTCCATTCCCTGCATGCTCAGTTTCCTCAGGGGAGAAAAAGTACCTTTGCTCTGCTTTTACTGCTTGGTGTCAGCAAAGTTCTTCAGAGCTGAAAGAGCATTAATTTTGGTTTTCAGTACAAAGATGCTGCTAACGTACCAGGATTTAGCCATAATGTAACATGTTAAAATGAGAGGGAAAGATACAATATTATTTTTGAATAACAAATAAATAGCATAACTATAAAATTATTTTTCCTGTAATAGAAGAAGGAACTGTAGCCAGCAGATGAGCAAGAGAACACTACAGGGTGTGGCAGAGATGCTATTAAGTAACTCTGAAGCCAAAACCCATGTGTATGTATGTGTGCGTGCGTGTGTGTGTGTATAAACTACCTGGCTATTTCAAACCAGAGGAGCATGACAACTGTGAAAAAGGAGGGCCACAAAGAATTCTTTTAGAGTTTGATTTTTTTTAAAATATGTTTGACATGGAAAATGTCTCAGTACAAATAAAGCAACTGGTATTGAACTTAAACTGTATGTGGAGGGGGAGGGATAAAGAAGAGATTGCTGTGTGGAAGCGGAATGAATAATTCATGATATTTAAAGAAAGAATGTCTCCAAAATGTTCTGCAAGGCAGTCCATGCTGACAACTCAGATGGTTATTCCCCCCTCCCCATTAAAAGCATCATTAATTTCACATCTTTGTAATTTTTTGTAAAACCTTGTAAGATATTTCTGAAATAAGCATTACTTAACTTAGATTAGGATCTTATTTATTCAGAGAATTTCATATAAATATAAAAGAGATGAGTAGAATTATGTAACCATAAAGAGACTACTTTAGTACTTTCAAGAAAAGGATTTAGGGTTCTTTTGTTGCCTTCTTTTTTTTTTTTAAAGACAAAAACCCCAACATCATTGCAAACTAAAATCAGCCTCATGGAAAGGGGAAAATAAGAAGAGATATTTTGAACATTGCTCCATAGGATACCAGTACAATATAGTGTTAGTAAATGCATTGTAGCAGAGCTCCGTATGCAATCAGAATCCAATTGTTACTGGACTGTGTACAAGCACATACTGTGCTCAATGGTCTGATGAGGTATTATGGATATATGATGCAAAAAGACCTTGTGGATTAGACATGTACAATTTATTAAAAAAGTGAAACAACAGAACATTTAAACTGAGCTGAATACAATAGCATTTCAGATTGTAAAAAGGGAGAGTTCTGAGGAACCCAGTGACTGAAAAGGCTTCAGCTATCAGTATTTATTTGAGGGGCCTAACAAAAAGCAAACAAGCTAAAAAATCAAACTCTTGGAATGTCCTGGTTATATTATTTTGGATTCTGTATTTTCCCTTAGTGCTATGTTCTGCTTTCAATGTGGAAAAGTTCATGTAAACCAGGCTGATTATTGTAAATCTCAAAAACGTACAGAGGAGCAGCCAGTGAAAATGTAGTTTATAGATAGTGCATAACACTAACTTTAAGTAGCTTGATTTATTCCATGAAATCATAGTTACTGTGTAATTTATCCATCACTGTATTAATTTTTACATTACAGTTTACACTGCTAAATTATTTCACCCTTCCTTCATTCTTTACATTGACTAAGGGTCCCCGTGACACTGTGTGATGCATTACTGTGGTGACTTAGATGAGGGAACACCATAAATGCTATAAGATCTAATGTTGCAATGTTTATTTTGGATCAATAGTATCTCTTATTTTCTGAGAATTTGTTATACCCTCAATGCAGAGAGCACACATTTTCAATTTACAGTGAACAGAACACCGACATTTTGCTGCCTGGGTCTTCATATAACTGCACAGCTATCTAATCTACCAACTTCAGTAGGACCACAGATCTAACAGAAAGTTGAAATTATATTTTGAGCTATTTTTAAAAATGATTTAATTTTGTTTTTCTCTATGGCTACCTTAAAGGAGTTGTTCCAAAGCAAAACAAGAAACAACCTCAATGTGTACTGAGCCAGCTAGGTAGCTTTCCCAGGAAAGAGCCACTTGATAGGGACAGTAAATCAGCCTGCATTAAACAGGGCTCTAATTTCTTGGGTTATAACAACTTTCTCCTGTTTTAAGAAACAAGTGGTGACAACAATTTTTCACCTCTGGGAACCACTGGAGTTTTCTGGGGTATCTTGTCTGTGTCAGTGGCCCTGAGGCCCATTTTCTGCCCAAGCTTACACACTTGATTTGAACATTTGCTTCTGAAAATGAAAATCACGAGTATCACATTTATGTTTTGCCAGTTACCAGCTATCTGCTAAGAAAAAAGTTTCAAGGGAGCATGACAAGTCTGTGCCCAGCAAAGCCTTTTGTTTTTGCAGATGTTTAGGCTTAGAGGAGTGCTATGGAGCACAGGCAATCCTCAGTCCATGTTTGCACTTGTCTGCTGCTATTCTCTGCTCATTGTCTGAACCTGCACGCATTGTTCTCCCGACAGGTGATAACTACCCTGTGCAGTTCATTCCATCAACAATGGCAGCTGCTGCTGCTTCTGGACTCAGCCCTTTACAGCTCCAGGTATGTGCCAGAACAAAAAAATGTGGGATTGAAGCCAACGTTTTAGGGGAAAACTGCTAACCAGCTGTATGCTAAATAATAGTCTGAATGTTAAATAATTTTTGAGCACAGCCCAGGAGGATTAACACCTTGTGTACTTCTGGTCCTGCAAATACAGAAACATGAGGCCAGCCTTGATACTGTGAGTGAAAGACATTGTTCTTGTGGTTTATATCAGCAGAGTTGCTGGTAGTTAAAAAAAAAATTATGACCAGTTGATGGGAGATAACTTCAAAGATCTGTTTGTACTTTATTTTCATTTAGTCTTTCCCCTGTATCTGCATGCACTACCTTTAATTAGAGAAGTGAGTGTATCAAAACAGATGCCTGTTATTGGGGATTTTCTTTTTTTCAGACAGTGTGGTGCTGACAGTACAATAAATTGCAAACTCTTTTAGCTTCTGCATTTAGGTAATCTCAACCTTTCTGTGCATTAAGCTGGTCAGGTGCCAAACATGGTCAGGAGCCTTGGTTTGGTAATTTATTTATTTTTGGCATATATAAAATGAAATGCTGTGAAAAAAAGATTTATATGCCATATTATTAGCTAGGTTTTCATGGCAAGAAGTTCTTAATTTCTCAAGAAAAGACACAACAATGTCATAAATAATGGAGAAACAGTCAAAAGCTTTCAGAGTTAAAATGTGTGGAAAGGAAGTGACTGAACATGAGAGGAAAAGCCATTAAAGATGCATGTTTACTATTTGCAAGTAAAGCTTTAAAACCCCTCTTGGAGTTAGGTTAAAGTTGGGTTCATATGCAAAGTAGGAATAAAACGTGTCTAGAGTAGCAAAATAGTGCAGTGTTAATATCCAAATATGTACTTTCTTACCTTTCTGCAAAAAATTCAGAAAATTATATAATTTTCCAGGGAGACCAAAGAAATTAAAAATCCTCTTGTCTCTTCCCAATGCTGATACTCTTCTTGCTAGGTTAACTTAGGATAAGTGAAAATGGGACCAAAACACTGTTCACTGATGGGCCAGAACTGGTGAAAAAGACCCCTTGAGCTAATGTCTGACCTAACCTACAATCAAAACTTGAAAAGAGAACATCCTGACACTACAGGGAAAGATCTCCAGAGAGTACTTTTGGGTCATGATAGTATGTTAAGACCATACCTTGGACAGGCCTCAAATCAAAAGGGAAGTTTTTCAACAGAAAAAATAGAAGGTATCCACTGAAAATCTATATTTGAATACTTATTTAAGCAAAAGTCTTGTTAGCTTTCGGTTTAGAAAATACTTCTGAAATCAACTTTCTGAATAGAGAGACTATTTTTGCTATCTTTGAAATGCAGTACAACAAACAGTGAGCTTTCACAAGACACTAAGAGTGGAAAGGATAAAAACTGTTCAACTGTGAAAGAAACAGGATCTAAAGTACTGACATTACTGATTCTTTTCTTTACAAGATCCATTTGTAGCTTCACCACAGATCTATTTGCACATCAGCCTTGCTGAACCAAAAGCAGTAGTGCAGTTTCATTAATTTGCAGAAATGATAGACTGAGCTGTTAAATGTGATGAGCACAATTAGAGATAAAACCAGCAAAAAAAGTGGTTCTAATAAATTCAGAAATATTTGAATGCTTGAGGGGCCAGAATTTCCCTTCAGATGTATTTGTTATAAACCAGAGATTTTCTATTTACACCACTGTGTTCTATTTTATTTGAATTTTACCAAAATCTCTAAAGTTTCATGGTCATAAAAGCTTAAGTAACAGAGTACTTAACCTTCTGTTGATATCTGCTCACCAAATTGTCTGAACTATATTTTATTTACTCCTACTATTAATATTCTCTTTGTGTAAATTCCCTAAGTGTTCCCTAAATGAACACTTATTAGGGTGTGTTGGCTGGAGGGAATTTGTTGTTATACCTGATGCGTCATGAAGACTGTTAGGGGTGTAGCATTTCAGCTCATTTTTCCATCTGTACTTCCCTTCCCCCTTCTTTCTCTCTTTTGTTTCCATTTTCCATGCACCCCACCCACTTATTTATTTACATGAATGCGTGACCATGGTATCTGAGTATTTCCCAAGTGCTTAAAAATACTGATCACAAAAACTAATCTCTGTTCCTTTCAGCCAGTGGGAGAAACAGCTAATTCATTTGCAGGTTTGGTTTTGTTTCTACATGTGAGTGTGTAAGATCTGTGTTTGGAGAACTTGGAGAGGGAAAGCTGTTTCAATTAAAGAGACTTTGCAGTAGCTCTAACATTTCAACTTTATCAAGGCTCTATTATTAGTTCCAAAATTCTATTCTGTAATCTGTATCCAGCTGCAGTGGAAATTCTGTCAGCTTCCAGTTTATAATCTCTCCTCTTTCTTCACTGATTTTTTGAGGGATGATCATGCTTTGGGTAGGAGCTAGCAACTGTTTTGTGTTCTCATCTTCCTGTGTGTTAGGACAACTTCTGTGGAAGCTCTGAACCTGTTAGCGCAGAAAACAGTTTACTCCCCAGTAACATCATGTAACAATAGCAGTTATTCTGCAAAGGAAGTTTCTCCAGCGGGCAATCTGTAATTAAGGATTTGCTCATCCTGTTCAATCTATTTAGCACATTGGTATCAAAATGTATTTTTTTCTGAAATATATAGCTGCGTTCACCAGTGGTTTGTGTATTCCCATTGAAATTAAAAATAACTTTCCATTGAGTTAAAAAACTTTATTGAAATGATATCTAAGAATTTCTCCAGTAACTAGTTTCACTCTCATGGGCCTTGCATTAAAAAGAATAATAACAAAGTTCTCCTTCATCAGTAGACCTCTTTGACCCATCTGCTCTTAAGATTTTACACCACATTGATTATTAATATTCAGTTGTAGCTTTGAGTATCCTGAAAGAAAGTAGTAATTACCACACATTTATGCCAGTGCATGTTCCTGAATCGGTGGCTTGCTCTACTTTGGGTTGACATCAGATAGCTTCTTTTATACATATATTGATCTCATGAGGGTGGCATTGGTGATGTCGTTGACAAAAAGACTTAAAACTGTGTTCCACACTTCCCATTGACAGCTCAGCCCTATCTTACCAGTTTCCTCAACAACTTGACCAAGATTTAAATAGGACCAAGCCTTGTTAGGATTCTTGGCATGAGGGATAGTCTTTCTGATGAGGGAACAATTCTCTAGGTATGGTCTAAGAAGAAAGACCAAGCTATTTCTGTTCACCCCTCCGGCTTCAAACAACAGTGAATGAATCCAGTCAAATCAACCTTCTCCTAGTTTACAGATATATTACCAAATGCACCTGTAGCAGGTATGCATGGTGATGTGTGGATCAATTCTGATGCACATCCGTAACAGAAGCATGTTGCTTTAATTAATCAGTGTGAGCAGTAAAACCTGTCAGTAATTTCCCCTTTATTCCTCTTTTTTTTTTTTTATACCCACCTTCTCTGGACTTCCTGCCTTTTCCCATTTCCCTAATTTTCTTCCCCTAGTTCTCGAATGATTGCCCTGACATTAACTGATTCTAGATACAAGTGTCCAGTAATCTTGCTGAATGAGTGAACTCAATCATGAAATGGGTTTTCCAAGCTCTCACGGTGCTGGTGGTAGTAGCCTAGTTACTGGGAAGTCAGTGGTGGCAGAGGTGGCATCTCTGTGTCCTTGCTTTCAAAAAGGAATGTTACTATATGCTCTTCATTGTTTAAAAAAACCTGCCTTCATTCCTAGCTATTTCTACAAAGCAGTCTTTGCGGTAAATAAGGAAATGTTGCAACTCTGTCAACCACGACTGATAAACTGTTGATAGAAATGGAAGCAGTACAATGATGCTAGCTGGAGTTATTCCTAAACAAAGTGAGCTCTAGGAAAAAAAAAGCAAAACAAAAAAGCTTTAGTTCATAACTCTTTCCCCAAACTATTTGTGTAATTTGTCCTTCAAAATTTATCGCTTATAACACTAATGAACCTTGGCAAGTCTTAACTATGGTTGCAGCTGTGTTCTTGAAGCCTGAAGATTTTATAATCCATTTAAAAAAAATTAAATTTTAACTAAACACATATTTTTCTATTGCTTTTCTCCCTTCCCATCTCATCCTACTCCTCCCTACTCTCTTCTAATGACCTTTTTTAATACTGCTGGGTGAAGATCTGGTGCACTGCTGAAGCATTGCATAGCCTGCCTCAGGGGCACAATATTAGTAAAGGGAAGGCCAAAGAATGCTGGTTTTAGTTCAACAGTTCAGCAGATGGAGGCATGAATACTCATATATCTGAAGGTTGAGAGGGTTGAACCATTAATTTTGATAATGTATTTAACCCTGGGAACAATCAGAAACTGTAACTCTAAGGTTACAATGCTTTTGACCTTTAGAGAACAGAGGGCATGCGGTACAGTAAACAATATATTACATTTCTACTTATTCCAATTCTCTCACACATATAAATTTCACGACATAGTTGACATTTGCTTTCCTCAGCTATTTTAGTGCTGGTCCTTAAAGTAAGTCAGGAAGAATGTGCAGGAAAGAGGCCAATGTAATGCGACAGTCATGTAAATATGGCCTTTAAATAGCTAAGATGTTAAACATGGCCTTTTATGAAGAAATATTATTCTCAGGAACTAGAATTTTGGTGAATTATTATTTCATGACAAAGTTGTTTTAGTGGACTGCTGCTTTTATGGAGTTTCCTCTATATGTTTTAACCTTAAAGCAATTTTTTAGTGAGGCTAATACGATCTGATAGCGATAGCTGACACTGGAGGTGATTTGGTCCCACTCTGGTACCACATCATGCAAAGTGATGTACCTGCCTTATGTCTTATTAAATGATGCATGCTTCTCTTCAACCAATATAGCAGTTAAATATCACGCAGCTTAAGTATTTCTAATTAAAATATCTCCATGTGTCAGCATATTGGTAATGTATTATTTTAATCCATTTATTTTGTTTATGAAACAGTGACATATGTTTAGATTGTGAAATATATGAGCCTTAAAAATCACTTTATTGAAGAAAATTAATTTGTACAATGCTGTCTCAGTAATGTGTTCATTCACCCAGTCAGTCACTGGCAGGGCTGCCAGTCTTAATGTTGGTTAGACACAGTTTAACAGTTTTATCTGACATAACACTCTCAGATGTAGGCAATAATATTTTTTCCAAATGCAAAACCCACAGGATTTTCTTTTCTTTTTTTTTTTTTTTTCCTTAGGAGAACGAAGAATGGGGATTGGTTAAATGTGAAAGAGATTTGGTGAGACCAATCAAAATTAAAAACAGCTAGTTACCTTTTCAAAGTTAGACACTGTAATTTGTTTGTCAGCAGGTAGATGTTTGGGTCAGCACTGTGAGTGAGTGACTGTCAGCAGGAATTCCTACAAGACAAGTAATTTCCCTCAATGTATTACTGACAGATTGCTCACTTCTTGGAATCACTAGAGAAAACAAACTTAATATTGTTACAGGCAGAGTTTCTGTCTTCATTAGCCTTATAGAATGATTTTATCTAGCATTCAAAGACTACTGAGCTCTAGGTGGGCATATTTTAACAGAATGTTCCTTATTATGATATGGTGAATAGTGGCCTAAATTAAGGGAATGGTGTGTGCAAATTTCAGTATATGGAACTAGTAAATGAAATATTTTGGTCCTTTTCTTACATAGAAATTTAGGTTCTAGCAAGGGAAGGAAAGAGGTTGAAAGAAGATTTTATTAGGGCTCTGAGACACCAAGCAAGCCCTTTAATGAAAATAAAATTAAAAATATGCCAACCTTGCAATACTTTAGAAAATTTAATTAAAATCAATGAAATAGTTATACTTGTGCCTTCCCCTACTCAAATGTTTATGTCTCTGTATTTAATATCTATGTTATCAAGTTGAATTATATCAGTGAAAATGATGTCACTGAGTCATATTTTACCATATGACCTCCTTTCTTTGCAGAATTTCTTAATACTCTGTCTTCTTGCCCTGAATTATCTGACAAAATGATTTTCATCAGAAAAAGCCCATCAAAATTGAGACATTTTGTAGTAAAATCTCAATTGTGATGAAATTCTGGCCAGGAGGATTTTCCTAGCTTCCCTGTAATGGTATCCCTCATCAAAATGAGAGGGAGTCTCCCTATTGTCTTCAAGTTAGTAAAAATGGACAGAAAAAACCCCAAAACCACTAGCTAGAGAAGTCAGCCTGGTTACAGCAGAATGGCAGCTGCAAGTTCCTTTTCTCCCCCATTTAATGCCCTGCATCTCCAATGACTGCATTAAGTAAACCGCATGTCTTTGTTACTCTCATTTTTCCTTAATGAAACAATGTCACAGTATTTAATAAAAAATTTGTAGCAATTTTAAAGAAAGAGACTGTTTCTATAGTCTGTAGCAGTTTTAGTACTTGTCTTGCAAGTGGCAAGCTGAAGTCTAGTCCTGTGCTTGTGTTTCTCCCTGTTACATGAAGGACACTAGCCACTGGACTGTCACCCAGTCTGGCATTGCTCTCTGTTTCTGTTAGCTTCAGATGACCAACCCCCCCTCCACCTTGGGAAGTACTGCTGTCCTGTGCCTTCTCTCCTCTCCCAAGAGGGAAGACTTTTCAATCTGGCAGCTAGGGATCAGAGTCCTGGCATGATTCCCATCTTTTGCACCTTTAGATCTTACGAAGCAGGACAGCTGCCTTCCAGGCCCATATGGTCTGTTCCAGGGAGAATTTACCATTGGGATCATAAATGGCACAGACATAAACTCACTTATCAGGAAACTTGTATGTTTAAAAGCAAGTCATTCTTATAGTCTGGATTGCAGAAGGTTTCCTGTGTCTCTTCAGTCTGCATCAAGGCAGAAGCCAGAGCCCTAGTGACTGGAGGAGGCTGAGCCCCCAGCGTCAACAAGATGTTCTCGCTGCCTTAAACACTGGCTGCCCCTCACCGAAAGCCCAGGCTCTGTTTTAAAATACAAAGCTCCTTCCCTGGGGTATGTATTCACTCAGAAGCCAGTAAGAAGCAAATAAGTTACTGCTGCATTTACTGACAGAGCACCAGAGGCACCAGTACTACAGAGTGCCATCAGGGGATGAGCACGTTTTTTAAAGCTCTTTTAAAAGTGTGGCATTCCTTTAGGGAATAGACTGACTGTGAGGCATACTCTGAGCTGGCAGTTGCATTCCTTCAAGCTTTCTAGTAATATGTATGGTGTATGCCTTATAGGAATTAGGTGCAAGTGAATACGCTTGGAATTTTATTATACTGCTGATAACCGTAGACCAAGCTGCTTAATTTTGCTACAAATTACAAACATGAAGGATTTTTTTTAGTAAAGGTGTTAACATATTTGGATGTTTAGGAACTTAGCAACAATCAGATTACTAAGACAAAAATGCCTTTTAAGTCAGTTCTATACACAAAGTAAAATAATACATTTCTGTATCATCATTTCTTCCTGACTAATTGCTACAGAAAACGAAAACATAATAACTAGTCTTTCATCTGAATTCAAAGTTCTAAGAATAAGGATGGTTAGATGAGAGCTTCAAGGTGTAGATACACACATACATATGTACATATGCTTAAAGGAAACAGAAGAATTCTCTTAAAGATGCATGGACTGGAAAGTTATCATCGTCTGCATAACTTTGGAGGGTCTTTGATTATAACAGATTATTCCCTCCCACTGACCCAATTCAGAAGGAAAAGGAAGTTCATAGACGATGAATTAGAGCTCGTCAAGTCAGTGTGTAAATACTGCCATCATTGAGCAGAGTCTTTTTAGACGGTGAAATAGGAGTGGTATTGCCTCCGACACCCTGCTTGTCTAAGATGTATTTGGTCTGTCATGTTTTTAGAATCCGTATGACTGAGAAACTAGAAAAGTGTCCTAACTCACAGAAAGCATTGGAATCATCTGTCTATTCTTAAGACTCAGCATGAAGGCTGCATATGGCTCGAGGCACAACAGAAGACTTGCATATCAGTCCTGAAAAAAAAAAACCACAACAAACTGGAGGGAGGAGTATCTAAGGAGTACATGAAGAAAAACACATCATGCTTAAATGTCAATATTAAGGGATTATTCAAGACTTAAAGGAATCACAAAATCTATGAACTCAACACAATAGAGCATGTATTTTGGTGTTACGCTTTAATTACAGCAAACAATGAAGCATGAAAACAAAATATTTCAGGTGCAGGAATAATGAGAGTGTGTTGTCATGTCCACTGGTATTTTTGGAAGTGAAGTGAGAAACAGAAGAGGTCAAGTCCTTTGAAAGAAGTTGCATTGTTTGCTCTACAGAATAGAAGCAGAACAAGTCACTAGATTTAACTAGTCTACGGCTTTTAAAAAGAACACATCTGTGAACTATCCGTAGTAATTCATTCAGTACAGGCCATGTCTTCTGCTGCAGTCTTCAGTACCTAGGGGAAGGCTAAGATCAGGCCTCATAACCATTTTATTTTGGTCCCAGCACTGTTGCTGAAATATAATCACACCCACTGCAGTTCAGAAAGCATGGCTATCTTAATCCAAATTTGCATTTATTTGTGTAAAATACATCAGCTTACAATGATTTTGCAGTAGTAAGTTCCCAGTTACCTGGTTTTGAGGTGCAAATAAGATTTTTTTTTTTAGATGTAGTTTTTGTAAACCCATCTAAATATGTTTTGCATAATTTTGTGTGCACTTCCTTTAAGGAAATTATTTAATTTTCCTTGAAGGTGCATGAAAGTTTTAAATATACAGTAAAAGATCAGTGTCAGATATCTGCTAAGCAGGCTGTAAAGCACAGTTATTCCTAATGCGTTAAAATACCTGTAAACTGGGCTTGTTTTCTGCTTCACAAAGAAAACATTTCACTGTTTCCTGCATTTAAATATACATTTTAAATATGTTGACTTATCAGGTAACACAGCAGGCTGAACATGGACAAACCATTTTTAATGGTATGTTAATTGAATGGGATGCTAGAGATGCACCTGAGTGACTTTTTTCCCAGATGTGCCCCAGCTGACTGATAAAGCTTCTCCTGATCAGTAGAGCCAGTATGTATTTATTATATTCCCTGTCTTTTGTACATTTTTGCTAATGAAAATAATAGAAAGGCTGTGAGCTACCACATGAACTGTCTGTGCCTCTTATGAAAGTAGGAAAACATTATGGCTTCAAACCCCAAGCAGCACTTTCAAAAACTCAGCTTTTAATTGTAGAGCCGCCTCCACATCTTCTCACAGGCTAGGGATTTGGCTGGGGGAACTGAGAGAGGTAGTCTAAATGGGACTCTTCCTTTTTCTGACTTCCACCATTATTGGGGTGGTGTCTCAGTATTCTGTCATGGGAGCCTGCAGAAATGTGGTTGTAGTGGTTTTGCCTCTCGATGTGATTATCAGTGGTAGGAGAGCATTTAATTTTCTTGTTCTGGATCTATACAGTTCTATACAGGGAAATACTGCAATTGTTGTGTTTGACAATTTCTCCATCTGGGAGGTCAGATAGTGAATGAACCCACCAACCTATGCCAAATGTTAAGAAATATTTCTAGAGAAGATTTATTGCCACTTATTTTTTCCATGTCCTGTTTTCTCTTTCTTTTGCTTGTGCCCTTGTTTTTCTGTCTGCTGTTGGGTTGACAAACCTAGGTGGTCTACAAGAGAAGCAGCAACTGTGCAACCATCTTCTGTCCTGAATTGATTTCGTTCCCTGTAGGATTAGGAAAATAATTGTGGTTTTAGACCCTTTCAACTAAGATTTTTTTACATTACTGGCAATCATACAAGTGACATGGACATGTGCTTACTAGGAAACTCATTCACCAACTCATTTCATACAGCTCAACAAGCAGTTACTCATAATTGCTTGTAATCCTGCTGACACAAGCCTGAATGAAACTCCTGACTTCTCTAACAAAGCCCATCCATGTGGTGGGTTTTTTTAAACAAATATATGAAATTCTGAAATGCAAAATTTGATCAGTTTTGATAGCTATCAACCCTTCAGCAAACTTACTGTAATTAATTGCTTTTCAATCATATAATTTCATTTCCCTTATCACAGGGGTTCTCTTTAAGCAGCTCATTTTTACACTAGCTTTAGTCCAGAACACATTTCTACACATGAAGTGTGTGAAGCTGTCTGGATTTGTGAGGTGACTGCTCTTCATATAGACCTTTCACATTTATTGTTAAAGATACTTTATATTAGCACTAAGGAATAAAAATCTGGGTTTTGGAAGAGCTTCTAAAAGAATATCAGAAAACATTTTCAATTCTTTCTGTGAATAGTTTGATTTACAGTGTCACCTGAGAAGGTAATGCTCTGAGAGCATAAAGTGAATGAAAATACTGCACTGTGATGCAAAAATCTGGTTATATTTTCCTGATAGATCTGGTTATGGTTTTTGTTTGCTTTCCTTGAATAGAGGAGAAGGAGTTTAAAATACTAGAACCTTTGTTTGCAGGTATCTTTGGAGACAGGCTTCCTGATCCTTGCTTGCTTTCCTAGGTGAGCTTGTTACTGTTTAGTGTTATTCACTATTTTGATGAGGTAGAATTTATGCTATAAAAATACCAAAAGCAAATTCTAATAGAAGCAAACACAGAAGAATCACATAAAGATTTATCTTTGCATTGTTGAATAACATTATCCACTGGAAACTTGAAATTACTTCTGCAAGGAAATGCAGTTGTCCTTTGCTGGGACTAGCTTTTTACCAAAGGTGTTTAGGCTTAAATGTACTTAGATTTTATTTGTCTATTTACTTCTATTTCAAATACATAATAGTTTTAAGCAGACTGTGTTGTGGCTATTTTGCAGAATCATAAAAAAGTTAATTTTTTTTGCCAATTTCCAGGCTGTGTGGTTCAACAAAAAGATAAGGCAATTGTGTTCTCTCCTGTGCATGGTAAAAGGAGAATGGTGATCAAAAAGTAATTGGTAATCTGACAGCATTAAATGAAGGAATGCAAATCTTTGTACTTAAGAGAAAGATTTTGTTGAGGTTCCTGCTGTCCTTCTGCAGAGGAAATGGCTAGAGACATTCTGTTTTTTATCGATATTTACAATATTTTATTAAAACAGCAGGTTTTAGTAGTGCTCACATTTTATCTTTCATAGGAATATTTTTTGATTGTATTCAGGTATATGTAGTTCAGACACTAGTAATGCAGTAAAGTGTATCCATTTCATAAGCAGCACAAAGAAAACGGTAACTTGTCCAGGTTCACAGAGGATGTGTTTAAATAGAAGGTCTGAGGGATTACAGCCACCTTGGACAATACCGTTAATGTGCATATCACATTTAACAGCATGTAATCAGACTTATGAATGTTCTATATTTCTACTTTCAGGTAATAATTAACTTGGTAGTTCCTAGAATAATTACACTCTTTTTTAGAACACCTATGTTACTATCTGTGGGAAATTATGAATATGTAATAGATGCCTAAGTTCATCTCACTTCTAAGTATTTTGTGTAAAGAGTGAATGTTATACCTGCAACAAGCAATTTGTGTTACATACTTGTGTGTTTTTTCCTCTTTTGTCCTTTTCTTACGTCATCAAGAATTAAGCCAGGGTAAAATTCTCAAGTTGAGAAGCTAAGGTGTTATGGCCTCTTCCTCCATTAGGAGACGAAATGAAAAGCCTATATTGTGGAGAAAGCTTTATTTAAAAAAAAAAAATTACATTGTCCTTCCTGCTATTTGTCTAGATTTTTAGTCCAGAGAGCTCCATTTGAGACAGCAAATAGTCCAGTTTTGGGCTTCCAAATATTTTGTGTCTCCATAGAGGGTTTTTAGTGGTATGTACATTGAGCTATGCAACTGCAGTATTTCACTCCCATCCTCATTCAATTCCCTACTTTGTGTGGCAGTCTCAGAGTATTCAGCAGGTTGTATGCCAGCAGATTAAACAGATGTTTAGGCCATACTGGAATGGAGCAGCATGCTGCATCAGGACCTGGGTATTCCTCTTGACATCTGGATGCTGCTGGGCTGGGAAGCCTGCCTTAGGCCAGGAGGCTGTAGGAGCCTTGTGGCAGTGAACATAGGGTCCTTGCTGCTTTTTAAGCGATTAGTGCACTGAAGCAGCAATAATGCTGAATTATCGCTTGGTTGCGTTCTTCTAAGGAATCCTGGGACAAAGGGATGGTCAAGGAGGAGTATTTACAGTACAGTCATGTTCAGAAAGACAAGTTTAATTACCATGTGTTAAAAAGGTTTCTTTGTACTGATTTAGCAGTATAATTGTTATGAATACTTTAGAGAACTTTTTATAAAGCAGTAAACAAATGGTTTACAGAAAAATCTTTCTCATTTAAAATCATCAAGATAAAAAAAAAGACAATTTCAGCTACTTTCCAATTTCATGGTCTGGTCAAATGGTATAGGTATAGAGTGAATAACAAAATGTGACTGAAGACATGAAATTGAAGGTATACTAATGTTCATGCCTACTAGAGACAAAAATGTGAACTTTTAATAGCTCCAGGGAAGAATATTAGGTATGGAAGCTGTCTGACTTATGCATTGGTTCCCTATAGTTTCACTTTATCAAGTTGAAAATTGTGCTGCATGTGCTGCTACATCCTAAACTGTCTGCTGCAGCACTTTCCTTTATGATGTGTGTTATTTAAACACAATAGACATGGTATACTGCATGGAAATAGGTGGTTAATGTTTTGTGATTACTAGCTGTTGCACAAAATAGCATTTAGCATGGATTCCGCCCCCCCTCCATAAATTTTCATTGAGATCCAATGTGTTTAAATGAGAGCCCTCTCAAACAGATTACAGCTTTTTAGAGAGCATGAGGTAATATTTTGAAGATGACCAGTTTGTTGCTCTCATTTAACCTCCAGTATTCTAAAGGGGTTATATTTAATTAACACTGGCTAAAGGCCTGACCTGAGAGGCAACCAAAAGTGATTGAACTGCATTTTCAGATCCAGACTGTAATCTGTTGGGAGAGGAATAATAATAATAAAAAAAAATTAGAAAGCACCATTTACTGAAATTCTTTCTAACTAAGCTGTATTTCAATGGGCCATTTAATGCTCAGATGGACAAAGGTATTACTTCAGGCACTGAATTGTATCAAACCCTTTCTCAGAGGCCCAGTTTAAAAACTCTACAGGAAAAGTGGCTTAACATCATATTCTCAGCAGACCAACACTGAGTCTGGTTGGAAAGGGAAAAAAAAATAAAAGAAAGAAAAAGAAAAAAAGAGTGAAATGAGGTGAGACACAACCTTCAAGTCAGTGAGGATTTTTGCCTCTCCCTCCAGTCAGTGGCTTCACAAGGGAATTGCTCTTCAGAAGGCAGGAGATCCATATTCACTATGGAAGGCTTTCAAATTTTTTTTAATTATTATTACTTTTTTGTGGTTTTTTTTGTTGTTTGTTTGTTGTTGGTTTTGAAAATTATTTTTCTTTTGAGTAGCTGTTACTCTGTTCCCCTAGTCAGCTTTCAGCCTGCCCTTTGTTCTTTACTGACATGGCAGAAATACAGTGTTGTCTCTGGGGGGCTTAGGACCAGTACCTACAATTTACAGGGCTTGATTTTTGACTCGGTCATATCACAAGAAACGGGAAGTCTCATTTAAATATCACAGACTCTGACACTTGTGAGCTGGGTAGTTATTTTATTTCAATAGAGCCAACATTTTATCTGTTCAGTGGTGATACATAATACCTAACATTGTGTCTGCACTTTAATTGTATAGAAATTTTAGGACACCTTTTTGAATTCATATTTTTTGTAAAAAGTAAACTTTTTTTCACAGTTTTGAAGCTGTCTTACTAAAAATTCCCAACAGCCTTATAAAGTGATGGGGTGGCATTATATCTTGGAAACTTGTTGTGGTGCTGTGAGCTAACAAACCAATCACTTTTCTTCCTAAGGGGAAAGCAATACAATATTACAGAGGCTACTGCTAAGTGCCATATTATGTATGTTGTCTTAGGTACTTACAGTGATTGATAATTTATTTAAGCTCTAAGCATTCTTTCTTGGCTTTACCCACAGCTTTACAGTAAACAGGTTGTGAACAGGCAGTTGATAAGAGATTGTATTTAATTGTCATAATTCAATAAAATCAACACCATTTGATTTCTAAGAAGCACAGTCTCAGGAGCAATGCCTAAATGGGATTTGCTTGCAAAAGCAGAGTGAACTGTTTTGATGGCCATTTCTACTTCATTACGTCAAAGCAGGATGAGGTCAAAAGAATGAGAAATACCATTTGCAAATGAAACAGAAATGATCTGAAGAGCACCTTAATGCACATGTGCCTGAAGGCAGGTTAGTTCTATATTGCACTGGTGCATATATTTTATGTCTGTACTATTTCTCCACATTTACACAACTGTATCTAAGAAACTCTGGGATTGGATGTCTGTGCCGTCAGACCATGATCATAAACAGGTGGGAATAGATAAAAGTGAGTGACTAAGTCTCTCAGCATGGATCTCGCTGCACGTATCTTCTCATTCCACATTTTTACTTAATTTTTTTTTCCCCAAAAACATCAGCATCAGCCAGAATGTATTACCTGTAATCTCTTTATTTAAGAATAAGCAATGTTAATAACATTTAAAGAAGAAAAACAGTCAAATGGTGTTTTCAGCTTCAGTTTACGTTTCCCATTATATTACAGATTTAAGTAGATATTTTATAGCTGACAGTACCTATTCAGGCTTCACCAGTATAAGCCTACACTACAATGAATTAAACCAAACTTGAGATAATAGCGCAGGAGCAACAGCATGTACGAATAAGTCAAGGACAAAAAGATCTATTTATTCAGAACACATACCATTGTGGTTATTTATTCTGTTCATATTTTGATCATTTGATCAGGACCTATAATGTGTGCCTTGGGACTCTTCTTTATCAAGTAATGAAAATTTGCTTCTCCAAAAGATGAGACAAGAAATGACAACCTGTAAAGAATAGATATGTTGTTGCTAATTATTTTACCCCACTATAAGCCTGGGTCTTTTACTTAACAGATCCTCTTAACATCTGTCCAGCAGACTGTGGACTATAATAGCAGACAAGCGACCCACTAGATTTAGAGCCTGCCGGGTTCGTCTTCATCTTCACAGCTGTGGATTAACTCAGACTTTCCAGAAGAGGACAACCATATGGGATAATTGGTGTCATTGGGTTAGCTAAAAAAACTATGAAGAAACAAACGTCTTCCAAACACAATTCACTGTTTTTACAGCCACAATTACTAGTCTGTTTAAGAAATAAGAAAGGCAGCTTTACACTAAAAAAGGAAAATCTATTCATATCTGTGTGGGAACCTAATCAGGCTCTTTTTTCCAATGACGATGGCTCCACAGTCGTTCCAGGTCTGCAACAAGAATGCTCCTTTTGTGTGCCGATAATGTGGAAGCGATAAAATTTCCTATAAGAGACATATGTGTTTACATCATGAGATGTGTTATTTGACAAAACGCTTTGTTCTCTGCATATTTTCCACACAGAGTTTCATGCTGAGTTGTTTTGCTGGAAAGCTTTGATTAGCTAGAATTAGTTGCTGAAGTAAAATAGACACTTTTGTTTTATGAGTCCTCTTGCTGAGCCATAAATTATAGTAAAACATATAAGGAGTGACAGAAAGAAGTGCTGATGTGAACCTCTGACCCATGATAGGCATAAAAACATAAGATAACTCTTTCAAAGGACTACTGAGAGCCATAAATATTCCATGGTCCACTTAAAGTTAGGCCCTTTTAACAAAATAAAGCTGTTATTTTGCATAAGGAGATCTTGACTCTGCAGTACTGCAACAATACAAGCTGCAGTATCTAAATGTGTAGAGATTCTTTTCAGTATGGGCTGGCCATTATCTGCAGCAGGGCAGTAGAAGCAGTGAGAGTGATTTTTCTTTTACTGAACCAGTACAATGAATTTGTGGTCAGTAAAAAGATTTGGAGCTGGCAGACTCAGTGATGAGATTAAGTATCTGTTACTTTGCAGCTTGAGAAATATGTACCATATTTCTAAATGAAACACTTTTTTCCTAATTGTTACTCCATTTTCATGCAGCTGTACTTGATCAATGGCATTTCAGATATACCCGTGTAAAACCAAATAGTTCTCAGTAATTTAACATAAACTTGTGAGTTAAGTTGATGTTGTGTACATGTTGGTTCTTAAATAGTAAGCTAGTATTCTCTGTGTGGTGGCAGACATGAAAATGAGAGGAGAGTCTGGCCCACAGTACTGGTAGATCTGTAAAACTCACCTTATTTTGATTTGTTAATGTGTTTCTTATAACAAACTGAGAAAAATGCTGCTGAGACATCCATATTTTGTCAGTAGAAATTTATAAAATACACTGTTTTAACAGGTAGAACCTGCTCAAATATATGTAAACCAAAGGAAAACATACACTTTTAACATACAATATTCTACCAATTTGAAGGGATCTTGGTTTTGTCAGCAAAAGCTTTGATTTTTCCAAGTTTTAGATTTTTGAATTCTAGTATGGTTTGCTTTCATGTGTATGTACATTTGCTTTATCAATTTTATATGGACCTTTCCTTCTGTTTCTCCTCCTCCACCTTTTCCTTTTGTGTGGAGAGCACTGCTAGGACACAGATGCTGAGCTTTGGAGGTGTTTTTCTGGTGATGGCATCTGGCTTCTTGGCAGATTCCACAGGCAATAGCTGCCTTCTTGTTGCCCCTGGGTTTGTCACATGGTTAAGCTGCTGATGAGTTACTTAGGCTGTCTTGTGTTTCTGGATGTCATTTTCTGTTAACTTACCTCTCACTCGAAGGATGTGCATAAAAATCTTAAAGAGAAGAATAGCCATGTGCTTTTAAAAAAAAAATATACATAAGCCAATAACTCTGTTTCTTACCTTGGTGCTATAGCAGAGATCTCAAATGCAGTGTCAGTCATGAACATATTTGGTGCAAAAGACATGTGAATGCCAAAAAAAAGGACATATATACACAAAAATAGTAAGGAATCGATACAATTAACATTACTTTAGAAACAGTTCTTGCACTTACATTAAGCTGTGTGTGAAAATGTTGAGTAGGATTTATATGCTTCTGCACTGCTTTCTGAAAAGGTTACCTTGCCTGAAGTGCTGAAGGCTACACCAGTGACATCAGGCTCAGGTCAGCACTTGTTTCTGTGGTTCTTATCTCTGACACTCAAAACATGGGTTTGAGCACTAATCCATTCTTCCTTCAAACAGAAAAAAACTTTTTCAGTGACTCAGTTTCCTTTAATCTATTTGACATCAAGCTTATTTTAAGCACTTCTACACCAATAACAGAAAATAAGCAGTCCCACTGCTGATGGGATTTTTTGGTTTGGGTAGTTTCTTTTCAGAAATTTTCACTGGAAATAGTAAAGATATTGGTGGTTTTGGTGAGCTTGTAAAAACCCTTTTGTGACCAGACAGTTCTAAAGGATTATTATTGCATTTTGTATACTTGAAAGGAAAATTCTGGAATTATAGCTTTGCAACACTACATACTAAATATACTAGGGGAAAAAATAACTGCATTACCTCTTGTAGTGCAGGATTTCAACAGCACTTGCAGTCACTCCTTAGAGTTTTTCATCTTTAGAAACCAAATTACTCATTGTCTAAATAGCTGAACTTTCATCTCTATAAATAAGATATTTCAGCTTTGCACAATTCATTTTAAATGCTGACAAATAAGGATTCTCACGTGATTCTAAGTAGTTTTATTGTTCAGTGTCATTTACAGTAGCAAATGTATTTGTTGAAGATATAACACAGGACTTGCATTTTTAGTGATGGAAAACTTTAGAATTAATAGGCGTCCATAAAATTTAGGAAAAAAAAATCTAGCATCTTTGGAGGAATAAGGTGCAAATACAAAAAAAGGAGAACATCTTTTCATTTTGGTTATAAATCTTTTTAGTAAAATGAAATGGAAGGGTAAATGTTTCTAGAACAGATCCCTTTTTTCTCCTTGAGCTAAGCTGCCTTCTACTGCATTTCTTTATGGGGTATATTTGAAGTACACCTATTGCAATTCATCGTGCTAGGCCAGCCCTCATCACCTCCACTTTGATTACCTGCTATGCTGCTGACTATTGAAACCACTCTTTCTTATCTCTGTATTTCACATATGGCTTTGCTATAGTTTCTTCAGAATTCTGCTGCAAAGAACAGCAACTGAATTATATTCCCACTGCTGTGACCAAATTCTCCTTCACCAAAGCTGTCAGTTGAAATGTCTAGCCCTTGACTTTTTGTTCTTGTATATATGAGTTCAACTGCTCTCTCCATTTCCTCCCTGTGCTCATATATCTAAAGCAACTGCCTCTCTCCTGTGCAGCAATTGGTCACTTTCTCTTTATTGAAACATCTCTAAACAATCTCTTTCTGTAAGACTTGTCATTGACAAGCCACTCGTTAGAAGGTTATTATTGTTGTAATTCTGTGTTCGGTAGTAAAACAACCTGTCACAAAGTTAGCAAGTTGTTGTTAGCGTAAATCTCCCTTAACTGTGTTGATTTAAGGCCCATTCTATTTCCTCACTAAGTGTTACTTTTCTGATGTTTGATTCGCAAAATTCTTCACCTTTATTCATTCTTCTAGGCACAGATGCTGCAGTCTAATAGAAGGGAAACATCTGGTGCTTAGAAAGCCTTACTCTGGGCTTATTTGCTGTGCTCAGTGTCATTCGACGAGAGCACGTGTGTAGGAATATCACAGGCTTACATGCAAGTGAAAAGTCATTTGGGAAATGGACCTGAGCTAATAAAAGACTCTTGATTATTGAAAAGTATTTGAAAAAACTAATTGAAAAATTGTTGAAATAATGTTGAAACCTAAGGCCTTTGTTTTCTGGCAGGGCATGATGAACACTGGCAGCGAAGGCAGTTATCCTGTATCATGAAAATAACTTGCAAAGGCATTGTGAAACTTGGATAGTGTTAAGAAAGATTTTAACATTTGGATCAGTCAGGATGCTCTGTTATTAGTTCATAGTTTTTGTTACAAATTTTAGATTGTGGATGATACTTCTTAAAGAGTGAAATGGAAATAATTCATCAAATGCCATAGGCAATTTTTGAAGCAGGTTTTTATCAATTCCTTTGTTTCCAGGTAAAAAAAAAAGGTAGGTACTTGTGCTGTATTGTACACATACTGAGTACAGCACTGTCCCACTCCTCTAATTTTTTTTTTAGTCAGATGAACATCATTCAGACTCATATTAACCTCCAACTTTCATAATTTCCAGTCAGATTTTTAGTTGATTAAAACTGGAATGGAGTTTTAGTAACAATTGCTTAAGTCTGTAAGCCTGAGTTCATCGGTGCAGGCAGGGGCCTGTGCCCAGCACCCTGAGGAGAGGGCACAGCCAGTTCCAACCACATCCAAGTGGTTCTAGCTGGTTCCAGACGGTGCCTCAAGGCCCCACACAGGGCACCACAGAGCCTGACAGCCAAGCTGGTGGCACCTCTGGGAAAATGTACTCCAGAAAGGGCAAAAATCCATATAGACAGCAACGAGTGAGGGGAAAGTGTAAGGAACAGCCCTGCTGGCAGCCAGGTGAGCCTGGGAAAATGGCAGGGATGGAGTTTTTTCGTTTTGTCGGTGTTTCTCACCATCTAACTCTATTGTAATTTGCAATTAATTAAATTAATTTTCCCCAAGCCACATCTGCTTCAAACATGATGGTAACAGGTAATTCTGTATCTGGACCTGTGAGGTTTTCCATCTTATTTTTTCTCCTGTCCTGTTGAGGAGAGGGAGGCAGAAAGCGGCTGGCTGGGCCTGGGCCAACCCACCACACTCTGCTGCTTGCCACTGTTGACTGCTGACTTTTATCCTTTAAGAAAGACTGAAGAAAGAATGGTCATACCCCACTGGTTTTGCCCTGATGGATTACCTGAGAAGGGAAAAGGAAGTTACTTTTAAATTTAGTTGATAAACTTGGATTTGTTTTTACATAAAATTCCTTTCCAAGTCTTTGAGAGTGCAATACAAACAATGTTAAGTACTAAAGGTTTAGTCTACTTCTGGTAAAATCTAAGTCATTTCCCCCAGATAGTTGAAGATGCTAAATAGGTTCCTGATTTTTTCAGGCAAGGTATACAGCGCTGAGAAAGCCATTGTAATATTTGGGTTTTGGCTTTCAATTGCATTCAACTTTATTGTTTGGTCTCTTTCATAGTACAATGCCTAGATATTTCTGAATTGAGAATATGCAGGGTTTCAGAAGTTTGAGAGATGTGGTTCATACTCTCATATAAATAGAGCATTCTATTAATCAAGTATAGATTGACCTGAAAAATATGCTGAAAGGGATAAGATCCCAGTAGTAAGCAGGACATACCTCCCCACTTGCTATATACGTGCGTGTATATATATATATATATATATACACACACACATATATATACACACGTGTAATGCAGGTATATATATACACGTGTGTGTATATATACATGTATATGTGTGTGTATGTGTGTATATATATACATCTGTATATATGCTTGTATACAAGGCTTCATTTTCAATCTCTGGGACATCACTAAAAGCTAAGAATTATTTCTATTTTCATTTTTTCTAGTTTTCTAGTGCAGGCAAAAGTAGTGCCTTACCCAAAATATTTAAATGCCATTGATTTCAAAACATTACTCTGTTATTCTTTTGTAGCCTCTGTGTGGTGTTGAAAAGAGGTGGCAGGAAACAAACAGTTTTGTCACCCGGAGTTCTGACTCGGCCCTTCCTTCATGTGTTTCTCTAGCCGCTGAGTCACTGAGCTTATAGTATTGTGTAACTTTTCATTTCTGCGGAGGCTTGTTTTATTAGAAAAAATATTCTAAAGAAAGCAAGTTATGACATAAGCACATCTGTCTCTTGCAAATTATTCTTTATTAAGCTTTCATTTAATTACATGTGCTGAAGGGTCTGCTTTTGATTACTGTAATGTTTTTATTATTTGTCCATCTGAATGATAGTAATGTTGGAAATTACATATAAAACACCCGTTTTTTTCCTCACTGATATGGCAAAGTTTATATAGATTCATATGTAGAAGAGGGGTTAGGATATTTACTGTTTATGGTAGAAGAATTATTGCTGATGCTAATTTAAGGTGAGAGTTTAAATCTTGTCACTGGAAGGAAATGAAGCCTGCTGGTTTTTGTTCAGTAAACACTTTAGATTGGTAGGAATAGTTTCTTTTCATATACAAGTCTTTTATTATGTTTCAGTTAAACTTTTTGAAAAGTTCCATGAGGGTGTTTTTGTATTTTCATCACTATTTACGGGAATTCACTGTACACCAAGATAGAGCCATACTCATTTGCCTATTTTAACTTTCATTGCTGCCTAGAGAAGATGCAGAATCACCTTTTGGTAGCAAATGATTCCTATGTCAGCTCCCAGTAGATTATAGTATCATAGTATTGTCTGAGCTGGAAGGGACCCAATAGGATCATGCGGTCCAGCTCTTAAACCCATGGAGGACACCCCAAGAATCACACCATGTGCCTGAAAACGTTATCTAGATGATTCTTAAACTCCGTCAGGCATGGTGCCGAGACTACTTCCCTGGGGAGGCTGTTACAGATCCCAACCACCGTCTGAGTAAAGAACCTTTTCCTGATTTCCAGCCTGAACCTCCCTGACTCAACTTCACCCCATTTCCCCTAGTCCTATCTCTATTCACCAGATTAAAAAAGATTGATCCCTGCCCCTCTACTATCCCCTCTGAGGATGTTGAAGGTGGCTATGAGGTCTCCTCTCAATCTTCTTGAGGCTAAACAAACCAAATGAATTCAGCTGCTCCTTGATAGGTTTCCCCTCCAGTCCCTTCATCATCTTCGTAGCCCTCCTCTGGACACTCTCCAACAGCTTAATATCCTTCTTAAATTGTGGAGACCAGAACTGCACACATGTACATGATGTTCTGGAGTTGGTGGGTAATTTCTGGATAAGAACAGAAAGACCTGAAGCATTGCTGCTTCTGACAGGGTTTTATACCTCCTTGTCATAAACAGCCTTATTGTTTTGTTGATTATGTTTTTAATATTCAGGCAGAATCTAACCTGCTCATTACCATGACCATCATTAGCAAGAAGGAGGGGAAAAACAAAAATCAGTGAAAAGTCAAATAGAAACTAAAGATACTGGGGTATGGGAGCTTTACAGTTTTTTGTTTTGGTGTTTTGTTTTGGTTTTTATTTGTTTGTTTGTTTCTTTTTGAAAATGACAAGAAGGGAAAAGCCACAAACAAGAAGTGTGGAAAAAAAATCTGTAATTCCTTTAAGAGAAGAAACAGCAGAGCAATAAAAATTACATACATTTTCAGCTTGAATTTTGAAGGAACATATTGTATATCTTCTTGTCTTCCAGCAACTGTATGCAGCTCAGCTGGCAAGCATGCAAGTTTCTCCTGGAGCCAAAATGCCATCTACTCCACAGCCACCAAATACGACTGGGGCACTCTCACCCACTGGGATGAAAAATGAGAAGAGAGGGACCAGCCCGGTAACTCAAGTTAAGGTATTTTTCAGTAAAGAAAAAAAGTTGATGTCTGAAAAGGGCAGTGAAATTAAATGACCTGTTTAATTGTTTTACAGTTGGAAGTTGAACCACATGAAAGGTCTTCAGTATTCAAATAAAATGTTAAGTTTTAGTGCTGTATTTTCAGTGTAGAGCATTCACTTCTTGCTTCCAAAAATACCAGGCGTCCCTCTTCCTACCACAGGCAGCACAACAGATTAATCACTAAAATGTGGTATTTTCAGTTGTAATCTAGTAATGTGCATAAATGAAGTCCATTCCATTAATTATTTCCCATTGAACTTTTGAGTATCTTAAAATATGATGCTAGCTTATATTGTTAGGGCATAAGAGAGATGGTAGATCTTCTAATTATTTTACAAATCTCTAGCTGCACTTTGCAATTTTGGAAAAACACCCTCACATAATAATAAGATGTAAGTCAGGACTCTGTGGAAAACACTGTTACTGCAGAGTGATTTGACTTTTGCTGTTTTCACACAGCTGCTGACAACCAGGCTGCTCCTTCTTGGTTTTGTACCATTGCTGAATGCTTGTGCCTGCTTATTCTTGCTTGGAACCAGGCAGCTACAATATGGCATTTGCCAGCAGCTTGAAATGAGCAATGTGCACCTCTTGAAATCTGTGGTGCAGCTCGTACCTTTGGGTGGAGCTGGCTGGCTTTTATTGTTGTGTTCTCCTGTGGTCGTTCTGAATTTCATGAGACTGAATATGCTCAGAAGCAGTTTACTTCAAACTGTAAAAAACACCAATATTTAGATGTTTTACAAGTTTGACTGATAGCGCTATAAATGCAGAGTGATTAAAACAGATCTAAAGTAGGCATAGAGTGACTTTGTGAAGAGAGAAAATACTTTTTTTTACTAGCTGTTAACACCTTTTGGGCACACAGTCCTTAGCCTCAAATCAGTCTGTGAAGATTTTACTTACTTGAGGTGAGGGTTTATTTGTTTATTGTTTTTTGTTTTTTGACATGAGAGTAAAATATCATTCGTTTTTTCATTATCATCAATCATTGTAGTAAAGTGTGGGTGAGTAGATATTTTTGCATGGGCTGATAAATTTCTATGACACTTTTTTGCTAGGCTGAGAGTACTAATAAATAAAAACTATTCCGTTATGGCCAGATCTAACATTTATAAAGGAAAGCATTCACTTTACTTAACTGTAGATGTGAATTAGTCTAATATTTTACCTCTTCTAGTCCAATGCCAGGCTTGAGAGCAGTCAGTGAAATTTACCACATATGCAGAGTTTGTTATGGTCAATACAGAAGCCACCAAAAGCAAAGCCCAACCATGGTATAGTGATACCTAACACCAGTTTATGATATTGAGAATATACTACTGACTACTTTAATGTGAAAAAGTAATTTCATAAGCAAGTGAGCCAAATGGACCTACACCAAACCAAACCTTTACTATACGAGTAAAAATTTTCCTGGTTAAATTCAAGTACGTATCTCCTTGAACCAAGGCCAATACCATTACAGCTTTGTGGCCAGCTGAGTCCTATTACAGAATCGACCACATGCAAATTCTTGGGGGTTTCCCTACATAATTTAACTTGAATGGACTGAAAAATGTATTAATAAAAAAGAAGCCTTTTTATTCTTGTTTTTACTAAGCACACTATTGCATTGACAATGTTAAAGGTAAATTGCAAGTGCTAAAGGAGAAATTAATTACTAGTCTAATAGCAGTATCTATATTCTGTCTTTGCAAGTTATTACCCTTATAAGACATGACAGTTTTGATGGTCATGAATTGCTTAACAAATCCTCTGTATTTTCTCTGTTTTTAAACAATTGTTAGTGTAAGCTACAAACATTATTCATACAACAAATGGAATTATTTTACAGCAGCCAGATCTTTCAGAAAGTAATGATAGCTTTTTTTTTTTGTCAGCAATCAGAACGTTTTCCAGCTTTTCAGTTGCCTCGCAGAAATGAGAATGCTGTCTATGAAGTACAAACAGGTTCTGGCAGTGCCTAGAGGGTTGTTGGTTGTTTTCTTTCCACATGATTGTGTCAGTACTAGGCAGAAAGTTATTTAGAAATTGAACACGGTAGCATAATTTCATATGTGTACATGCTTACAGTACCTAGTCTGGCAAACTTCATAGTCTGAAAGGGGCTCTGAACTCTCACAGAAATTTATTGAAGCCACTTGTATCTGTGCAAGGCAACAGCTTGCATGTAAACATGGCAACAAAGCACAAGAATGAACTATGTCCTTCGTACCTTTGTGTTTCTGCTTTCACTTGGACTCTGAACAGGTGTGGACATTTGTGTGTGCTGCAAAGTCATGAAGAATAAAAATGTCATGCAGTTTTATGGAAACAGATTACAACTGGAGATACGATGGCATTATAAATACCTGTTTGTTAAATTTTCATGTTAAATGCATTGTGTATGATCAAATGTGCTTTGCTAAATCACTGCTGGACAGTAATGAGAATGGAAAAGCTGAGATAATGCAGTGTATTATTGTATTCTGACATATATTTCTAAGCTCTGAAGTGATCAGTGCTGTGTTTTAAAATATGGACAGTATTCTCTTAAATCCAGCATAATTCCTCTTTGAACATACTTTACATGAGGAATCTATCTTACTGAGCACTTTAGATACCAGTTCATGGTTTTCCAAAAGCTCTGTCTTGCTTAAGATATTAGCAAAAGGAACAAGCTCAGAGAATAGGAAGAAGGTTGCATCATGAATATCTATCCTGATCAAAGAAATTAGTTGTTTGAGTGAGTCATCTTCCAAAAGTTAAGATATTTCTTAGATGGACTTATTTTCCTATAACACTGAAATAAGATATATGTTAAGAGAACTTCTTCTCTAATTGCATATGAAAAAATATCAAGATATAAAAGTGCTGATACTAAATTTACATATCCTTTAAAAATATTCCTTGTCTTCATGCAAATAAACATATGAATACACTAAAGGTTGAATGCAGTAGAAATAACTACAGAATAAAGAAATAATTACAGAAGCTTCAAACAAGAAGCAGAATAGCATTTAGGTGAAAAAAAATACTGATTTTACATAAGTCTGTAAAAAATACAGGACACATTTGAATAGTAAAATATTGTAAAATATACAAAATTAAATAGTGGAAATTAAAATACATTTTGAAATGCATATCATAGGCATTCATTACCGTAGTAAGTCAAGGAATTTGAATTCTTCTATTATGGGGGAGCAGCACAGATTATTTTACTAAACAAAACATGCACTCAAAGTAAGATTCATGGAGTGTATAAGTTAGCAGCAGCATTAAGTGCAGGCCAAAGAACTGTCAGGCTTTCCAAATGATTCTTTCACAGAAGTACTTCTGATTCCTTAGTTTCTAATACATTTAAAAATAAGCTACATAACTTATTTTTATGATGCCAGAAACTTTTCAAATAGAACCAATTCAAAAGCATTACTGAGCTTCTGGAAATTTTGAATAATTCTTTGTAGATGCCCTAGGTTAACTTAAATCTCTGAAAACACATTAGGAAATTAAGCTGTAATGTGAGCTAATTCAGATTTTAATTTGGCAAAAAGAATGATCTAGCCACATAGTTAATGTAAATAGAAGCATAACACAGAGAAATTAATGAGGTTTCCTTTCATTGATTCTTAAAGGAAGCAGATAATTAGCTTCTTTTGTTATTATTGCTGGAGAATGTGGTATTGTCTTCGAGGTGTAAAGTAAATGCCGCTTGCAAAATGATGTGTTCATTTGTCTTTTCCTAATAATTGTTTACATTAAACTCTTGTAGGATGAAGCAGCCCAGCCACTGAATCTTTCAGCCCGACCCAAAACAGCTGAACCTGTCAAATCCCCAACATCTCCAACACAGAACCTCTTCCCAGCTAGTAAAAGCAGTCCAGTGACAGTGACGAACAAGAGTGGCATCCCCAGTCCTCTCAGTGGATCTCTGGGAAGAGGATCCTCTTTAGGTAACTAATCTGTCCTGGGCAATGGGGAAAACTGGCAAGTTTTCTACATGAATCTCAGCTTAAGTACAGTTAGATATTTGGGCCTGCGTTTCTATTTAAAATGGGGGGAAAAAGATTGCTGGAAAGATTTTCAAAGAACTGGTTAATACCAAGGTTTTACAAGAGTAACCGAAATGATGCAGCAGTGATACACATTTACAAGAAATACAGGAGAATATGTAATGTAGGAAATCCACAAACCTATGAATGCAGACACGTGAGTAAATACAGGTGCATATATAAAACATGTAAAAGAGGTTTGTGTTAATATCTTCCTCAAATGCATGCCAGATTAACTTTTGAATTTTGACCTGTGGAAAAAGAAATATCTTTGCATGCACATGAAGCCTGACTGGATACTAGACATGCACACATAATGGTTCACATGATTAGTGTACATTCAATGCCATGGTGTAACATACCTTAAAATAAACAAGTTTTCAAGCACTGTTGAACCAGAGTTAGGGAACATTCAGTATCTCCATGGTTTACAATGAACCAGAAGCCAGGCAAGAAGGTAACTCCAAATGTGGCTTTCAGGTAGTCTGAAATTATGGTAGTTTCACCCAGAACTGCAATCTAAAAGAAATTTAATCCTCTGCATTCTGGATATTAATTTCATTTTACAAAGAATATATGCCAAATATATTCTTTTTTGCTTTGTTTTGTGGGGGACTTTTTGTTTGGGTTTTGTTTGTTTTTAACAAAGACAGAAAGGCTTCAGTCCAGACAGTTTATTTTATTTTTTATTTATTTTATGTTCACTCATATCTCAAGATTTTGTTGATTCATATGGTTGCAAATAGAGAATCTTTGACCTGTGTTCGGTTCCTTAGTTAAGAAAGAAAGCTTGTTATATAATGGAACAAAATTGATCTGAAAACTATGTATGAAGACTACCTTAACCAGTGAAAAAACAGACTCAAAAGCTGCAAAACGTAGATGATCTGCCCCAACATACAAATAGTATATTTTAACCGTGACTAAATACTTACTACAGACCACTTATTCACAATCTGTAGCTCAAGTGTACTTGTAAAATATATAGAAACACTTGTGAATAATGAACAGATATGTTAAATACATACATTAAATATAAAAAAAAATTATGATTTGTTCCATTCCTAAAACACTTGGGAACATCATGATCTCTGAAAGATACTTTCAGCAGCTAGCTAGTTTTTCTACCTGTCAATTTATTTCCAGCTATTTCTGCACTATCTAACATTAGAAAGTGGCATATCAGCTTGAAGTCATAGACCATTCCACAGAAATGACTAGAGAAGATACACCTAAGGTGTGAATATTTTTCATGTAAAGTCATAAAAACTTTTCCTCTCAATTCCTAATTATAAAAGAAGCCAGTAAAACATTGTCAAAATCAGCAAGCAACATTGGAGCTTTTGCTCCATTTTTACAATAAATTTAGGTGATTGGGAGTCTAAGTCTCATTAAAAGTCATGCATATATGGTTCCCAAATTATTTAGCCTCCAGAATGAAACTTATTTGCTGGACCTGTTCAGAGCATTGGAAATTTTACTGAGCAAGAACAATGGTTGTTCTTTAATATATTACTTCTGGCTTGGATAGTGGTGCTTCATTCAAGACAGAAAATATTGCAGGTCCATCTAAAACATTACAGTTTGCATATTTTCTCCTCTGAACCTCAATATTAACTGTTTGGTTCCCAGGATAAAGCATAAGAAATCCTTAATATTAATCTTTTTAATTTTAAAAGAATTCAGGTTCCTTTGGGATTGAAGTTGCAATAATTTACACAGCTCAACTTCAACGAAGTCAAAAAGAAAATGACAGTTATCTCTGAAGGAGAATTCCTGTTTGGTTTTGGTTTTGTGTTTTTATATAGTGGATTGTTAGTAAGTACACAGGTCTAACAAATTCAGAGCATTTATAAAAGACATTTGCTTGTCATGCACATGCACAGGTCATGCACAGTCTTTGAATGCTCATAATTTCCTAGCTAGAATGTGGTATAGAGGACAGTCCCATGCAGGAACAGGTGGATCAAGTTGAAGCTTCATCCCGGCAACACAAACCAACCAGTCATCAAATAATTGCTGTCTTTTAGTCTCAAACTGGGAACTGTATCTGGGGTACTCATCTTCACCTCTAGCAAGCATTTTAAGGTGTGAGAGTTTGATTCATGTTTAAAAGTTTCTCTTCCTGTCCAGACTGATAGAAGGAAAGGCATTTTTTCTCTACTGATTTAGAGCTTTATATTTGTGTTAAGCTCTGTTCCCCAAAAGCAACTGTGGTGCTCTTCCTGAAATGACAAACTAAATATCTTGACTGATGGTTCTCTCAATAAAGAAGTTCTGAAAATTGACAGAGACTTTCATAGCCAAGTAAACAAAATTTCTTTCTCCTTCTTTGTTCATTGTATTAATTATTATTAATCCTTCAAAGACTTTCCACCTAGGCTTCAGAATACTGCTGTCTTAAACACATATTTAATTTTCAACTTTGAGTCCATGAGTATGCTCAGCTACCTCCATATCAGGGTATGCCAGGACTGCAGTGGTTGTACTTATAACAACCAAAGAAGCCCACAGGCTTATCAGTTACTTCTGTAGATTATTTCACCCTTCAGACAGACATCCTTTTGCAGATGTTGATTGGGTGCAGCTCTAGCAGTATGAGAGCTGAGTTCTCACTCTGGATTCTAGGTTGTGTACTTACCTAAATAAGGTGTTTTCTCTCTTTATAGATATCCTTTCCAGTCTTAATTCACCTGCCCTATTTGGGGACCAGGACACAGTAATGAAAGCCATTCAGGAGGCTCGAAAAATGAGAGAGCAGATCCAAAGGGAGCAGCAGCAGCAACAGCCGCCACAAGGTGTTGATGGAAAATTGCCCTCCATGAATAACATTGGTCTAAACAACTGCAGGAATGAAAAGGTAATGTCTCCCGTTGCCACACAGTCTGTCATTCATTCTTCTTCTCCCTGCAAATAGCTTCTTATTTTTATATAAAACTTCTTTTTAGAGCTTTTAGCCATCTCTGATTTCATGTTAAATACACCTTGTCACTTCACAGTGCTGTGCTGCAAAGTTCTCTACCTTTACATGACAGCATTCAAAAACACAGTCCTGTGCACTCATGTGATGAAGCTGTAAGCTTGCGTATAACAATGTGGAAAATGAATTGGTTGAAGCTACCATTGTTATGATCACTGGATTTTGAATTGTGCTTTTGAGAATGATCGAATTGATAAATATGGCAAAAAATCCAGTTGTGTACTAACATGATTGAGTATTGCAATACTATTGAATTTATCTCAGTGTGCCTGAATTTGTGACTCAGAGGTAACAAAGTACTTAGGCTCAAAACAGTGCTTTTGGCTCTTAGTTTCAATGGGAAATTAGGGATCAAAGTTCTCTGGTAAGTGCTGTCTGTAGTTCCGAATACTAAGATGAAGAGAGGCACTGGAGTAAAATGGTGAATCAACCATTAATGTTGGAAAAGACCTCTAAGATCAGCAAGTCCAACCCAACACCACCATGCCACTGAAACATATTACGAAGGTTTTTTTGAGCACCTACAGGGAAGTGACTCCACACTATTCCAATGCCTAATCACTCTTTCAGTTAAGACATTTTTCCTAATATCCAACATGAACCTCCTGTGGCACAACTTCAGGACTTTTCCTCTCATCCTGTTGCTTTTTACCTGGGAGAAGAGACCCGACCCTCACCTCACTCCAACCTCCTTTCAGGGAGTTGTAGGGGGTGAAGAGGTCTCCCCTTAGCCACCTCTTCTCCAGACTAAACAACCCCAGTTCCCTCAGCTGCTTCTTGGACGACTTGTTCTGTAGACCCTTTCCCAGCTTCTTTGTCCTTTGGACACGCTCCAGCAATGACAAGAAAGATGTCTTTCTTGTAGTGAGGAGTACAAAATCGAACCCAGTATTCGAGGTGTAGCCTCAGCAGTGCTGTACAGGGGGGCAATCACTTCCTTAGTCCTGCTGGCCACACTATTGCTGATAGAAGTCAGGATGTTGTTGGCCTTCTTGGCCACCTTGGCACACTGCTGGCTCATGTTCCTCTGGCTGTCAATCAGCACTCCTAGGTCCTTTTCCAGTGGGCAGTTTTCCAGCCACTATTCCCTAAGCCTGTGGCATTGCTTGTGGTTATTGTGACCAAAGCGTAGGACCCAGCACTTGTTTCCCTTATGTAACTTCATCACATTGGCCTTGGCCCGTTCATTCAGCCTGTCTAGGTCCCTCTGTAGAGCCTCCCTACCCTCAAGCAGATGCTCACTCCCATCCAGCTTGGTGTTATCTGCAAACTTACTGAAGGTGGCCTCGATCCACCTTGTATCTGTGTTGTCCTGCTCTGTGAATTTTCCAAGGTCTACAAGATCATCTGCAGAAGCAGGCCTCTCTCTGTGTGACAGAGCCAGTGAACATTGAATCAGGTAATTGGCTTGAGCTATAAGGCAGCCCTTTTGCTGAAGAATGCTTCTCTGCTAGCTTCCCTAGAGATGGCTTATGCTGAAAAAAAAAAAAAAAGCTCACAAGTTATGTTTCATCACTGACACAAAATCAGTTATACACCACAATATGTTTTCCAGTTAACAAGAAACAGAGAAATATTATCCAAATAATCACTATGGCATCAGCCAATAGGAATAGTTATGATGCAATTTACTAATGAATGGAAAGAAAACTAACACATTTGTTAACCTATAAATCAACAAGTGTTTCAGGCTATTTGATGGAGAAACAGAACAAAACCAAAACAATAAAAGCTAAACAAAACCCAGTGACCAATACAAAAAAACCCAACAGGTAGCTTTCAGTGCCTATAATTCATTAATGAAAATTCTGTGATACGTTTGTATATTAGAGGATAGGTTCTTTGTATCTTGGGGGAGGGAGGAAAATTATATTACACTCCAAAGACTAACAGGAATTTTTAGTCCGGGATGAGTATAGGACTCATTAACTATAGTTTTAAACTATAAATTTGATGATACTATGATCTTTTCTTAACCCACAAGGGAATACTAAGTAAGTGGATTGTGGGAAGCCAAGAAAGACATAGAAATGCTGTAAACAGACTCATCAAAGATTGATACATGCCTTTAATTTACATTTTATATTTTTGCTTGATAGATTCTTTACAATACTGAAAACAAGAGAAAGGCTCAATGTCTATTAAAAAGATTTGTTAAACTGCTGCCACAAAGGATTAACAATACTTGTACAAGTCAGATTCAGAGGCTAATAAATATTTATTTCTGCTAGTGTTAGTTTAAATGTCAGCATTGAAAAACTCATTTAATACAGATTGATACTATGAAAAACATATAGAAACTAATATCTAATCAAGCAGGCCATATTTAAACAACACACTTCTTGTAAATTGGTAATTGTCTTAACTAAAAGGTAGGCTACTAAAACTCAAGATTTAAAATAAAATAAATGTCACAAGTATGATCAGTATTAAGTGTTATAAAATTATGCTTATTTTAAAACATATTTTATGAGTTTCAGTGGTTTGACATTTAAAAATATCAAATACACTATAAGGACTATTAAAAGAATTCTTAACATTTGATTGACTTAGAAAAGTAAGTATAAAAATGGCATCCACTTATCAGGTCTGCTCTCTGAGTATTTTCAGTACCATGTTTACATCTTGTATTCAATATAACAAGTTTCTATTTCGTCTTTCACCTTTTAAAGCAGAGTCAGTAAATATTTCAGTGAATAATCTGAAATGTCTTTTTTTTTTTTTTGCTGGTTACTAGCAATACACATATTGATGTACAGCTTCCAGATTGAGGTTATTCATCAGGCAGTTAGAGGAAAAAAATTTTTACTTGCAAATATAACAGAGTCAATGTAAACTCTTTAACAAACATAAATAACATCATTCCGTAATGCCATCTTTTATGGGGAGACTTTTCATGGTAGCACTTGCAACTTTTAAAACCTAAGAATAAAATAGCAGCAAGGAAATCCGTTGTTAAATCTCTCAGTGCCCTTATATAATCCTGCAGTATTTATTTATTGTAGCATGTGCTGTAGAGTGAGCCATTAAGGCAGGAAAAAGTGGTATGTACTCTGGTTTTATCTTTGGTATGCTAGTCTGTTATTCTTGCTCTGTAAATGCAAAAAAAGGCAGGGTTTACAAAAGAATGGAATATCAATTAGTCATTTTAACTGATGATATAGTCCCAGTCTCTATCCTAGAAAAAATAATTGTGAGCCATGAGTAATATGGGAATGTATTGATATTTTGCAGCAAGTATAAAATGCACTCAAACCAGGAGCAGCTCTTGCACAAACAGAATACTCTTCTTTCTCCCTTTACCCTCTGCCTTTCAATTTTTACATCATGATGTATTTCTTTTACTCTAAAAATGATGGGCAGGATGATCAAGTAGGGGGAGGGCAGGAGTGATAGATCACTTCAATTAGAAAAACATAATTTGAAATAATTGTATGCCAAGAAGAATGTGTATCGTTTCTGTCATATCCCAGTGAAGCTTTGATAACATAGTTGCAATTTTGGATTGGTTTCTTTTGAAGAATCAGGACCCTATGTTTTCAGGACCACATTTTTAGAAATTGGCTTCAGGTAATTAGACTTGTATAAATGAGTAGCTAGAAGCTGGCACCAGAAAAAGATGACAAATTAATTGCCTGCAGCTGGTTTAAAAAAGCTATTGAGTTCTGGTCAGTTACTGGTCTTCAAGTTCAGATAGCTGGTAATAGTTTGTTGTGCAAATGATTGTGCTTACAAAATTATGTATATAGCTTCAAAGCCTGGGCTTAGGCCTTTTAGAAAATGTGTCATTTAAATCTAGAAAGCTTTGTATTTAGTTAGAGACACTGAATTGAAAATTGCCTCTTTGTATTTTGCTGTTCAAAAATTTTTTCTACAAAACTTTAAAAGTGCTCACAGAGGTTCACTCCTTAGAAAGACCAAAACAAAAACATGCAGCACTCTGACACAGTCCAACTTTGTCATTTGCTAAAGTGTTAAGATTAGGCTGTGTTTTGAGATTACACCACTCTGTGAACTTGTGCAATTACTGCGTTATTTCAGTTTGTGTACTGTTGTGGGTTAGGGTAGGCAGGTAAGCCCCACACAGCCACTGACTTGCTCCCCTCCAGTTGAATGGGGAAGAGAATCAGAAAGGGAAAAGTGAGAAAACACATGGGCTGAGGTAAAGGCAGTTTAACAGGTAAATCACAGGCTGTGCACACAAGCAAAGCAAAACAAGGAATTCATTCACCATATCCCATGGTTGGCAGGTGTTCAGCCATCTCCAGTACAGCAGGGTTCCATCACACGTAACAGCTACCTGGGAAGACAAACACTGTAACTCCAAGTGTCCCTCCCTTTCTTCTTCTTCCCCCAGCTTTTATTACTAAGCACAATGTCATATGGTGTGGAATATCTCTCTCATTAGCTGGGGTCAGCTGTCCTGGCTCTGCCCCCCCAGCTTCTTGTACTCCACCAGCCTCATTGCTGGTGGGCCAGCATAAGAAACAGAAAATGCCTTGATTCTGTAGGACCACTGTTTAGCAATAGTTAAAACATCTCTGTGTTATCATCACTGTTTTGGTCACAAATCCAAAACTCAGCACTATGTGAACTAAAATTAACTGTATCTAATCCAAAACCAGTATGGTGCACACAAGGCAAAAAGTCATTCTAGCAGGGTTGACTTTTTCTACTCCAACTGGTGCTGGTCATGTTTAGCCTGACTGAAGAAAGGGAAGAAGTAACTGTGTCATGGTTTTCACAGAGTAAACAGAAGCAGTAGGGAAGGGGAGAGACTTAGGAAAATACAGAAAATAGGCTACAGAATGCATCCATGTGTGATAAATAAAAGTAAAATCATACAAAAATTTGCTTTGTTTAAAGGATACGACTTTTTTCCAGTAAAGCCATGTTAACCTTCAACAAAAAAGAGAACTTAAACAAAATTTGCATTGCTAGAGCTACTTGTATTCATTTTAGTATTTCAAACTACTGTGATTGCCTAGAAGATTTAATTTGATTTAAGGCCTTAAATGAACTGAAAAAGCTATATAATTTATAAGATAACTTACATTATTTTTAAAAGGACTAGATCCTATTTTTTTTTTTGTGCATAAAGCATGAAAACACTTCAGAAAATCTTTATAGAAAAATACAGGCAGAAGTGTGTTAGTTGCATTGAGGAAAAATACCTGAAGTCAAAATAAAAGATATACCAAATTAATAATCACAACATATCTACTGGACCCAAGCATATACCTCCATTTCCCCATTTATCTACCCACAAAGCATATTCATTGGGATGTGAGAGGAAGCAGATTTTAACATAACATTTTTATATTTATATTCCATTCCCACTCTTGTGTAGATTTTTAGGCAACTGTGTATTTGCAGTAGGAAACCAGAATTAGACCCCAAAATAAATGACATGACTCATCACCTACTTCCTGGGAATTATGGTACTTTAGCACCTCTTATAATGAGCCTTTTATTCCTTTCTTATTTCTAAATCAAAGTTTTACAAGTTGAATACACATCATTTATCCTAATATAGACCACAGTTTGTATGCAAAATGTGTACATTCTTAAAAACGTATATTATTTACCCATGGAGATGTTACAGTCAATTGATCAAATCCATATTTAGGCACTTGGATTTGACTTGATAAGCCATAACGACCCCTTTGGAGGTGTTATGGTCTGCTGTATTTAGGGACTGTTAAATATGTGGATTATTGACACAATAGAGTGTAACAACTCCTCTGGAGCTGTTACGCTTCATCATTTACGTGGAGCTACTGCGCATGTATATTAACTTTCCCTGATAAAAACACTTCAGGAAGTCTTTGTAGAAAAAGTTACATGTCATGCATAATCTCCTTCCAGACTGCCTACAGCCCTGCAATGACTCCATCATCATATTGCATTTGTCTAAACGCGAGCAGTACTGGATTATGGTGCCAACAGTTTCTTACCAGCTTTTTTCTCCCCGTACATTCAGTATCATCGACAGAACAACTGCAAAGCTGGGAGTCACGTTGCCTTTTCTGCAAGTGCAGGGTATTTCTCAGAAAATCACCATGAGAAGCACCTTGTTATTTGCATCCTTTTTATTAGTAATCTCTTTAAAAAGAAAAAAAAACCAGAAAAGCACATAGATAAGAAAGTATTTTCCCACTGCATTCTACGTTCAATTGTATTTTCTCCTTTTACCAAAAGTAGTCATGACCACCCTTAAATTGAGAACATAAATATATTGGTCATAAGGGTCTTGTGGATTTTTGTAAGTCTTTTTGAATAACTTGTTTAGATTTGCAGGGACTGATCTATTTTCATTTGCTTTTATCTTTTAAGAAAAACTTCTATTTTCTTTTTTCCTTTAGTTTTTTTATAGAAGACTATTTGTAATTAGTAAATAAGAGGTCAGTACTTATCTTTCAGTCTGCTGGGAGACATAACAGAAACTGTAAGCATTTTCATTTGAATCCTTATTTCTGTTGGTTAGATCTTAGTTCTACTTGTAATTAAATACCTCATCATTAGGGGAAAAAGGGATAGCAATATTGACAGACTAGTTTTGCAAAGTTATAGAGAAAAAAAACAAAGGCACTGATTTACTTAAGCAACTGTTAGTGTGGTCTCACTTTCTTGCAAGAATATAGGCAATTTATTCAACTCAGTGGGAGTGTATTCCATCTGTCTAATGAAGAATCTGATTTCCACAAAGAGACACTGCAACTGGGAAACTGTTTTTCCTGAATACGTCATTCTGCTCAGTCAACAAACCATTCCCTGGGGAATTTCTGAGGCATAGCAGGACATACATAGAGACAATCTCTTTACAGTTCCATCATTTTGTAACAGACAAATGACCCGTTCAAGTTAAATGCCCCAGAATAGGGAAAAGTTTGAAATGCAAATCCCAACAGTCCTCATAATTCTTAAAAACCAACTGTCTTTTATACTTTACAGAATTTGTCCAATGTGGTATTCTGCTTGTGGCTATGCACAATATATGTAAGAAACAGGGGTTTTATACTGGATGTTCAAAATTAACTTCCAAAAGCCATATTTGGGCACCAGTATTTTATTCTAAACAGCCTTAAAAAAAACCCAACCAAACCAAACAACCAACCAAGCAAAAAAACCTCCACAAACCCAAACCCATAAAAGTATCTTGTTCCAGAATGTTTTG
The DNA here is from genome assembly GCA_013399015.1 of Galbula dea. Lineage (NCBI taxonomy): Eukaryota > Metazoa > Chordata > Aves > Piciformes > Galbulidae > Galbula > Galbula dea. The sequence continues at coordinate 299,155 of VWZX01007992.1, forward strand.
AAACTGAAATAATTTTGCAATTTCCTTTTTAAGCTTAAGGCTTATCCTAGCTACATGAAAAATGTGCCTTCATTTTAAATGAACTGTGATATTTCCTTAAAAATTTTGAAAGAGAAATAGTGACTCAAGTGAAATTCTTGTAGAATAACTTCAATGCAGGACCCTTAGTCCCACTGAACTAGCTCTGAAAATTTTACCCCAAGGCAAACAAGCAGATTTGTGACTGCATATACAGTAACAATCTGTTTTCAGTGAAATTCAGCAGTTTTGTATCCTTCTCCAGCACTTTTTACAATAATTTGGACAATTCAGAATTTCAGCTGATGTAATACTGCCCCCTTTTATTAGAACTGGAAAACATGCTGGACTTCACACATTAGTTTCATACCTGGAGAAATTTTGTTTATTTATGCTGTTGTTTCCAGTATTTGAAATTGCATGACAGGATGAGCTAAAGCATGAAATAAGTTTATAACAGTGAATGGGGGGGGGAAGACATGATTCCAAGCAGCGTTTTTGCAGGTTGTATTGTATATATTATAACTGGACTTCCTAGGCAGCATATACCTCCAGTGAATTCCCTGCTATATTTTCAGGAAGTTCAAGGTGTTGATGATTTTTGGTTTTGTATGGATTTCATTGTTATATGTACTTGTGTTAGTTTTCTAAATCAGTATATTTACAGGATAAGAGTAGGGCATAGCAAGTATTGTCTTTTTTTTTCTTTCTATAGGGAGTTTTGATCAGGAATTAGATGCATCTTTCAATAGCTGAATGATTTTAATATCTTTCAGAGATGGAGAAATTTTGCAGTGAATTTATCTTTACAGTAAGAACTTTAAAAAGTAATTTGAAATTAAACTCAAAGCAGAGCATCTTGGAAAAAGAAATTAATCCCTGGGTCTCCAACTGTATCTTTTAAAAAGAAATGTTTCCATTATAAACAAACAAGAAGAAAAAAGAAAAATCCAACTTTCAGTATAACTCTGAAGCCTGTACTATATCACAGGAAATAAAATCAGGCTTAGAAATTGTACCCATACAATGTTTTATCTGATCTCTATGTATTTAGTGAGGAAGGCCATGCACATGCACGGAGGGGTCAAATACAGCCATAACACTGGTACTCAGGTTATAAGAGTTATGGGAGGAAAATACCATTGCTAACATAAGCCTCTGTGGAAGAACACAGCTCCATTATCAAGGCCAGGTTTATAATGGGAACCAGGTGCAGAAGACTGTGGGTATGAAATCTTGTCAAGTCTGTTCTTCCAACTCCAGAGATAGAAATATTAAAGCTGCTTATGAAATGTTAGCTTTGTCAGTACATAACATATGATTCAGCCTTTAATTGATCATATGCTATTGCTCAAATACTATACCCAAATATTTATACTCATGCCTACCAATATACCAACCTTTTTTTTTTCAGTTTTACTTTTTATGCTGTGTGTAGAAAGGCATAAAAATAACGTATTTGAAATTTACACATTAAAAATACACATTCTCTGAAACTGGAACTGACAGTGAAAAGACAGAAAGAAGCAGTGCAAAATCTCTGGCATATATAGGTCATCTAAATTTACAGATAAGTTAGCTTTGGCACCAGCTTACTGTAGATACAGTTTTGCACCCATGGAAGAATTTGCTATGCAGACCTTTGTTTTTTAAGGATTTTGCCCGTCTTGATAGTCAAGTTAGTAGTTTGTGCATTTCTCTTCCAATATTTTAGTTGTGCAGTTAAATGCTTAGTCCCTCAAATTACGTTGAGGCTGATTAAAATAAAATCTAAATTATTTGCCTATTGATTAAACTATCAAAACCGATTAATTAAATGAAAAATACACAGTCTATGCAAAGTATAAATCATGGAAACTATATTGGACAATAAATTAAAAAACAAGTTTGACCAGTCCAGTAATAATGCACGTATTTAAGAAAGTGAAAGAAAATGCTCCTAAACAAAAAGAACCTGTATGAACATTATTATTTGAGTAACTCTATACACACATATGTACAGGCTTGTTTGTATATATATACACACACTGTATAGGGAAGAAAATTCCCATATTAGTTGAAGTTTTAAAGTTTCTGATGCTTCCAATTCAATCACAATAGCACTTGGCAATAAAATACTATTTTCAGGATAGAAACCAGCATACTCTTTTAATATTAGTAGCTGGTTTTGCATTTGGATAATGGCTGCTAGAGATTTTGCCACTACCTATGCTTAATAGTGTGCTTGTATGATTACTAAACACAACTATAGTTTTTATTTCTGTTGTCAGGACTGCTTGATGGGGCTGCTTAGTTGCAGGTTTTAGACCTCATTAATGATGATGATAATTTTTTTGCCTTTAGAACTTAAGAAAAAAATGCCAAATGCACTGCTTTGTCACTTGCATAGGGTATTTCCTGAAAAAAGGGTTAAAAGCTTCTCCCTTAAATCTTAGAGCAATAGAAAATCCCAGTGGAACAGAATTAGGTTAAAATGGGTACTGAGGGTGAACGTTGAAAAATTTGCACAAACCAACAAGGGTAATTCTTCCCAAAAGATGATGTTCTGCCATAAAGGATAGTGTCTTTGTGATGACTGTATCACTACAATGTTTGTATGTTCTCACGTACAATACATTTCCCAGGCTACTCAGGGCATTTTGCAGATGTACACTGAAATCTGTCCCATGTTTTTATTATGCTTCTCCACAAAACAATAAAGATAGGTTGAAAATTATAGTTTGAAGAAAAATATACTAGGACTGGAATATATTCATTGATATAAATTGTGAATCAGAATGGCAGATGCAAAATCCTATCATATCACTTCTTCAATTGTGCTGAAAACTACAGAATACGTTTTTGTATTATTTCTTACTTAGATACAGAGACATCCACAAAAGTTACTGTCAAGTATTTCCAAGCTATGTGTATCCCAATAATCAAATTCACACTGCTGAATGCATTGCCAGTGTAGCTCTTTTAACTGCAGTGCATTAGGTACAGGAAGGATAAATTGGGATTACTTTCTTTGATACTTTATTACTTTCTAAAATTAAAAATGTCTCTTGTTTCTCAAGTATCATTGGGCTGCATCAATAGGTATGATAAACTGAAATTCACTCTTTGTTAAAGGATATTTACTTAGCTGCCTCTTTGTGGGATTATACCCTACTTTGTGCTGGCTTAACTGTTTTGTTTGAAGCAGAAGAATAATCATGGTGGCAGGTGAAATCGTCACCTTTTATCTCATGAAAATGAAAATGCAAAACAGTATTTGCAAATGTTCATTTGAAATCTGACTAATGGAGTTTGACCATGCTTATTCCTTTCTTTGTTTTCTTTTCACAAATATTCATAGAAATTGATTTTTATTTCTATGATTGTGTTTGCATATGAGCGTGGACATTTGTGAACAGTTAGGCATTTCCTGTTTATGCCCAAATTGCTCATCCATGTTCATAAAAAATGGAGGCTTTGATGCAGCACTCACTTCAACCTTGATGCTGACCAAATGAGGAACACAGTATCAGGCATTTCTTCCAGCCCCTGATACAGTGTCAATGCTAATTATAGAACTTTACAAGGACTCTGTGAACTCTGCAGCAATTTAATCTAGGGGTCACACAGGTCTTCCTGCACTGTGCCTTACCACTGCCTTCTTTTTCCTACCAATGGTATGCTGGAGGCAGGTTCATCAGGTTTTCTATGGTGTTGAAGCTAATGAATGCAGGAATTGATAGATAGATAGAAGTAAAGGCTTTCCACTACCTGGGAGGTCTTTTGGCTTAGACAATTCCCAGTTGCTTTTTCCAGGTAATTTCAAGCAATGTTGCAATACCAAGTCAGGCATTGGAAACAATATAGTTTGTCTTAGGTGACCAACTACAGCAAAAATCACAAGCAGCAAACTGTTGTGCATTTAAGTGCATAGTTTGTACATCACCAAAAAGTTAGGTTGTTAGAACACTGACATGTTGCTCATACATGTATAAAAATTGCTGATCCTCCAGTGGTCGTTTGGAAAGATAAAAAGACTGTATTGGTTGGGTAAATTGTTCACTGTGCATAGCTTTTCCATCTGTAGTCACATAATACTAACTCCATAAACAGGTCTATCTCAATTGAAAATGTGTAACAGGGTAATAAATGATATTCAACATCAGATTACTTGCACTAAAATCATGTTCAAGTCATAGTAAGCTGTTATAACACTACTTAAAACCTAAAGTATGCCTAACCACAAGCTGAAATTGCCCAGCTTACATCCTGAAAGTCTACAGACAACATTAATTTCCCAGTATTTCACTTTTATGCCTCTAACATGTTGCAAATGCTTCTAAAAGAAAGGCTGGAAAAACGTATCAAGTTTCTGTTCTCTTCCACTTGCTGACATTCATTAACTGAGGGAGAACATTGAGACAAGGTTTTGGAAAGATCTCCTCTTCACCTTCACCTGTTCCAAAACCACTTATTAAATGGCCAGTAAGAGAAGTGGTCACTTGTGGTTTAATGTCAGATCCGTGTTGATCAGTAGCACGGTGCAAGCTTTCACTGTTATTTTGCCAAAGGCTTCTTGAGATAGCAGGCAATGGATGCATTCTTATCTCACTACCATTTTCTTTTCATCCTTGAGTTCAGTTGCTAAGTGACAATTTCATTATATGGCTTCTATTCAGATGAATTATCATTTTATATACATACAGATTATTGCTTATTGCATCCCACTTTTACGTGCTTGTTCCTTTCCATTTCTAAAGCATAGGAGTACTCAGATGTATTTTGCATGCCAGTACAAATAGAAGCCATCACTGAGAGGATGTGCATTAGAACTGTACAGAAAGTGAATCACTGACACATCATGTACTGTAAAACTCCTTGGTATGTCAGGGGTTCAGCAAGTTGCCAAAACATATTCAGTTGCCAGCTTCTTGCCAGAATCCTGTTTCTCACTTGATGCCACTCAAGTTTTTTGAATACTCATGAAAAAGATTAGGTTGTATGGCTGCACCCTTCCTCCCAAAGGATTCCCTGTTATCAAGGGATTACCTGTGTGACCTTTGCATAACTCCTGTATTTTATTCTTTAATATCACAGTACAGATCACATTTCATCATGAAAAATGTCTCAATGATTAAGTGTACATCAACTCTTAGTTTCCTTTCAGAAATAATCCCAAACTTAAAAATACAAGAAAGAGATTTTCCTGCAAAGTTTTGCTGCCACCTTCTTTCACCCAAGGTTTATTTTTAATCTTTCTTCGCAAGGAATTAGCTAAGTTAATATTCATAGTTATAGACTGACAATATGAAGATTGGGATACATATCAGTCCTCTATACTAAATAGCACACACTGCTATGTAGGATTTCTGTTCCATTCATTGCAAAAGCTATTTGTAGTTTATCAGCATATACTCAGGACCATGAACAAGCAAAAGTAATAAACTGCACTATGGGAAATTTGGAGTGAATATGTGAGTTATCTGGTAACGGAAGGAGACCCAAGTGTACCGTGTGCTTGGCTGATCAAGTGATTTCCCTTTATCTCCGTCCATTCCATGTTACTGTAGCTACCTGAGAATATGTGTTATAAGAACATAAAGAATCCAGCTATAAGAGGGGAAAAAATCACCTAATTTCCTATTATTCACACAATTTAAGTTCTCCTGATGTAAGGCATTTGCTGTGTTAAGGATGGGTCTCAGAACACGTGCTGCTCTGAATCAGGACCCAAACTACTTATTCATACTTCAACTGTTCTGAGACTCCACTCCTACAGTATTAGGAATGCTCCTAATGTGGTGCAGATTATGGTTTAGGTGGTGGAAGTCTCTAACATTCTATTATGATGAAAGAGAGGGAAGTTTTCTTGAAGTGTTTGCAGTGCTCTGCTAGCTCGAGTCTTCTTTCCTTTTTTCCCCTGCTTCTTCTGTTCCCTGCTGCTTACTCTCACAGTGCTTTTGCTGTGACTCTTGTAGTGCATCACAAAAATGACACATATTGCTGTTGTGTGTCACATCTTAACTAATTAATAGAATAGCACATGATTTCCACATTAGAATTGCCACTAACATCTTACTTGGTGAAAAGTGAGTATTATTCCATGTATTTTTGCTATATTATGGGTATGTTATCTAAACAACTGCATTCTTGTTGCTAAATCTGTCTTGGATTTGAGTTCACAACTAAGCAAAACACTGCACATTTCACATTAGCAAAATGCACAATTTATCATGTTCTTTATTGCTTGGAGATAGCAAAGGAGCAGAGATAAAATTGAAAACTGCATTATAAGTTGATCAGTCATTTTTTTTTTCTTTAATAGTTCTAGATTGATAGTGATGAAAGGACTCATAGGATCAGACCCTTTTAGATGATGCTTGGAATCAAACCAGAGCAGGTACAGATCCTGAGATGAAGATCTTTGACAGATTTGAAAAGCAAGAGTTATCTAGGTTCCACACACTGCCCTCCAGTGCAAAGATGTTTCCAGCAACTTGGGTTGCAGCTCACTGCCCCCTCAAGGACATAACTATTTGAGCAACTATGCTGTAGAAGTGGCAAAATATGGCTTTGAAAACAAAAAGGTCCCTCTCCCCTTTTATCAAACTGGAACATTTCACTGTTTTGAGTTTTCAGCATGACCCTATAAATAGCTGAATCAGAAGATTTAAAAAGTATTGTGGGCTGTTTGCATTGTGAAGTGGTAGGTTGAAGGGTAAAGGATAGGACAGAGCTTCACTGCTGCATAAAGTGTCCATGAAACTGCACTTTGAATATAGTGCAGAGTAGGAAATATAAGTAAGGGAGAACACAGATAGGAATATGAAGATCCTGTAGTTTGAATGGTGGATTTACAGTCAGATAGCTCTGTAGTATATATTTCCTTCCTTCCTTTTGGCATCATCCCTTTCAGTTCTCCCAATATATAATAATTTGAAATTCATCTTATGTCTCTGTTCCTAAAGCCTATGAAGCTGCAAACTTGAGCCTTGCTGTTTGCATTCTTCAGGTATGAAAAACTACTATCTCACTGGGACCCTTAGCCATATTGGAGGTTTGAGGGTGGGGGAAGAGATATTTTTCCTCCTTCTTAGTCACTCCAGCAGATTGGAGGGGTCGGGGCTGGGGGAGAGGGAGCAGACATTAGATTTTAATGTTCAAAACGGAGGCTGGGATGTGACTGATTCCTGAGCCTGACATACTGCTGCTTATCACTGGCTTCCCTTAGCCGGTGTGGCAGTGGGGTTGGAGCTGGGTGACAGTTGGTACCTGATGACACAGAGTACCCATCCTCCCGGGGAGAGCCTTGATCAGCCTGCTTTTGCAGAAGTCCACACCCTAGAGATCTCTTGTCCCATACAGCAAGCAGAAGGATATTTTTCTTTATGTTTGAAAACTGTGTTACACATTTGCAGGAAGTATTTATTTATTCTTCAAATTAGCTGAGCAGGAGAATTAGCTAAACAGAGATGGATTCAGAGATCTGCACAATGCAGTGAGATTAAAAAACCCTTTCTGCCTGAATTAATGAATTTCAGGCTGCTTTTCATAAACTAGTATTTTAGAAGTCATCTGTGAAGCCTTATATGAAGAATTTTTAAAGGTAACTTAATGGGATGGAGAAAAGGTTTAAAATTATATACTGGGGCTGTTGCAGGAGATATTAAATATTGATTTATCTTGGAGTAAGAATCATATGAAAGCGAAGCTTGTAGTCAGATCAATTTATGTGGAGTACAAACTGTATGGCTGTATTTAGTACAATGTCAACATGAATCTTAAACAAGTAGATGTGAAAGGTTGAGCGTTTAATCTAAATCAATTGGTTCTCTAAATCTTCAATTAAAATAAATATCTTAACAGTTCAAGCTCAACTGTTCCTAAATGTTTCAGGTGGTTTATATTAAAAAATGTTTCATTTAGTCAGTCATACTATATCATAACCCACTCCTGCGCATCTTGTTGCAACTAGGAGGAAAAATCCACAGTCCAAGGCCTTTCTGAATCTTAAGTTTTTAATACTTAAAACTCTCTTGGAAACCCAATGTAAATCATTCAAGTAATCTGGCAAATAACACTGTAAGCAATTTTCTGCTACTTGCCACTGCTACTGCACTGCCAAGCTTTTGGTCATAATACAAAAGTTGGCTCAGATTGTACTTAACCAACTAAAACTGATTATGTTCCCTTTCCAGACATAAATAGATACCAGCATGCCAGCTAGTGGTACTGGCTAAAATATTTTTCAATATGCATAAGTGTACATAGGTCTTCAGTAGGAAATCCTTTATCCAAATGTGACATCAAAGCAGTATGTCTCAGATAATTTAAGTGTTACATTTGCTTTTGTTTGTACTATTTTCTTTAAACATATTCATTAGACTAGAGCAGAGTCTTTAATGTTCCATGACTGAAAAATCCATCAAACAGATTTATGGCAGAGGCAGTGTGGCATAACAGCCAGTGGACTGGCCTAATGTTCAGAAGTCCTGGGTTCAGTTCTCAGCTTAATCATTGACTTTCTGGGTAACTAGAAGATAATAATTTTCTCTCTCTGTGCCTGGAGTTACCAATACCAACCTCCTTTTTAAAATAATTTGGGTACTGCTAATGTGCAGAGGTAGATACTACAATTATCTACGTATATAATAGTAAAAAGCTTCAAAATACTGATTACTTCCCCAGGACATTATTATTCCCTTTCCCGTAAGACATAGCTAGAAAATATAAGCACAGTTACGAAGTATACAAATATACAAAGGAGTAAGGAAGGTATGAGGCAGGAAATTCCCTCTTACTCTCAGATTGCGTTTGTCCACAGAGCAGCAAAAATCTTCCACTGGAATGAGGTGCTGGAATGTTCCTTCAGTGAATTACGTTATATATGTCAGAGTGGATGAAAGAGGATGGGGGAAAGAGAGAAAAAGTTCATTTAAATGCAGAGAGGTGTAGTAGGACCCAGTCTATGCTTAGGCTGAAAATGAGGGCAAAAATAGGTCTTAAGTGGGGCATAAGTGTATAATATGCTTGGTGGTTGAAACTCCCATTCAGGTTTGGTTGTTAAGTTATAAATGCATTTTCTAAACTAAACTAAATCATTGTTGCAGTGAGCTGAAGACTTCTTTAATTAATATCTTATGTGGGAAATTTGAAACAAACTTTTCATGATAAAAACAAAACAAGGTTTGTAAAATCATTTTACTTTAAAGGAAGAACTAGAGAATGGATTTTTGCAGTAGCATTAGCTGTGATGACTAGCAATTTTGTCACCGTAAGTTGCAGCAGTAAAACCGCATAATTTTTTCAGCCCATAGGTATTCTTTTTACATTTGAAATGGTTTTAGGTCTAAGGGTTTCTGGATTCTTCATGAAGAAAATGCATAGCCTTCAGTTACTCTTTTAAAGTACTCCCTCTCTCTTGCATTATTTTGATTCATACTTCCTGCACTGAAGGATTACTCCTGAGAGATGTAGTTCTCTCCCAGTTTCCAGGAAGTGTCTGCACTTACATGTCAGATATAGCAAATGGAACCTTTATCCTACTTTATCAGCTGGGGTTTTTTGCTTGTTTGTTTTGATGAAAGTTATAGTGTTTAAAAATCCAGTTTGGGCTGCTTTTTCCTAGAGTACAAATTTTAAAAACATAAGTTAGAAGCAACTTAGCTCTTTTTGTATTAGAAAGACAAGTAAATATAAAAATTTCACTGATAGGGACTTGTTCCTTTGCCTTCAGCTAGGACATTGTAATGCAAGCTTTTGTCCACCTGCATAAATCCTTAGAGAATTTTCTTGTCTTTCTGTTGTTTTATTCCTAAACAAGAATCATTCTTCTTCTTATCAGAAGGCCTTTTACCTATCTGCCTCAAGGGGAAAAAGGATTAATGAATAAGAAGGAGAAAGCATCTTTTTCAGCCTGGAAAGAATTAATTTAATTTTTATTCCCAGATTCAGTGTAAATATACGAGAACTATACACTCTAGCCCTGAGTCAGTGAAGTGCATTAGTCTTTTCTTAATATAAGTACTGAAGTGTTCTCCCAGAGTTAAGTAGTGACTATCCATCCCCTTGAGTCCTCTGTTGGGCTGGAGTGGAAGTACTCAGCACCTAACAAGATTAGGGCCTATGCTAGGCTGCAAGAACTTGTAACTCACTGTTTTGTTTTATTTTGTTTTCCTGTTGACTTAGATTAAAGACAGGAGCTAGTTGAGGGGTACATCTATATTATCACAGGCATTACGTACGTCTTACTTGATATTGTAATCATGCAAACAGTAGTCTTGCCTTCCTGACATAAACAGTAAGCAGCACATTTTCCTCAGGTTGAAATAATCAGAGAAAAACATGGCAGTGATGGGGTACAAGAGGCAAAACACTGCATAATGATGTTATTATCGTTGTTCCATTGTCACCCATCCTTATTCTTTACTGATCTGTTTCTTTTCTCTCTGAACATAACAAAAAAGGCCTGAGTATAAACAGAGTAATACATAAGCAGCAATCATAACATACAACTGTGAAAAAGTGTGCTTAAAATGCTACAAAATTAAAAAAAAAAATCAGGTTGATAAATACAGTAAAAGCCTGCTTTCTATATGCATGGTATGTGATTATATATTTACATCCAGCACAAGGCAAGACATATACTTGAAAACAGTAGCGTTTGGTGTTTGGATTTTGTTAACTGCCTTGATTGCATTTCTAATTCTAAATACAAATATGAACATTTAAGCCCAAGTGTCTTTTTCATCACCAATTCAAACTACTCCTGGTGTCTTACTGAAAATGGGATGCAAAAGCCCTGTCTAGGGTCGTGCATTGCTTACAGAGATAAACAGAAGAGGTAGGGTACCCCCCCAGTGCCTCATTCAAGAGTATCTGGGTTAGATGTCTGTAATTCCAAAGCCCTGGAGGTTTCACCTTAACAGAGCTACTGGAATCTATGCTTACAACACTGTTCATGTTCAAGATTACTGAAATAAAATGCACAAAACTTAGATTCAGATTTTCCCTGAAGTTTAGTTCTTTAATTGTAAAAATACTTGCAAATAGAGTATTTGAAGTATTTTCTTTTAAACCTTTATATAGAGTAGGAAGAGTGCACATATTGCTATTTGATAATTATTGCATCATGTAGTTCATTTTTTACGACAGTTTTTCCAGTATTGTTTAGTCATGTCACAAAATCTGACATGCACCTATCATAAGGCACAGTTAAAATGAAGGAATGAAAGTATGTATGTGAACGTAATCTGTCTTTCTCTTAGCTTTTATAGGTTTAGAATCAAACATATATGCACGTGTCTGTTTGCATACACTTGCATTTTCATACTGCTCATAAAAGAACATCATATTACTTCTCAAGACATTTGACCAGTTGTGTGTATGTCTCTGTGTGTTCTGGGTTTTTTAAAGACCTCTCTTTCCCTTAGTTTGTGTGGAGGGCAGATGAATGTGCTTTCTGCTGTTGAAGTTTGCAGAATACCACAATGAAATCAAAATTGGTGATGTCTTCTCTGATTGTTCTTTCCTTAAAAAAAAATTGTTGTGCTGAACCTAGACTAGTTTTGTTCATTGTTACACTCCTATGGCTTCTTGCTAAAGCTGTGTTTTCAGCCTGGAATATATTACTAGATGACTAAGAGAAAAGGAGATTCACAATTTTGAGGCCAGTAACCAGATCTCTAATCTTCTAAATAATGTTCTGATTCTAATGAATGACGATATGTTGCTGAAATTTAGTCACAAGCAGGAAAAAAATGGAGAAGCATGCAGATATAGGTAGAGACTCATGTCATTGTCTACATTTGGTAGTAGCATTTCTGTTCAATTTTTTGGCATTTCAATGTCTCCATTTTCAAATACTTGGTCAAAATGAGGCCATAACTGACAAGGTCCAACTACCTGCTAAATTAAAGTGTAATATAGCAAAATATTATTTTTCTGCAGCATTTAGTCTCCTAGGAAAAAAAACCTCTTCATTTTGCTATGTCCTCTGTTATTGTAAATTGAATGCTAGAAATTTGAATTGACCATTCTGAAGGTCCAAGAGTAGCTACTGAATTGCTTCCATTAGTCACTTCACAGCACAGAAAAAAAGCCCAACAACCAACCAATCTTCCTATGTCAATTGTAGTATGTGTTTGTTTTTGTCTGTCTCTCAAAAATGCACATGTATGTGTTTAGTTAAAAGAAAACGTGAGGGTTTATATGGTTGCATTCGGATTCTTTCTGATTACAAGGTAAACAGATTTGCTCTATATCATTTACCAGTTCTCCCTTAAATATAGTGAGCAATACCTTATATTATAAAAGAAAATTAACTTCTCTCCCTAGAAGGCTCCCAGTTAATCATCTGTGGCTGTTGGTCAGGAGGGAAGGAAGCAGCAGAAAGAACGAGGGAATTTCTCTTTGACCCCAACAGTTGAACAGCTTAGCCTCTGGAACATGAGATTTGATTATCTTAGCATGTGTTACTACAAATGTTATTAACAGTCATAAAATTATCCAGCTCTTTTTAAAACAAGTGGCAGCCCAAGCTTTGGACTCTTTCTGACCTCTAGTGAGTTCTACAGCTTTATTATGCAGAGTGTGAAGTAGTAACTCCTTTTGTTTGCTTTTCATTTACCAGCTGTTAATTTAATTGATTGACCCTTTGATTTTCAAGGACTAATGACTTCTCATCAGTCTAAGGTGGAATTTCATAGTTTCTGTGACTTTTATTTTTTTTAATCTGTACCTTTTAGGTGATGTGTAATTTTACTGTAAGCTGCTGTATGAATTTGCTGCTGAAACAAAGAGTTAATCAGAAAGTTCTCAGATACTGCCATGCATCATGCCTTTGTGCATGAATAAAATGTTGGAAACCGCATGAAAGCAGTAGTTGGGTTACCACACAACTGGATATGCTTAAGTCTGAACGCTTCATAACTCTAACTACTGGGGAGATGCAAACTTATAAATAACCTTGCAATTGGTTAAAACCATATTAAAACCATATGAACAAAGACATAAAGCATTTGGTTAAGGGGGCTCAGTAAGTGCAGTAATTTTGTTGAAAGTAATCTAACCAGTGCAGATCTATAGCCTACGAGTGCCTGCAAGCGTGGCAATAGTTATGGGTATGTCAATACTTCATGGTAGGAGGGCATAATATCCTAGTTAGGTGGAAACATTTGCTATCTGTTCCTTTTTTTTTTCTTTTTAAAAATATTTTTAAGTTCGGACATTTAAATGTTTACAAATAGGGTGTTTGGGTTTGCATTTATTTATCTGGTGACTTTTTTGCTTTTAGTACTCTAGTTTCAAACTTTTTTCTAGACACTTTAAATTTTGATAAAATTGCAACTCTCAATTTTGACTTCAAAACCTGGGTCTTAAAAGAAGAATGGCTTCTCTCCCCACACATCTTTTCAAGTAAGATGTTTGCTTAGAGGCACTATAATGTGACAAAAATCTCTCGTCTGTGGCAGGGGTGCTGGTCTATGCTGTATGTTCAGCATACAAAGATAGTACTGGAACAGTTTATGAACAATACAGAGGCATTTAAAAACTGAAAAAACAGTATGTTGGGGTGAAAATTCACTGAAGTGTCCCTCTGGCTGCTGAGATTGTTGACTTTGAATATTTCACTTACATAAGAAATAAAGTAAGATCAGACTGTGTCAAAATCATGGAACTCAGGATATACTTCATTTCTGCAACCTGGAAATCAGTGGTTGGAAAAGATATAATTTGTATCTTGTAATATCTTAAAATATTAGTATTTCTACAACAAGTCTGCCTACTTTGCTAATTTAATTTCTGTGGTTTCCTGGAGCAGCTTCTGCTGCTGCGATGTTGAAAACAAGTTCTAGATGTTCACCACAGTTCTGCAAAAGCAAAGGCCTTGCTTTTAATTGTAACAATAATGCCACTGTTTGTCTACTTTGCCATCCAAAGAATTCCAGCAGTTGCATGCCTGCACACCAGTAGGATGATTGACATGGTTGTAATAAGGTTAATGTTTAAACTTCCCACCCTTAATAACTAAAATATCCAGAGATAAGGCTGAAAGTCAATTTGTAATTATCCCTGCTGTGCCAAGATGTTGCAAGAGATTCTAAGTGGAAAGTAATTTAACTTTTCAGTCCTAGCTGTTAAAAAGTAGTAAGAAGGTGAAAAGCTTGGGACATTCATATTTTGATTTCGCAGCAGGAAAAAAAAAAGGGGTTGTGATTCCTCCTTGTTCAAACTGAGAGTAACTTCCTCTGTGTTCTACTGAAAATGCCCTTTTACTGTCCTTTTTGAATATAGTATGTTGTTTGCCTGTTGTTTACTGTCCATGGTACATGAAGGGAATAGATCACAGTTAAAAAATAAGGTACTAGAACACAGAGTACGGAATAATTCAATCGAAATATATTTCATACATAGAGACAACATGTGATAATTATTTGCAGTCATTCTAACTAAAGTACTGTCCTCAGAAGAAATAATATCCCTGCAGTCATGTGCTCTGTGGCTTCTGTGAACGACCCATATTAATCCAGTTTCTCGAAACTGGCTCTTTAAATTAATGTTGGTAACTGCTTCCATGCTAGACTGCTGAAATAAAGGGTATTACATCATTGTCTAAACGCGACTACTTAAATAAAAAGTATTTGTTTGCAAAAAATGTATATATATTTTAAATCTTCTACACAACAATCAGCATGCATGCCATTTTCCATTTCAGACTAAGCATACATTTCAGATGTGGAAGAAGCAAGCATGTTGAAATAATTTGAGGCATGGGTATAGTTGAATCAGTCTTGGTAATCCAGAAGGGAGGGGTGCCCAGTATATTATTACATTTCGTATATTATTTTTCAAGAGATGGATGCAATCAGTCATCTTCTCGCATATGGTTTGAAAAAAAAAATCATCTTGCTGGCAAGTAAACTGTTATTTAAGTACACAATCCATGGTACTACAGAAACAGTTTTGCCAAACTTGTCCAAGTATTCTCACATCCTTAAAGAAGGTATAAATATCATTTATAGCAAGCTGTTTACTTCAGACTATATGGAATGCCTTCCTGCTCCCCTGATCTAAGTGTCCCAGTTTGCATTATGGACTTTATTGCTTCTGTTTGATGGAGTGATCAGTAAAAATTTAATGACACTATAAAATAATAAAAATGTCATTAATTTACCACGGATCTTGGATGCAGTGGTTGTAAAGTTACATTAATAAACAGAATATTTTTTACAACAAAAAGCATTGTTACATGGGAACGTATAAATAACACACATAAATTTAAGAGCAATTTTACTGTTAGCCACACACGTTATTATGGAATAGCCAATAAGTGTATAAAACACAGTATATAAAATTTTATGAAAATATACTGTGCACATCAAAAATTCAGCTTTTATCTAAGTGCAGAGAAAAGCCATTATTGTGTACTTACTCTTTCACTGCTGTTCTTTCACAAGATCACAATTTTATATTTGTTTCCAGCCATTTGAAGTTTGCAGTTTTTTCAGAGGCTGGGGCTAGGGCTTCCTTATGCCTTACTGCTTGCTTCACTAAGCCATTCTTTTACCTTCCACGTGTGAAGAAAGAATTGATAATTTCTGCCAGAATGTGACAGAAAATTTGGTAATTTAATACAAAGCTAAAACTAATGCCAAAGGGGTTGAAAGGCTTGCGTGGTGACTCTGGAAATAAGGGATAACTATCTCTCAGTCTATCTGTCATCACTAGGCCTGCTCTATCACTGACTGTGATAATATGTGAATATGATGGATGCCATAACGTTTAACATTCATCAGCTCTCACTAACGGGGGCTTTATGATTTAAATATCTTTATTTAATATGCAACATCTACCTCATACATCATAATTTCAAAGCACTTAGAGAACCAACAGTCCTGCAAGACAGTTGAGCAGACTTTAATTTTTTCAATAACTTTTACGTTTTCTGGATGTTTGTGACTCACAATGCATAAGTAAGTGCCTAATCATATCACAGAATGGAAAAAATTAAGATTTGGCTGCCAAAAAGAATCTTCTATCTCTTTCTTATTTTAAAGTGGTTAGTTTTACTCTGTATTCAACATACAAAGAAGTACAAAGGATCTGAATTGAGCTGGGAAAAGCTTTAAATTTTCTACTATAAACTCCAACTGACTGTGTTGATCCAGTCATGGGGAAGGATTGTTGGTGTCATGTCCTTAAACCTTTCTTCTCAAATTTAAATGGGAAAATTTAATGTGACTATACAGTATAAGCTCCATAGCAGTGCACTTTGTTAAAAACTCATCAAAATTTTCTATTAATGTAGTTTAGGGAGGTAGCAATATATCTAGTAGTCTCTGTGCCTGTGTGCAAATAGAGTGCATGTGTAGGTAACGTATTTGTTTGTGCAGCTATGAATAGACATTTATACTTTTAATGAAGGTAAGTCTCTTTTTGTTCATATAGGAATATTACGTACAGAATCAGTCTTCTCAGTCCTTGCTCATACTAGGAAAAAGGTATACTTTTAAAGGAATTTCAGTGCAAGTAACTATTCTCTTTAGGGTGAATTTAAGATGGAAGCAAAGATAAATACCATGCAAATGGATTGGAGCCTAGTGGGACAAATTTCCTCTCTAATAATAATTCCATATGAATTTATTGTATTTCATGGAATTGTGAAGACATCTACTAGATAAAAACAACATTAGTATTGAGAAACAGTTTTTCCTTCTTTCACAGTTCTCTGAATTTGTCTAAACCCAATGCATATACTGAAATTTTTTTTACAATCACTATGAAGATTATTTTCAGTAGAAAAGTGAGCAAAAGATTGACTTTCAAAGGCATTTCAGACACTTGAATACACATAGTTTTGTTACAGCTTTTTATGAATTAGGATAGGGTTATAAAATTAGTCTAAGTACATGTCCTTTCTTTGACAAGAGCAGATACTTTTGTGGTATCAGTGCTTTCATTTTACTGTTCCTGAACCTTATCATGTAATTTTCCCTTTTCTCCTTCCATGTCAAAATATTGATATCCTTGCAGAAAATTCCAACCCCCACCCCATCCCTTAATCTTTTTTTCTGGTAAAATCAAAGAGAATGAATGACTAGAAAGATATTCCAAATGTGCATATTGATATGTAGCAAAGTCTGTTGATTTTTGTAGCAGAAAGGTATTTCTCCTTCTTCTGAAACACACTTAAAGTCTGTTCTTCCAAGAATCCTGCAGGTGCTTTATTAACATCCTCAAGAAAAACCTTTTAGCACAGATATTTTGGAAGAGACAATGTGTGTGCCAAAAGCAGTTTTCTTAGTACAGATATTTGTTTTTATCTTATCTACAAGTCAGCCCTTAGCAATGGAATGCAGAATCCTTGACACAGTTATTTTTCATTCTGTCTACCGGTAAAATAGATCCTATCCTGATCATTCAGGTGGATTGTCACATTGTGCAACATCTTTCAGTACAGTTTTGAGCATCTTGTATTGCAGTGCCTTCCTGCAGTCAAGTTGCATTTGAAATTCTTTTCTTATGAGTTCCTTTGTATATGCAAGCTCCTTCATCCACTATAGATTTTGCACAAGAAAATGAAAAGTTAACCAAGTATAAAATGCGGAGTTATTTTGTTTGATAAGTGGAAGATTCAGAGGAACTTTTATAAATGCATGTAGTACCTGAAATACCTTAGCTGCATGTTGTGGCAAATCCAGTGTCAAGGTCTGCTTTATTGTCTTCCCCTGCAAATTAGAGAGAATAATTTAAAAAATCCATGGCTGAAGGAATCAGAAGAATGAGGAATCAAAAGAATTCTTCAGTTGTTGGCCTAAGTGGGGTTTTATTACTGGAGTATAATGATAATAGAAAAATAATCACATTGGCAACTAAAAGTATCTGGAGGTGGAGCAAATGAATAGTCGAAGGCCACCATGTTTTCTCCTTAAGAACATTTCCAAGTTTCTAACTGTCTTTCAGGAGAGAAACTCCTAAAGTTTTCTTCATACATCTAGTATGCACAACACAGAACTAGGTCATTGAACAATAGACTGAACAGTAATCAGCACTCTACTTCTGCATAATGCATTAAGTATAACATGGAGAAACAGTTTGTAGAGCTGAAGGCTGGTATTTCATGTCTGTAAATTCAAGCTGACATGACATTTAATATTGTTTGGTAGTAATAAACAACAAGGTTTCATTCATTCACAAGTACAACATAATGCCAAGTTTAGTCTGAAGAGGTAACAACAAGACAAAAGGGAAAACATGTTATGTTCCTTCAAATGAGAATGCTAAATTAATGATAACCGTTGAATGCTTTGCTACTGATACTACAGAGACTACTGTTGAGGGACAATAGTACGCTGTCGTTTATAGTGCCCTTGTCAAGTAGTTGATCTGAGGAAGGGGTTAACGCATAAAATACCTTTTGTTTCTGCTTTCTAGTTCCAGGTTTCCTATAGATGTCTCCAGCTCCCAAAAGCTTTCATATTTTCTAGGAGTGTATGTTCTTAATTCTTTTCAATTTTATTTTGTTTTGTTTGTGGTTGTTTTTTTTTTTGTTAAATCTCCTTAGGTTCCCTTTCCACTGAGGTATAATTTCAATTCCTAGATAAAATAACAAATACATGTCTTTGAAAACTTCTTGCATAAAATTCAGACTTAACGTTTTCTCAGAGGTATGAATACAAACTTGAATCTCATGGTGGGAAAAAAAAATGTTTTTTCCATTTAATTAGCAGGATATTTTAATACAAGTTCTTCTTCCAACTTCTGAATTTTCATGTCTCCTAAATGCTGTTTGTCTTTTCCAGTTTAAGTTAGAAAATAAGTGGAAAGGCAAAGTGAGCAGCATCAATCAGAACTGTTTGCTGCCAAGAGTGTTTTGTATTTGCATGTACAATCATTTATGCATTATGGCAGTGCAGATCAAAATAATCTCAAAGTTTCTGTATATGTTTCACATTTAAAACTGATTTTCATAAATGCAAACATTCAGAATCTGTAAGAAATTGTCCCTGAGTCAAAATTCTAATTAAATGCACTCATTATTTATTCAGATTTAAAAAGTAAGGCATGTATCTGTGCATACACATATGTATGGGCATATAATGAGATCTAACCTAACACTATTTCTGTTTTGTTTTGTTTGTTTGTTTGTTTTTGTCCAGGAAAGAACAAGGTTTGAAAATTTAGGGCCCCAGTTAACAGGGAAACCCAGTGAAGATGGAAAACTAGGTCCTGGTGTCATCGATCTTACGAGGCCGGAAGATGCAGAAGGTGAGTTGCAATTTTGTCTATGGGTTATTGAGCACTGCTTCACAGAATGGTGTGGCTAAAAAGCTGCCAGAATTATAAGAACTGTCCGGCTTACCTCCCAGGGTAACACTTGAGTGATTTCTGTGTGGTTTTGTGAGATTGTAATAACACCATAGCAAAGGGCAGATACATGGAAAGGACTGCATAGCCCTCTGAGCCCTTCTGCAATACAATGATATCTTCCCCCAGCAGCGGTCAGTTAAGTGTTTACGTTTTTATCAAGTGTAGGAAACATTGAGAAAATTATCTCAGCAAAGCAATATATACATTTTTTTTAAATCAGTTTTTAAGGATTTAGCAGCTTTGAAGAAAGTTAGAGCTCTTTAAGTCTATCCATCATTGCAGTCACAAAATTGCAAATACAGTTTTACTGACAGGCAGCTGTCAAATGATAATGGAAAAATATTTCACATTTTCTATATGATACAATCCTTCAGTGCTTTTGCACTTATTTCAGTGAGAGTTCTATATATCAGGCATACAGTGTCAAGCCACAGGTTGAAATCAAAACTTATCAACACTGAGTTTAGTCTCTATGAGGGTTACCATGCGTGCTCTGGAAGTGGATGCCACTGGTATCCTCTCTACCCTATGTTACGTTAGAAGAGAACATGTAGATAGTTAGGAACTCTACCCCTCATGATAGTAAGGTTACTGTACTCTTCAGATAGAGTATTCTGCAACATTTTGCCTCCACAATTTATTTCTGTTTGAGAACGATTTTGCTCTTTAACCTGACAAGTTCTATTTATGCCCCGTTCTTGAGAAAAGGTTAAAAAAACTCTGAATTTTTCCATTGATACCCAAACACCTAACAAGTTCAAAGTTTGGGTTATTTTTCTTTGAATCAGAAGAGTAGGACAAATAAACATGTGGTTGTTGACAAATAGGATTATTTTCAAATGATTGTTGAAATACTGTGACAGAATTGAAGTACAAATAATTTCTATATAGAGAAATATTCTTATGTAGAGTTTCTGTTCTGTCTGTGACACGGAAGTTAATGGTCTAGGTAAACTCTCATGAATTGTCCCTTTTTGAAGTCTGACAACAACAGCACATGTAAATGTTATCTTTACTTTATAGGTAGTACATGACATGCCTGTGATAAAACATCTTAGAGCTGTGATTCTCTTTTTTTATGCCAACCAATATACATTCTCTTTCATCTGTCTCTGGACAAATGCTAAATTTAAAAGTATTTTGGTCAAGGATTTCTTTATAATGGAGAAGCTGCAACATCAGTTCAAAGATGTTCCTGTATTGACTCATCCATAGGGACAAATAATTCACTTTCAAATTTAATTCAGCAAAATATTCTTACTTATTGGCCTAATATAATGATTAGCTTACTACATGGAACTGGCACATGATCAAATAGTTTTTGCTTCTTTTTTTTTTTTAATATTTTGACATAGTCAAGATTTCAGGTCTCCAAAACAGGAAGATAAGATGATGACTGAAGCTCATCAGCCATTTATTCCAAAAATCATATTCAGAAGGAGGGTAGCACCTTCATGAGACATTTCAGATTTTCCATACATGTATATTTTAATAGTTCCTTATAAAACCAATGATTTCCAGAATCTTATTTTTAGGGAGCTATTGTTTATGAGTTTTGTTTATTCACACTTCAATGCATGTGATTCGCTGCTCTCTTTAAACAGCAAAATAATTAACAGAATGTGGGTAAAAAATAACTCTCAGAGAGGTGTTCTGCAATGATTTTTTCTTTTTTTCTAGAAAAAAGAACTTGGGACATACATAGACTTTCACAAGTACTTGTTGACTAATCAGTTATTTATAAACTGCTTTGTAAAGGAATTTCCATCCTGCAGCAACTTCTCAGATTTCAGCATGTTGAAGGATATTTTTTCCTCAGTTGGGATAAAAAGTTGCAACAGAATACTTACAGATACACAGTTACTGGTTCATATGACATCAAGTCCCTGATGACTTCCTTGGTTTAGCTCATTTCCTTCAATTCATCCTTTCTCTTTCTAGTGTCCATAATTTAATATACCTCATGGTACTGACAGGCCTCTCTGTTACTGGATTGTGCAGAACCAAGCTTTGACATATGTAACCCAAGCTGCAGTGGTGTGTGCCAGTTTAAGGACAGTGTGCATGTCTTCCTAGAGCTAGTGGGGCAGTTTGAGGCATGATGTGTTGCCACATAGGAAATCTGAGTTCATGAATGGATTCAGATTTCCAGACGTTGTTCAGCTGCCAAGAGATATCTCTGGAAAGGAGGTGCTGGATGAATACCTCTGCCCATCTCAACAACAACAACAACAACAACAAGTTGGTGGGAGTTCAGAACTGAGCTGTTTATTTGTCCTTCTGGTTTTAGACAAGGTGAATCTAGATATTAGCTGGATATAAAAAAAGTCGTTCTATCTGTCCCCCAGTTTTTGCCTCTTCCCTTTGGCAAGTAAGCTAAGAGGTAACACTTCTAGCAAGGCATCCTTTAGAGTGGAAGTCCACTGAAAACGGTGCTTCTGAAATATAAGCAGTTAAACTGTGGCCTCTGATGTGCTATACTATTCTACAGACTCTCATCGTCTTTAAGGATATTAACGCTTCTATTTGTCATGAAACTACTGCACATCTTTCTAGGTTTGCCATGTCACAAAGTTTTTTGTATGTGTTGCTATTATTTTGTGATACCATACACATCTGTTTCAGCACTGGGTTACTTAGAAACTTAATAACTTATTCTTCAGAATCATAGAATCCTTTACATTGGAAAAGCCCCTTAAGATTAGAGAGTCCATTAACCTAACACTGTCAAGTCCACCACTAAACCATGTCCCTAAGTGCCACATCTACATGTCTTTTAAATCCCTCGAGGGATCGTGAATCCACAACTTCCCTGGGCAGCCTGTTCCTCTTGTCCTATTGCTTGTTACTTGAAAGAAGAGACTTACACCTGCCTTGTACAACCTCCTTTCAGGGAGCTGTAGAAAGTGTTTTTTCCTCTGAGCCACCTTTTCTCTAGGCTAAACAACCCCAGTTCTCTCAGCCACTCCTCATAATACATGTGCTCTAGACCCTTCACCAGCTTCATTGTTCTTCTTCAGCCTCCTCCAAGAATAGAGCCTTGTTGTACTTGAGTCTGTTGCCAGAGTCACAATCTCAACTGACTGCCAAAGGTTCCTAAGAGCCATAGTCATATTCTTCCAACACTTAGTGTGTTGCTTTCCTTTTTGTTTTTTTCATTGTTGCTTACTTTTAATCTTTTTTTCAACTTCTTTAGATACTATTTGAGTGCATGTTGCTATAGACATCTTTAGATAATATTTATGTGGGCTTTTGTGTGCTTTTACACAAATTAGACAGTTATATAGAAAATAAAGATTTCTAAAGTAACATATTGGTGGTCAGCCTTAACCTCCTGTCTTTCTTAATCAGAAATACGTTCAGATCTCCAAGGTCAAGTACAGTTGTGACTGAGTGCTTGTGACTGTTAGGTCTGTCAGATGTTTTTTACTCAAATCACCAGACCTTTAGAACTGAATCATGAAATGTACCACCATTAGAGAAGAAGTATATTGACTATTTGTAGAGGGCTTCTTTTTTTTTTTTCTTTCTTTTTTTTTTTGGAGAGGGGAGGTGGTGGATGTGGTGGTGGAAAGTGCTTCAACAGATTTATTCTGGAAGTGCACTTCAGGTTGCATCCTGATCCCCCAACTGACCTAGACCAAGGAGGATTTGGAGGTGCACTCTCACTCCCTGTCTACCTGTACACCTACGTTTCCACAGGAAACTAAAGTGTGCAAAGACATGGTATATATCTGCCTCATCCCAACAGGCAGCTGAAACAGACCAAATCTAAGAAGTGTCCCTTGTTCTCATAGATTTGACACAGCCTTTAAGGTTCAAGTAATTTGTTATAACAGTTATAAGCAGTGTTTTATAGAATGCCTTTATAATAGCATCTATCAATGATTTCTCTCTATTACTTGTATCTTTTCTATAACATATGGCAGTGATCACAATTTGAAAGCATCAGACGCATGTTTTCCTTTAATTTTAGGAGTGCTTGCAGTACTGGCTCATTGACCAGAAGCTGAAGCTACATGTATTTTTTTTGAATCATGAATTATAAGACAAGTCTTGAAATTCTTTAAATGTAGCTCTATGTAATTATAAGACAAACATGAAAGGATAATGGAAAACTACTTTTAAGACTTAAGTTGTTGTCCCTGCCCAGTGTGTCAAACCTTTTTTTAAGATTAATGGTAACTAGGTGTACTTTCAGAGGTGACCTAGAATATGAAGTCATATTCAAAGCTTGTGTTACTCATAATGACCTAACTGTCATCTGAATGGAGGCCTGCCTGAAATTCATCAACAAGAGTTTTATATTAAATATGACATAAACCGACATCTCTATTACTTCCTTAGCCAGGAGCAGAACAGGGCTAACTATATTAAGAATCATGCTTAGGCTGTATTCAGAAACATTGCCACTGACTGTGACACTGTTGATGAATTATCCACTGCTATTAATCTTATATCATTACCTGGAAATCCCAGTTGTCATGTTACAATATATGATACATTTGTAGCCAGCAAAATTCAAAAACATGATTTGAGAGCCTCATAAATGTTCAGGACTGGTATGCAAAATTATAACCAACAGCCAATTACAGAACTAAACAAGGATTTTTTTTTTCTCCAAACCTCATAATTTTCAAGGAAACATCTTTCTTTCTGCAGGCAGCTTCATAATTTTGGACATTTGAGATTGTCAGTACTGAAATACAGATAACTGGCATGAACACACCAAAACAAGCTTTGAATTTAGCTATAGCTAAAGCCCCTTTTTGAACATGACTGACATTCATCAACTGTGTAGAATATAGTCAGGAGCCATAGGTAAGCCCTCTTTAAACTCCAGGTAGAACAACCTAAAGTATTTAGTTCTTAGTTATCAGAAAATATTGGATGATCCGAATATGTGGGTTTGATTCAAGTTCTATAAAAGTCCTTTCAGAGATGCTTACTTTTGCGGATGGTGCTGCTGCTTTTGAATCTTATAATGTGTCCTGTTTATGGATCTTGTGCTTGTATAATGTGCTTTATGTTTATGGATCCTTCTGGTTTCATGGTTGTGGTCAAATGCTTTGGAAATTTGTAGGAAATATGTTAAGATTTTGTTTTGTAGTAGATAGAGATCTGCAGAATATACCTAACGTTCCTGTTGACAATTGCTAATTTTACCTTGGCTCAGGTTGCAGTGTGTTTTTCTTCAGCAGCCATAGTCAGGGATTCAAATTCCATCAAGACCTGATCTTCTTTCCTGCCAAAGAATTGGATCTGTTAAACTATAGTTTTCGTGATTGAATTCTGAGCTCAGGGCAAAACCATCTGAATGTTCTTAGAGGAGCACCTCAACCATATGCTTAATTCCTCACCACTGTCATAGATAGCCAGTAGTAAATAATTGCTTATGCAAAAGGGTGACACTGTTCCTTCTTAACTCAAAAAAAAAGAAAAAAGGTTGACTTTGAGGAGCGGAAGAGGTAGGGGAAAGGGAACCATATCCTTGCAGGCAGATCAACCTTGGCAGGCTGCCAACACAATCCAAACCTGTGAGGTAACTTGTTTAACACTTTCCTATGCAGGGGTGTAAACAGCAGGTAGTACATGCATGACAAAGCATCACCTACTTTTGTGACAGTGCGTCATAAATACTGGAGGACAGAATGTCTCTCCACACCAGTATTTGTCGCAGATAAATATTTGTAGTAGTTGCTATGGCAGTTGAGAGGGGAAAGATGAAAATCAGAAGACTGTGAAAGCTGTCTGAAAACAAAGAAGTGTTTCCAGAGACAATGCAGTAAGCTCAAGTACTGGAATTTTTATTCCCCTGAATTCTTGTCACAGGTCTTTGATTAAAAAAAAATCCTATAAGCATATCTCTATTATTTAGAGATGAAATAATTTACCTTCGTTAATTAGACCAGATGCTAAAAGGTGGCCTTCATTAATTGTGGTTGCTATTTTTGACAACCATAAATCCTGATGCTTAAATTTTTCAGAATAACTCAGATGAGGAATCTGGGAGGGGGTACTTAGAAATGGTGTATCAGTTGTGTTGGATAAGGTTCAATTCCTCAGCTCCAGAGTAACTCAACACCTGCAGACGGGATAGGAAAAAGACGTTCTGTCTGTAAGAACCATCCCATCACTTTGCTGATGGCAACCCCCTAACGAATCTCATTGTTGCCAACATTACCATAACATTTTGCAGGGGGAACTCCCACTCCTATGGCATTGAAATGTATTCCTTTCATGACAGTAATATTTATCTTATAGTATGCTTCTCATTTTCAGAATAATGAATCTGGATGTCCTCTACAAGTGTTACCTTTGGATCTTTCAACTGTGTTAGATATTTTTCCCCTCCTACTAAATATGAGGCTTTCTCATTGGCTCTTTCTATGCTACAGTAATTGATTCATATAGAATAGTACCTTATTTTTAAAAATCCTAGTTAGAATTTCTGATGTTGTACAACCAACTACTGTTACGATGCCCTGAGTTTTACATAGGGGGGCCTATTAGCACAGTTATGCTTAAGAGCTTGTCACAATTTCCATTATATAGTAAACATTATTTTCAGGAATTGAGAACAAGGCTGTAAAAAGTAACTGTGGGCTGCAGTTTTATGCAGAAAATCTTTGCCCGTGAGAAAATTATTGTCACAAATGCTGAAAGAGTCAGTTGGTTTGCTTAGCTATTTCTAAGGGGAGTGAGTGAAAAAAATTTAATATAGTAGTTGAATGGTTTAAAACATTTTTCACACTCATGTACAGTCACCACAAAAGTAAAACCCACTGTAGACCTGCTTTTTAGCTCTGCATGTCTTTGTATTACTACACTGTTGCAAAAGGAGCTTGAAGCTCCTTTATTTGCCTAAAATAGCGTATTTCCAGCCACAGTTGAATTTTCAGCTGATGGAGAAATCCACCATTATATCATACTGCATGGAGGAAGGAGGAATCTTGCCCTTTTTCCTTAGCTCCTTGAGCACAGGGAGTGGAGCTGAAATATGAATTCCTTAAAGAAAGAGCATCATATATTCTGGCTAAGCATGAGCAATTGATACAGATTCAGACAAGTCCTCTTCTTTCTGCAGCTGCCTATTTTTTTAAGTCTATACTGCACATTGTTTCCTCCTTCAGGAACCTCAGTGTCTCAGCAATAGAGAGGTGGTTAAAAGCATCTGTCTTTCCTGCATGTAGATATGCCAAGTATCTAAGCAAACCTTCAGTGAAGAACTTAGTAGCAAGGAGGCAGTATTTTATTTATTTGTACTTTGAATTAATTTTACAGAATCAGTGTTCCAAAATCTGTTTGGGGTAGGCATTGCAGTATCTTCACAGCTTCTGCAAATATTAAATGATTATATTTTCAATTAGGCAAGGGTAGTTTCACAGGAAGTGAAGTATTTCAAAATTTTAAATTTAAATTGTAAATTTTCAGGTAAGCCCCTATTTCATTGCAAATCCCCTTTTTTCATCCAAACCAGGTAAAGGTGGCAATATTTGGACATGCTATTGCCCTGTTGGTAAAACCATCCTCCTGGCTTCACTCACAAATCCCCAGTGCACAGGTGCAGCATATTTGAAAAATTAGCCGTAAGAGTTTTTTCTAACATTATTGCTTGTTAACTTGCAGCTCCTATTATCATGCTGATTTTACTTCTCTCCCTTCATGATATATTATTTACTAATTATATTATTAATTTTTAGAATATCAGCACCCCATGTGAAAGGCAAGAAAGAATGGCATATGCATATCCTGGCCCTAGCTTCTTGCCATCTAATTACCCGTTACTGATGACAAGTGAGAACAGCAAATACTGGATGGAGGGACTTAGTTATATTGACACAAAGAATGATGTTGCATATGCTAAAAGGTGAAAAATTCAATTGTGGATTGAATGGAGGAGATGAGCCACTAAAGCAGAGATTCCATCACTGATTAATACCTTTTGCAAACTATTCTGCATTTCATTAATATTACATAATTTGAGGGAGATGGTTTTGTAAACCTCTCTCTTGTTTTTATATGTAGTTCTTTTATAAACCACATTATACTTAAACTTTGAAAATTTCGTTGTTTTGCTACTTTGGAGCAAGCAAAATTGTTCAGTACGTGTTCAGCCACACCTTGAACAATGCATCCATCAAATAGGAAGTCAGACTGCCTTTTCTCTCTGTGGTGAATTCCCATCTATCATTTCTCTATCTTAAAACAAAACAAAGCATTGGCTGAAGCATGAGTGGATCATGTCCTGTGGCCCATGTTCAAGCAGGATTTTTTAAAAACCCAAAACTCTTAAGGATGAATGAAGACTGCAGAATTAATCCCTGTGTTTTAAATCAGTATCGTGTTTTCTGGATGTGCAAGGTGACATTGTCATGTCAGGAAAAATTTGAAATTAAGTGACTAACGGCTCCACTGGCAATGAAGTTGTTACTCTTACGGAAATATTTCCATGTTAAATAGATTCATTAATTCTTCTTCATATTGTTTGGACTTTGAATATGATTAATATAATAACAATAACTGTGTATCTGTTAGGACAACAGTTTTTCTGAAAAAACAAGCATGCAAACCACAATTTTCAGTATAAATAGATCTTATCACATACCTAACAATACTTATTAGCAATAAATCTCTTGGGCTGTTTTGTCTTTGATGCTTCTTTCTGTGGGCCTCTACTTTCCTCACTTTGAGTACCTAATGAAATATCAAAGGGAAACAATAGTGTTTGTGGGGATGTTGATTGCAGTTAGACCTGAAGACCTGATGATTACTTTTGGTATCGTTATTTAGGCTGAATAGTTTTCAACTTGAATGTGTTTTTTCTATCAAAAATAACAATCTCAGAATGGGGTTGTTAGAATTTAATTAATTATCTGTGAAGGGTCTTGAAATCTGGAAGTGGCACACGATTGAAAAATCTTACGTTTCTGTACTTCCCCAAATTTGTAGTAGACGCTGCTGCTTCATCACCTTGTCTATCTAGATATTTCATGGATCTTCATGGAATAACTCTTCATGCACTTATGTTGCAGCACAAGTGGAACTGTGTAGGCCACTGAGGGCTTAAGTTGGGCCATAAGCACTAGTTAATTCAGTTAACATCCCAAGTAATTTCAAAGACTCCTGTATTGTTTTAGATGTATTCCATGCCAACTTTCCGTGAGGAAAATTTAATTTTGCCATAAAATGTGTTCAAGAACTCTAAACTGTTTGTGTAAGACATCAAGAAAGTATTTAACAGTTCTCATTCATTTAGATAATGTAGATTTGGGGTTGGCTGGCTGTGGAGCATGGATATACTAATAGCTTATTTAGAAATATTGAGTTTATGTTTTATTTTTTTTTTAAATAATGTAGTTTAAACAATGGTGAGTGAAATGCTGCCACTGATAGAGCTGGGAATAGTTTATTTCATTTAACACACAGAAGATATTTCAGTATTGATTTTAGCTCTAGACTTTCAAATGGGGAAAGACATATGCAGGTTGTGAGGATGGCTGTAAAAACTGCTGCTCTGTTTTAATTGAGATTAAGAATTTTGCTTGCATATGTAAAACAAATGTACTAAAAAAAGTAAACTCACTGCCACCAAAACTGAAAACAAGGCACTTTGGAAAATATATGCTGATATATAACTGGATAGAATTTCCTTCATTTTGCAAAGCCACGAGCCACATGCATCAGCTCACCACAAAGTCATTAGGTCTTTTTAAACTCAGATGAAAAACATTAACAAATACCACAAAAGGCTTTAGTATAGCCCCTTTGTTCATTCACATATGGCAGTTTATAACTCCTGCACCACTTGGGTCTTGTGTTTGTTTAAGCTGCCTCCATCAGGCTAGCCCTGAAAGAACAAAAGACATCTTGAGCGATCCTAAGCAGGAAATGGGCTAATCTAAACATGGCTTGTGACACTATAAGTAGAATAGAAAGGGGAGGGATTGATTAGTCATTAATGTCCAATTGACTCCATATGGATGTTGCAATAATAAGGCCTTTTTCAGCGCAGTAGCAGAGTTATTGAATTAGAGGTTTATGTTTCCTTAGAGCTGACCGTGGGGAATTCCCTTTTGGTTCTTCTTGTTGATGTTTTAAAGAGAATGGAGTCTCTTACAAGGAAAAATAGAAGCCTTATCATAGCCGAGTGTTGCATGGATGTAGCTATCCTGTGCTACAGTATATTCCCACCTCTTAGTATTTACTTAGCACATTTCACAGCCCTTGCAGGTGAAATTTTAGAGCCCATTTAAATATTTCTAGTATTTCATGAATCACTCTTGTCTTTCTCCGTTTTCTCTCCCTTTTCATTCACTGACATGCAGCATGTAAGTAATGTTCGGCCCTCAAATCCCAGCTGAATAATACTTGTTCAGCATTTGGAATGAAAGCAGCTTGACAAACAGACATTTTCCTGCAGAACATTTGTGCCACTGAGTGACTACAGGCATCCCCATCCCAGAGCTAGTCATGTTTCCAAGTGAGTGTTAGTTTTGCCTAGTGATGAACAGACATTCCAGTAATGACAGTAGTTCATGAGACACCCATTTATTTTGCCTTTCTTGCTGGTAATAAAGAATGAGGAAGTCTTCTGAACGTAGGTGCGGATGAAGAAGCAAGAGGCAGACAGGGGGCAAAGAGGTAAATGTTACACTAACACTGCTACAAGTCACTTAGATAACAGCGAAGTAGTATTTTTGGTAACCTTCTCCAAAATTGAATGTTGAATTTAATAACTCAAAATAATAGTTAAATTATTATTCTTGTATTCTAAACTTTCCAAAGCTTTTTCTGTCATGTTGTTTCCAAATTTGCATTTTTCTGTTTATTTTGAAGAATTGCTATATCTTTCATAAAGGCTGCATTTGTCTGTCCACAGGTTAAGAGCAGGATGGGGGACTGCCAAGCTGTTTTTTCATATTCCTTGTTTCTGTGGCATTTCCATATTTACAAGTAACCCATCTCTAGTGATAAGAGTGAAGCCTGTTTGCTTTTTCATTAGGTTCTGGTCTCTGCAGTGCAAGCTGCTACCAATGCTAGTTGTATCACCACAGACAAGGCCAAGTACTTTGAAGGTCACAATCAGTCTTCTCCAAAGTAGGCAAAAACATTGTCTCAGCTTAATGAATAACTGATGATAGGAGCTTTACTACTAACCAGTCACTTTTACACTAGGAACCCAGAAAGATTGTCTTTATTTCTATGTATGTTATCTTGGTATATGTCTATGGAACATGGTATGCAGTATATTCTCTAGAGTAGCCAAAGATTTGTTATCTGGAGAGTGAAAGAAACGTACTGCTTCAAACGTGAATCAGTGGTCAGAGTGTGAAGAGTAATTAAGAAATAGGAGAGTGACTGATAAAAATATCTTTCTTTTTGCTATTCTCTTTCTTTCCTCATCTTTTTCTCAACCTTTTTTTCTCCTTTCTATCATGTTTATTATTATTGTTTGGGTTCTGGTAACATGTAAGGGCCCATTCTGAGGTTTTCTTGTAGTAGATGATGTATAAAATGAAAGGTAAAACCACATCTCATTAAAGAGAACAGGATTAACCCTAAAGTGGCCATGATTTCAGGGAACATGCTAAGAGATGGTGCCGGTCCTAAAATTCTTGTCATTATAAAAGATGAGAAACTCAGAAAAATGCAGACATAAACAATGTGACAATTGCTACTGCATGATTCTTAACACTTAATTCATGTGAAAATGTTCATGTTTCCTGTTGATGTTCAGATTCTTCTCTCTTTCTAAAGAACAGGGGTTCTTCTTCCTTTGTGCTGTCATTAGAGAGCAATCTCTTTTGGAACTAAAATATTATTTGAAATTACTGTAATGAAGCTGTAACATTTTTAGATTCATTCTCTGGTATTCTTTGATGCTTCCACAGAAGTGTTGTCTACCATGTATCCATAAAAAGGGATTGCTGTCCTCTAATCTTCCTTTAGTTTTAATCATCAAAGCCATGACAAGTTGAGCAAATGTAAAGCATCTAGGAAGTGAAGCAGTCCACATCCTCAGAAGCTAAAAGTGTCACTTTGAGGACAGCCTCAGCCTTTAGGCCAAAGTGTAGACTTCTTTCCCAGCTAAGCCAGTAAGGCAGCCAAACCATACTGCTTTTGCAACAATTTTTAATTCTGACCAAGCTCTTAATTCTGAAAATCTAAACCACTGCCTGCAATTGCAGTATGAACTATAACTAGCAGATAGTGTATTAGTTGCCATAGAAAGACAACTACAAATTTCCTCTTCTCTTCTTACACTTCACTAGTAGTGTATTTTTGTCTGTTATTTTGGGTTTATTATTTATTAGACTTGAAAATATCCTCAGAAAGAAGTAAAACATTTACTGCTTTGGAGTTACATGTATCTTTAAAAATTTCAGATGTCTCTCTCAGCAGTACTGTAATTATCACAATAGGAAAAAATCCATACTGTGTAAAGCCTATTGAAATTGTTTATACAGGGCACAGTACTGCATAATATCTGATTGATAGGATGAAGTTCCTAAGAACAACTAGTTTGAAAGCTTATTCTTACGTGTTTCAACTTGTAAGAGCTCACTGAACAGGTATACATTTTATATACTTAGCACCTCATTTCTAAGTTGAAAAAGTACTGAGACTTTCTGGCTCCCCAACTAGAATCACATGCTAACAGGAGTATTTTCTTGTAATGCTTTATCTGCTGAAAACAGTTCTGTAGTTCTGAGATAGTTAGAAGAACATGGAGATTATACTATTTTAGTTATTTGCAGAAATTCATTTTGCAGATGCTTTTGTGATGGAGTATGGGTCAACCTGCAAATATTTCCCCAGAGATCAAGTACAAAGAACATCAACTCTTTGGCTGCTTTTTCAAATCCTTTCAAATGGACTTGCTTAAAGCAGATGCAGCCAGAACTTCTTGGCCTTCTTGGGAAGGTTGTAATTTATTACTCTAAGTAAGAATTGTTTTCTAACATAAGTTTTCTATGAAAACAAATCATTTATAGTGGGTTTTTGTTTCGTGGTTTGGGTTTTTTTTCTTTTTTTTTTCTTTTTGGTTGGTTGGTTGGTTTAGGGGGTTTTGGTTTGTTTGTTGGTTTGGGTTTTGTTGTTTTTTTATTTGTTGTTGTTATGTCTAAATTATATCCAGATTAAAAAGCCAGTCTATGCAGCCTATAATCTTGAAGATAGTAAAGGTACTCTTTACCTGCATTAGGATTGAAAGGTCAGGCCAAAATTGTATTAGAAAGGGCTAAAGATAAAATCCTTAGCCATAGTTAGTAAATAACTTTGGGAGAGTAAAAGATAGAAAATCATTATATTGATTTAAATATGTCTTCTGTCCTTTGTTGTGAGTAGACTAACTGAATAACAAATGACAACTTTCGCATCACTAATAATTTAATTTTTCTAATTTGTCACCAACTTTCTAAATGCCCATACTGGGTACAAGTTTTACAGCATTATTTTAAAAGATGGAACAACCATTACTTGATATTTTTGATTTTTCGCAAATTATATAGACGTTTGTCTCAGTAAATGTTTCAGTGATGACTTATTACACTTGTAACTTATAGTTTCACAATAAATGTCCTCTCTCAAAAGATCTTATCTTTGATATGTGTGTTCCAGGCCAAGTGACAGCAATGGTCAGAGCCTCATTAACCATGCACACCCCTAAACTGGTCCTAGGTGCAGGTTGCTCAGCAAAAGTGCTCCTTTTTGCAATAAAAAGCTGACTGCAGCTGCAGCCTTCTGTAAATGCTGAACACCTGTAGCATGATACTTAACTGAGAATAGTATTAAAATAGTTTTGCATCTCACATTTGCTACGAACTTGTCTTCTTTTATGTGCATGCATGTTAGTATACAAATTGCCAAATTGATGTCGGTTGTAGAGTAATGGTATTGGAGGCATCATAAATTACCATGGTGATCCTCAGGAGAAGACACTGCTGTGCGCGAATGAGTATTTTGCTCTCAGGGTAATGTATGTCTTCATCTGGCCCAGTAGTTAGCATATTGCCCTGTGTTGATGGATATAGGCAGCTTGAAACTACACTACATTTCACTGCACAATAAACATGGCTGTCAACACCATATAAAGCAAAATCAATTTATCCTGTATGGTCAGTGCGTTTTAAATGAAATTAATGTACTGTGGATCTGGTGGCAAAAGGTAGTGTATTATTTATGCATCCTCTATTTTAGGACTTTTTTCATGTAAAAGTATGCCCTATATAGAATGTTTGTACATGGTATACCTAACATATAGTGTTTCCACACTAAACTAGGAAACTTAGCTTTTGCACAATTAAAACCTGGTGAGTTTGTCACTCAAATTAGTAAATCTGCAGTGTTTTTCTTAGTGTAAAAAACGAATATTATTTGGGAAATAAATCCATGTCAGGAGCTGTAATAGCTTACAAAAACGAGGCCTGTTGCTGTGCTAATTTGTTGTCAAGTACCTTCTTTTTCAAAGTATTGAATTATATGAACAGTGTGATGAGGCCTTCAGACTATGTCACTCTCCCACTGTAAAGACATTTTGCCTTCCTTTTATAGCTCATGTATAACCCTAAAAACATGTCATCATCACAATTTCAGAAGTTATACTGGAAAAAACATGCCTTATCTAGGCTCAGTTATCTCTCCTGTGTTAACTAGTTTGACACCTCATACTCAGCTCTGTGAACTGTAAAACTCAGTGAAGCTTTGCTATTTGTGGTCAAGAAGCAGGGCTGGAAGCATTCAAAAACTGAGTTAAGGTTAGCATGTACAAGTTGAATTGATGGTGAGTCACGAGACGCTGGGGTACCTTAAAACACAGGAGGCATGGAGAAGCTGGAGTGCTTATCTGTCATTCCAGAAGCTCCAGGATGCTGTACCTATGTACCTATTGAAGGCAGCCAGTTTTATTATATACATGAACAAATGCTCCAAGACACATCTAAAATTCAACTAAAGCAGATATGACTCCGTTCCAGACACAATCAGATCCATACAACTAGCAGCATGTACCTGGTGTGCTATATTATTTATTTTATGAAATGTTTGGCATATATTTCACTGCTCAGGCAGCAGAGTCATTTAAATTACTTGTGTGGACAGGTCTGTATCAGTTTAGATTCTTAAGTGTAACTTTTATGTGAGTTTTGTTGAGCATTCAGAACATGTATGTTATGTTAAAGTCCCAAATGGAAACTTTTTTCAAATCTCCACACCTTATCTGGAGAAATACCAGGACAATTAGTTTCCTCACTCAGGCATTGATGCTTTCAGCTGGGTGAGCCTGATTACGCTGAAATCAGGGGGTAGCCTTTCTCTCCCCGTCTCTCTCTCTCATAGATCTGGCAGCAGAAAGAGAGACAGAAAAAGAGAATGAGGCTGAAATAAACAGCACTGAAAGCACTTGCGTAATCCACGTAATAATGTTTTGCATCCATCTTGTTTCTTCCTGCCCTGATGTTACAGGAAGTAAAGCAATGAATGGCTCTGCAGCTAAACTACAGCAGTATTATTGTTGGCCAACAGGAGGTGCCACTGTGGCTGAAGCTCGAGTCTACCGGGATTCGCGGGGCCGGGCCAGTAGTGAACCGCACATCAAACGACCAATGAATGCTTTCATGGTTTGGGCAAAAGATGAGCGTCGAAAAATTCTCCAGGCCTTCCCTGACATGCACAACTCTAACATTAGCAAAATCCTAGGTAAGTGCAAGACAATGAGCGAATCATAACTGCCACTGAACCAAAACTGAGGAAAGCTTGAAGGCTCTGCTATAGTGGTAGCAATTGGCAGAAGTTAGCTATTTTTGGAACTATGGAAAGATGAGGTTATTTATATTGGTGACAAAGGCTAGTTACTTCCTTCTTGGATATGCAACTTCTCTAATTTTAGGTCGTATTTTGTTTGGGAGTTGTTTGCTGAAATTGAAGTTACTGAAATTTATACAAATGAAAACTCGTGGGTTGTTTTCATTTTCTTTGCCTTCCTTTCCTTTTTCTGCCCATTCCCTTCTGCTTTGTATTTTCAACAGCAGAGTCACAACGTACTACAAAGATTCAGCAGTATTGAAAAGCAATGTTTTGAGAAATCTGTTGCAAGATTGTACCCTTATAAAAGGTCTATTGCAAGATCCCATTAGTTATCACCTGAACTAGAAATCATCTGAATGTAAAATGGTACTTGTTAGAGTAAATATTGGGAAAAAACATTAGTAAAGTACAAAATCAAAGATTTATGTCAGACAATGCAGTGGCAAAGAAAGAAACCTGGCACAGTTTAAATGTCATGTACATGAATACCTTCTAGCATGCAAAATGGTGTTTGATTCAAATGTTACAATATTCACAAAACTAAAGAAGCACTAGTGTCATATCATTAAAATATTGTTTAGTTAAAAGATACCGTAGTTACTATTTAATTTGTGTAGATTGGGACACTCGGAATATAGTGTGGATTATATTTGCCACTCTTGCAAATAAATTGACTCTTTTCTGAGAAATTTTGATTTGCTTTTTAAGACCTCTCCAGAGAATTAGAAACATACGTGAGAATGAGTGGCAAAATGTTAAAGCCTATATTTGCTTTCTGAGTCTTTGAAGTGAAAGACAGAGTCCAAATGTAACTCATAATAAATAAAAGTAAAAATCAAGTTTCCTCTTTAATCAATTTATTGCAGACTTTGACTTCAAATACATTCTTACCAAAGTTTGTTGCATGTTAGTTCATTCTGAGGCAAGAATACATAGAAATAAGTGTTACTTTGTCCTAAAACTTCCAAAATCTTACTTAGTAGTTCTGATATTTTTGTCTACCATATACTAAGCTATATGAATAGCCTTTCAGTTTTGTATAAAACCTGCACTGTTTCAGTGTTGGCAGCTGTAGGGAATCTATATTATTTGTGTGCATTCTGTGAAAAAACTATTAG
Source organism: Galbula dea (assembly GCA_013399015.1). Taxonomy (NCBI): domain Eukaryota; kingdom Metazoa; phylum Chordata; class Aves; order Piciformes; family Galbulidae; genus Galbula; species Galbula dea. The sequence continues at coordinate 335,448 of VWZX01007992.1, forward strand.
GAGCATAGTAACTGTATTCATTAAAATGTAAACTTCCAGCATAAATATTTCAGAAGTGCCAGCAATTGAGTGTTTGTTAACCATCGAATTAACCTGTCAGTGTCTGCTCTGCCACAAATAAGTCTATTTCCAGATAGTATCTGTGCAGCTTTTCCAGGACAATGAGAAAAGGGGCTGAAATATTAGAACTGACACAGAGTATTGCTGGCTTTGGGTAATATTTATACAACTTTTCCATTTGTTGATGTATAAAAAATCTTGGTAAAAGAATAGCTTCCACCCACGTTTGCCACAGCTGTAATTGTTTTATTAATCTAAAAGGCACTAAAAAGCTATTTTCTGCATTTCTTATACCCTGAAGAAAAAAAATAAAATCCCTTCTCTATTCAAGTGTTTAGATATCTCCTTATAAACAATACAAGAGATCTGAATACTTTTTCCTCTTCCTGTGTACACTGTGCTAATTTTTAAACTTTTTTATTGGTGCAGCTTTCAATGAGAGTTTACAGTACCTGAAGTGGTGTATATAATCACAATGTGCTGGGTTTTTTGTTTTGTGTTGGTTTTTTTTAAATACAGTTTGGTTAAATGTAACTTTTTCAGTGCACTTCTGTGCATTTATTACATCTGGTTAGAAGATAATACGCATAAAAGAATTTAAAATACGTTAAGGTGACAATATTATGCCAAGCTTATATCAGAAGATTAGCACATACAAGACACCCAGACAGAAAGCGATTTTTCATAATTTTGTTGAATCTGTAAGGTTTTGATAATTTTTTCCTGTAGCAAGGTATTAATATCTACTAGTGGGAGCATGTAAAGCAAATCCTCGTAAAACTATCAAAGCAGCATGTATCCCTAGGCAACATGTTAAGCTCGTAACAGTGAAAGTATGGTTGTAGACCTTGCTTAACTATAATATTGTGTATGGTATTACAAAGGAATAGAATTATTCACAGATTAATGCTCATATTGTAAAAAAATTAAAGTCTGTTTTGCAGCATGAGGCTACAATTTTGAGAAGTAACTATTAATTTTAAGTGCACCTATTTAATAGATATTTACATATGCTTGGTCTGCAGCAATGTCTGAAAGTCAAGATTCTTGTAAGACGTCTCTGGTTGTGCATCCCTATGTGCTGGCTGGTGTAAATTCAAATCTGCTTGTTTAATTAACTTTATTATGGCAAGAAGACATGTCGAAATATTTATGTGTAAAGCTAAATCTGCTCTGTCTGAATACTCACAAGCGTTTTGTGTCAATAGGATCTCGCTGGAAGTCCATGTCGAATCAGGAGAAACAACCTTATTACGAAGAGCAGGCACGGCTAAGCAAAATCCACCTAGAAAAGTATCCTAATTACAAATACAAACCTCGACCAAAACGTACCTGCATTGTTGATGGAAAGAAATTGCGTATTGGTGAATACAAACAACTGATGAGGTCTCGAAGACAGGAGATGAGGCAGTTTTTTACTGTAGGGTGAGTACTATCATTGTAATTGTTTTCAAAGACAGAGCATACTGTTTAAAAACAGACAGACTTATTTGTTTAAGTCACTGAGTAATGTAATTTAGAAGGTAAGGATTTGAACCTGTAAAACCTTGTTAAAAACATAAGATACATCAAGCAATATGGAGTTATCAGCTTGCCACTGAGTGCTGATTATGAGACTGATTGTGGAATTCTTTAAAGTCAAAAGAAGTTGTTTCCCATTAACTTGAAAGGTTTGAATCATGTCTTTTGTGAGTTATTAGTAAGCTAATCCATTCTGGGTTAGTAATGACTCTAGGATCGTTTCCTAAATTAAGACAAGAACAAAAGAGAAAACCACAAAAGATTATTCCTATGTAGCATAAAGAGTCAGGAGAAGGGGGAAAGGGAGAAGGGACAGGAGTAATACCAATTGCATTAGGAATGCATGTGAAAGAATGATACCATAGTGTGAGTCTATTAGGAATTTTGTTATATATATAGAACTGTGGAAAAAATAGTTTTAAAAAATAGTGGTTTAGGAAGAGTCTTCCAACTAGCATACAGATAGACTGGGGTGGATTTCCAACTCAGAATATAGGGCTCAAAAAGATCCTGGCACACGTTTAAAAACATTTTTGTGTTTTTTAACAGTATTTCCTCTAGTCTGCAGCAGAGAAAGCAGGACTATGAAAAATCTACACGCTAGAGATAACAAAAGCCCAGTGAAACTCATAACTGATTTCTCTCTCCTGGGTTTTTTTGTTTAGTTGGTTTTGGTTTTTTTATGAATTAATCTGTGATGCTCAGTGCTCTAACACAATGTTTCTGGTGGTTTACCAAGAGTCTAAAAGCTATCTCCAGTGCCAGCCTTTCCAAATTCACAATGTTCTGCTTATTTCTCTAATCACAATAGTCTCTTCTTTTGGGTACTTCACTACCAGATAATTGACCTTGATGTCAATTATGTGCCTTCATTTTTGGCTTTTGATGCATAACTCCTGTTGCAGTCAATTATTTTGTGGTACAACCTGCAACAATGTGGGCTCTTTCTTCAATCAGTAAATAAAAGTGGGTTTGATATCTTGAAAATAGCCTTCCAGTCTATATTTTTGGCAATGTTTTTCATTTTTCAGTCTCAGAGAAATTGTTTGCTAATAGACTTCCATCAAAATTGTACATATAACTCTAAATAGAAATCTGAATTTATACAGGACATAGAAAATTATTTTCAGATTGAGAGAACAAAACTCTAGCTTATGTATTCCAAAGCAAATTGACAGACCAAATCACATCTAGACAAGGAATGCCAAAACAGCAGTCTGAACAATTTGAGGATTGTTTCCTAATTCAAAACAGTATAAAGCAGTAGCATTTTACACACTGAAAGTGGTGGCTAAATATGGAGGATGGATTTAAAATGCCTTTCTGTGACTTCCCACTGTTGTCCCAAATCCCCTTTTCCCTAAAGAAAGAATTAAAACAAAAGCATTGGAAGAGACCAAATGAAAAGAAAGGTAAAAAAACAGACCAGCACAGCTTTTTTGAGCTGAAACGTAACACAAAGCATCATTTATTTCAGCAGAATAGTTTACTGAGTCATGAAGAGCAATATTTCATCCAAATCAGACTATAATTAAGTGAAACACAGAAATTGAGCCCATCAACTTTTTAAACTTACTCTTCCTTGTGTTTAATGTAAACATCACATAAAGCATCAGCTGGAACAGTTTTCCTGACTGACCTTGTACACATCATTTTTCCACTGTTTTGATGGAACAAACAGCATAAATCGTCTTTTGGAACTGTAGACTTGAGAGCTGAGATGCAGTTTCCTTTTCAGAATGAATGAAATGAGACAAATGTGGTTTGTAGGGTTGAATATACTTTATTTACAGTAAATATTTCAGTGTAAGATACAGAACAAAAGTACAAAATAGACTCCAGTGAAATGTGCCAGATGCTTCATACTGCATGAAGTCTTGCTGCCCTTCCTTCCTTCCTTCCTTCCTTTCTTCCTTCCTTCCTTCCTTCCTTCCTTCCTTCCTCTCTCTTTCTTTCATAAAGAACATACCAATTAAATTGGGAATGCGTATACCAGAATGGCAAAAACTTATCATCGTAGAATGAAAAGATCAATAGGAGATGTGTGAAGAGAAAGATATACCTTGAAAACAGGTGGCTAGAGGAAAGTATAAATAGCAGGGAAAAATCTATTCATTCGTATTTGTGTTTGATATTCTCTTACATCAAATGCATATTTATGGCTTAAGCAATCCAGCAAGAGCTAGTTTGTATGAGAATGCCTTGGGTGAGCCATTGGCTAGCATAGAATAATCCTGCCACGTGTACAACTATCACACCCACCTCTGTACAGCTAGAGTTTTACGTCGGTTGGCATTGTAAGATGCAAAAAAGCTCATACAGCTTACTTCAGCAAACTGCATTCTTCAATAAACATTGGCAAGATGCACAAAAGTTTACAGAATCTCAAAATACAAACTAGCCAGGCTTTAAAATAAAATAGAGAAATAGGCTAATGAATGCCCAAGGTCTGTCATGATCTTTGAAGAAAAGCTTCCAAATAATTGAATGAGAGTGAAGATTTCTTGGATTAAATTGGGCAGGAAATTCATGTTTTGACATAAATGTTATATTTGCAATAGACCAGCGCAAAAATCTAGGAGCTGGCCAATATTTTAAAGAACAGTGTGGATGTGCATAAGGCTTCTATTGCATCCCTACACGAATGAGTTTTGTTCCAAATGAGGCATATGATATACAGAAATAATTCAAGTTTAATGCAGAGTATGTTAAAAATTTGCTGGTTTTAATCTAGTGGAAGCTGGATCTTGAAGCCAGATATGTCTTTAAAATAATTGAGTTATTTTTAATAATAAAATTATTAATGGGAAGTTGTGAATGATAACTTTAGCATAAGTTACTCCATGAACTGGCTTCAAGTGATTTACAATTTATGTTCAGTAGTACTTTTTTTATAATGCATAAATGTGAACTAACAAGCCATAAATTCAGGCATTTTAAGTTAAGAGTCTGCCTTTTGTTGCCTTATCTTACAAAAATAATTCAATTCTCTGTCATTTTTACAGTCTAATGCTCTCTAAATACAAGTATATGATATATACATTTCTCTGCAAAATGATGTAATAAGTAACTCTTTTGTGTGTTTTACCAGCATAAGATGTTTAGAATAAAGCCTTTATAGTGCTTATAACTACTGTACACACATAGTCTGAATGTTGGGAGACTACGGTTTTGAATAAGGCTGTAAATTTATACTCCTGTAGCTTGAACTTAAGCACACAATGGCTGCTTTTGTGAGATTTACTGTTAGTTCTTTCCTTATGGGAATGTAAGTTTCAGGGGTGTGTAGCATATAAGCATTTTCCTTAATGCAATAGATTTTGCTTCATTTAAAGAGCTGTCAGAAAATAGTTGGGAAGGGGTCAGAAAACAATGGTAATTTGCCAATTTAAATGTTTAGCTAGTTTTGTAAAAGTCAAGAATGGAATGTTCTCTAGAAAAATCCTAAGGATGAATGACACAAACTTGTGAGCAGATCAGTTGCTCTAAGAATTTTCATTCTCTGCAAATTCTGCTTCATTATGCTCAGATAACCTGCTCTCTATATACTTCAAGATGAGTGGTGCTTGGACAAATATACTCTGTCCCATTGAAATGTGGAAGTGTAAAAGAGTTTTGCTGACTTGCTTAGCATGTAAAAGAATATCTGAAATTTTTAACTTGCTTTATCTTTTGGAGCTTAACACTGACAACCATCATTTTAGGAAGACACTTCACAGCCCTGCCTTAAATAGATATTTTTTCCTTCTTGCAGCTTATATAAAGGCAATTTACTTTAAAAAAGTGTACATTTTGGGGGGAAAGGGTAGGGATGGGGTTTTGATCCTTATTGTCATCTATAAAACAAGATCAGCTTGCACTCAATCATTCTTTGAGTGTATTCTACAACTCTTGTTAGAATAGTTGTAAAAACGTTTCTCAAAACATCTTTTGCCATTAAAGTTGCAGTGTTCTTTGATGAATGACTGGGGATGCTTTCTTTTGTCAAACATTTTGTTCTAAGAAATAGCAAAAAAAAGTGTCAGCTGTTGTTAGGTGGACAGATTAGAGAGAATTAAGGTGACAACTATGTAGAACTTTGCTGTGACCACATGTGGGTTTCTTTTTCCTTTGCTTTGCGGAAAGAGTCATTAATGTGAACATTTTCTTTGTGTAAATGTTGTGGAGGAGATACATGTGGGATTTTAACAGTAGTATTTTATACTCCTGACAACATGCAATCCTAGAACAGAAATGTTCCCATGTGAGTTAGGTGTTCAATTTTGTGGGTAAAGTATTGAAAGATGTTTGCTGAAAATCACTTGTGAGCAAATACATTGGCTGAAAATTGTTTTCACAGAACATTTATCAGATCATTTAAAAAGTGAAAATTTAGTGAAAAATCCCTAGCTGTTTATAAATCATCTGCAAATCATCATCTATAAACAGGAGTATAATGACTGTGTCAGATGAATTACTGCAATGTTTTTGCTCGCTGCTAGCCAGGTGTACCATACTTATACAACAGATGTTTGAATTTCTCAAGCAGTGCAGAGGCTTTAAGAGTTAGACTAGCCATACCAGCCACTACTTACATTATATAATTATTAAAAGCATAACAGCACTACATGTTGGTTTAATATTACCTTACACAGAGTGTTCATAATTTCACTGTCTGTACTGGTGCCCAGGCTTGAAGGGCTTTGGTTTCCCAGTAACTCTGCAGTGTGATATATATCAAAATTAAGAGTTTGATCAATGAACAATAAAAACTCAACATTTAAGCTCTTGTAAATAGCTCTACATAATTTTGTGTATTGGTTTGGCTACTGATTAAGGATTTGTGAGAGAGTGGTTTGTGGAATGTTGTTTTGAATTTTAGTATAGAATGACACAGGGATCAAGAAGTTGTAGATTCATTAGACCATTCAAATACATCTGATACTGCTTCTGCTAAAATTATGTAATAGTTCTGTAATACTCAGTCAATATTGCTGTAAAGAAGATTGGGAATACATAGAAATATATGATTCTTTAAATAGATTATGTAAATAGGCATGTATGTTCAATACTAGTCAATACTAATATGGCATCTTCCAGGGTATTTAGGTATTTCTGGTACGGGAGTATATTCATTCAGTGTTACATCTAAGGTATGATGGAGATCCTCTTCCTTTAGACAAGTTACATCCCTTCTTTTTTTCTTAGCTTTGCTAAAGGCAGTGATCCAGAAATAATATGGGAACAGTTGTATGAGTGTTTTAATATCAAAAAATGTTATACTCAAATGTAAGGAGGAGATCTAGTTAATTTGTAGCCAGTAATGGCTTGACCATGGAATGGGTTCAGCAACCTGAGCTTCACTCAGCAAAGCAGTTGAATATATATACATGACTGTAAAAGAGACATTGCATCACTTAGTACAACTATGTACATGCTTGCAGTAAAGCTTTTGTTGAATATCTTGACTGGCAGTGATATAAGCCTATTTTAGTTGAAATGTGGTATTGCTCCAGTCCACTTAAAAGCACATGCACAAAAAAGACATTATATAGTGCAAAATTAGATATCAGAAGGTAAGATGTGTCAAAAGTAGTAGTAGTGCATCCTTAACTGGGTCTTGCCATGTATTTGCATTGTCAAAATAAATCAATCTGACATTTGAGTCTTGGGAAGGAAGTCTTCATTTCTGTAGACTGCCCATTACCACAGAAAGAAGAGCATTTATTCTTTTTTTTAAAAAGTATATTGCTTCAGAAGTTCATTCTTATACATTAAATCTTGAAAAGCAAATGGCATTCTGATCATGGATTTAAATAAAAAATCAAAAAAATCAAAAGCCAGCAATAAAGTATCGAATGTGTTTCTGAATGACATAGGAGTCTACCTAGCGCTTTATTAGTAAATTACATACATGCTGTTAAACAATGTTACATAGTTGCCTCTCTGCCATTCTAGCTAGTTAAAGGTAACCTTGAGGTTCCCTTGTTTACAGAAGCTCTTGTGAGGAGTTGGAGGATTTAGATTTTTGGATACTTGATGCTTACAACAGCAGTTAGGCATCACACAGGTGCCTGGAGCCTTTTCATGATCTCTGCCCAAGTGCTAGCTTGCAGTATGGTTTAAATAAACACATAAAATACATCAAAGAATCAATGTCTGGTAGCTACTAGTTTACTCTCCGGTTGTTCTTGTGGGGAGCTAAGATGAACCAATACTCGTCTGTGAATCCTAGAGGAATGCATGCAGCCTTTCTAGGAAACCACCAGCTTTTCTTTTGTGTGGACTTGCAGAAGGTCTTCCCTCCTCTGAACCCAGGAAATCACGTTCCCCTCTTGTTTTTCCTTCCAGACAACAGCCTCAAATTCCAATCACCACGGGAACGGGGGTTGTCTATCCTGGTGCTATTACCATGGCGACTACCACGCCATCGCCTCAGATGACATCAGATTGCTCGAGCACATCTGCCAGCCCTGAGCCCAGCATCCCCGTTATTCAGAGCACTTATGGTATGAAGACAGACAGCGGAAGCCTTGCTGGAAATGAAATGATAAATGGAGAGGATGAAATAGAAATGTATGAGGACTATGAGGATGATCCCAAATCAGACTATAGTAGTGAAAATGAAGCCCATGAGGCAGTCAGTGCCAACTAAGGAGTGTTCACAGAATTAAAGTACTGAGACTCTTTTGGGGTTTTTTGGGGTTTTTTTGAACAAAAGTTCTTAAAGAGCCTGCATGCATGTGTGGCTCCTACACTTACATCAGCAGAATGGTCTTAAATGTTTCTTAACGTGTGAAACAGATTGTTCCCCTAATTTTTCATGAACTTGTTTTGGGGGTTTTTTTGGGTTTTGTTTTTGTTTGTGTTTTTTTTTGGTTGGTTGGTTGGTTTTTTTAAATTTAGATGAAGACATTAACAAACATCAGGACTTGAAAACTTATATGAATCAATAGCTGTCTTACAAGTCTTACCTTTTGTCTTTTTCCATTTGGTTGCTGATAAAGGTTTAAATTACTGTTTTAGATGGGGGTTATACATTCTCACTCAGGTATGCTGTGCCAGCCTACAGGTTGTGAATGTGTTTTTATTCTGGATTATTTTAGAAAACAAAACCTGCATATTTCATATTGTGAAACAGAACAAGTCCACAAGTGTGCACATCTGTGCATCATAGCTTGTCTTTAAAAAAGTCTCTGAATTCCATTTTTTCCATATGTATAGCTGAACTTCTGATGTGCCAAACTTTTCATAACTTTTGAATCTTAACATTTAAAAAAAAAGTCTTAAAGGAGACACTGCAAAGTCTTAGACAATCCTTTGGCATCTTAAAACAAAATATATATAAAACCTAATTTTTTCCAGAATATGGTAAAGTACTCAGGAATCTGGAGACAGGATATTCTTAAGTAGTGAACATGGTTGCCATAGTGCATGTGCCCAATTGCTTTTGCCTCTTGATGTGCCATTAGAGTGAAATTTTAAGTAAGCACAAAAGAGCGATCACCAGCTATAGACAAGCCTGTCTTAGCAGTGTGAGGCCACCTCTGATTACATTCTCTACCCCTTTGCTTTTAACCCTTGCATTCAGTCTTAACATGTTTTCTTAAATATTGTTTATTCATTCCAGAATGTCAAGGGTCCAAATACTTAATATTTATTTTTAAAAGTACTGTTGGTGGCATTACACTTACAATTCCTTATTGATATTTTTAAAAGCCCCTTCTTTCTCCTCTCCTAAATTACATAGGTATATGAAAATTAGAAGTGCACATGCTACTAAAATGAACATGATATTTATTAATGAGAAATTCAGTTGTTCCTGTAAGATTGTATGTTCAAGGAGCACTTGAAAACACTCTGCTATATGTGATGCAAAATAAAGTGAGTACTTTTATATGTAGATGCAGTACAAATATTCCTAAAAAAAAAAAAAAAGTGTTTATAGTTATAAACCTCTGTACTTAGACAGCAAAGGCAGATGTAAAATCCAGACTGTACAAAGAGTCCACCATGCTGAATTTTTAGGGCCTGTGGAATTCTGCAGTGAATCGTGGCTCCGTACACATCATGTTCCTATTGTCACCTGATGGAACTGTTTGCTACCGTAAGTCTTTATGCAGTGATTTATATGTGAAACTCCTAGTGGGGTGGGAAGTCCACACAAATATCTGACTTGCAAAGCTGGAAAAATGGTGCATCAAAAATATTTGTTGAATATTATTCATGTGGTAATGTGAGGCAGATCTTCATGAATGCTTGTCATGTGCTTTGGGAACTTTGGATGTAAGGTGCTAGAGAAACTAAAATTTGTATTATTACTAGAAACAGTGCAATTGCTAGAGAAATTCTAGGAAATACACAGGAGATCTTTAAAGATTGAAAATTTATTACATTTCAGAGGCAGAGTAGAAATTGACTTTATTTTTCTCCCTCACACTCCACTCCTGTTCACAAATACATCACTATATATATATATATATGCAGATCCAGTGGGCCTGATGAATACATATGCTGAAACTCCTCAACTCCCTCAGCTCTTATTTTGAATTAGATGTGTTCAGCACATAGGTGATAAATTCAGACCCAAACTGAGAGGTATGAGTGAGCCTAGAGCAGCTCTTCTTGAAGTCTGTGGGAATCTTCCCACAGAGCTGAATGGGCATTGTTTAGGGCCCAGACAATGAAAGATGTATACTGTTAATGCTGGCTATCCTTGTGCTATCAGTCTATCTTGCAGAAATTCATGTTGCAATGACAAAATGCTGTATCGGGAGCAGTCATTTTCCTTGTAGCCCCACTAATACCTGTTTGAGCAGAGATAGCCATTGTTGCCACTGTAGGAACCACATTTAAATGTGTGAGAACAACCCCCAAGACAAAGAATATTGTTCAATTTACAGGACAATTTATAAAGGTAATGGCATAGAAACACAGTGGTCAAATTTCTCTGACCATTTTGTAATTTGGAACAAAATGCTATATTTTTAATATTTATTTAAATGTGTTCTGAGTCCATGTCTAGTAAGCAATAAACTGGTCTAGCCAAGACTTTAAAGGCATATGCTGTGTCGTTAGCTGGTGAGCGCCCTCTTTAAGCTGGCTAAGGTACTGATAGAAAGTGATTTCTGTTCTTATAATTGCTTGGGAATTTGAACTGGTTTTAATACATTCAGCTTGGACTGGGGGGAGGATGCCATTATTTCCTTAAAAAATGAATATTTATTAATGTCTTACATAATCCTCCAGTTAGAATCTCTCCTTCCCCCAATGTCACTTTCTTTCTCTCTTGCTCTTTTTTTTTTCTTTCTGGTTTTGTTGCATAGGTAGAATGCTGTATTGTTAGCATTGTATTTTATGTAATTATTTTTTTGCACAAAGGCAGACATTTAGATTAGTTTGTTAATTTTTTAAGATTTTATGACCATGCCAAAATAATATTCTGCAGGCTTGTGGAGAACAAAGGACTGTTCTTTAGGACTGAAACTTGATTTTGCTTGTAGTACAAAAAACCACACACTCACAGATGTTGTTTCGTAAGTGTTATAAGCACTGGATATAAATGGTATTTTTTATCACTTCTGACTAATGTGAAACTGTTGTACGAAAACTACATGAACAAAAGTCATCTGTTTCGACTCGTGTGGGCCTGCCTCACAGTTGCCGGATTTGAGTCATTTTTATGTCTTGTTATTTCATTTATTTATGCAAAATACATGTATGTATGAACACTTTGTTTTAGCTCCAGCCCTGCCTCAGTGCTGATGCTCTGTAAGTTAAAGCCACATTCTTGAAAATAACTGGCTGTGCAGGAATCGCCGGCTGGTAAAAATTGCATTTATTGGCTGGGGGGAGTGGGAGGAACATATTTGAATCTCAATTGTGCATATGAGTGTTTTATTCTATTTATTAGCCGACATTGGCTCTAAAATGTCAGTCGAAATCAAGGAAGGACAATCATAAGGATAAACCCCAACATTTTGACTTTATTAATTGGAGCTCAAAACAAAGTTTTTGATGAATTTACCATCTCATTTTAGATTTTTTTAAAATTGTGTAAATATAACATAGGAAATAGAATTTTATTTTTTGTTCATGGATACTTAGTGAAGTATAAGTTATGTATTTACTTTTGTTCTATATTGGTGTATGTTGGTCCATATTAAATGCTGACAAGTCACTGTACCTCATGTAGATGCTGAATTTACACCCGTAGTGTGAGCGCAGTATTGTGGACTTGTAGCTGGGACAGCAAGATGCCTCACTTGTGCTCTCACTGATTTTTAATAGCATATTCCACAAACACAGAATACTTTCTTCTTTTTTAGAAAGTTGATACATTAGACACACCAAATTTATGATACATCTCACAGGAAACACAGTTACTCTTCCAAATCCCAGTAAAACTGATGAGAGACTTTACCTCTTAGTAGATGAACTTAAAGGTTGTTAGTAAGAATGGCATTTGGGAATCAAAAGCATATCCCTGGAAAGATTGTCACGACTAAAGTAGCTCTTGCAATGCAGTCAAGACTCAATAATATCAAAAACTTATCTTCAACATTCATTAAATCATTTATTGTCCTATTACAATACCGTGGAAATTGTTCACAGAATACACAAAGAGGACTTGTGGAATTGCTTTTTTTTTAAGCATTGTATTTGAGTGGCCCTTAATAACTTAAAAAACATAACAAATCCATTCAGGTAATGCACAAATATAGTAATACTATTTTCTCTGTGAACAGACAGTTTAATTAACAGATACAATATATATTCTTTTTTGAAAATTATAGAATACTTATTTTCAAGAGAAGAACACTCTTTTGAAACAGTCTGATACCAGCTAAAACAGTTCATTTCATATTTCATGAAAATGGAAGATAAAAGTCTTAATGGAAACAGAACTGCTTTCCAAAGTTCAGGTTTATGTGGAGAAATTACTCTGATGAAGTGGCCCAGTTCTGGTCTGCCTGTATATTTGGGAATCACCACTTATCTTGCGAGACCACCTGCTGAGAATACATGGGATCACAATGTGTTCCTAAATCAGTGTACTCAGGTGCAGGATGAGGCACGGGGAGGGCAAAAGATGGGGTTACTCTGGGGTGGGAATGCAAAACAAACAGCAGCATTAGTCACACTAAATACCATACTGTGCAAAATGTATAGCAGTCAGCTGTGGACATTTCCTGCTCAGAGTACAAACACAACCACCTCCTAATGCAATCTAAACCACAGTCCTATCTCTGGGTTGGCTTTCTGGTTTTGTTTTTTGGTCATATCAAAGGCATGGCATTTCAAAATAATTTCCCAGCAAAACAATACTACAAGATTAACACCCCCATCCTCCCCCAGCGAAACACTTCCCTACCTGCTTATTATTAAGTGTGTTTGGTACTTCCATGGCAGTCATGAGGACCAGTGAAGCATTGGCGTTAATTAGGGGCAAACTTTGCTGAGCCAGGGTCACAGTGCAAACAACTGCACTGGAGATGCAGCCAGCAGAATGTATGATAGAGTTCTTCATGTTTTTATGAGAAGTTAAGGAATGGGCTTGGACCCTTGGTGTTTTGCATGCTTTCTTAAGGTTCAAGGTGGCACTTAAGCATGTTATTTTAAAAGAATAATATTATGTGACCTCATTTGATCTTCTACAAAACACTGATTTTCCTTTTAAAAAAAACTTCCCCCAAACCTTTTTTTCAATATAACCCATTAATATCTGATTTTTCTCAGATCAAACTACATTTTTTATATACTGTAATGTCCTGCTACAGAAGGAAAAAGAAGTATATGCAAATATATTTATTTTAATCCATTGCCCTTATTAACTACCAGATTTGTTGGAAATGGTGACGAAGTAGTCTGAGATTTCACACACTGGGTAAAAAGGGGTGGGGGGGGCAAGCCGGGCTAAAGGAAAACTTATCAAATTGGTATTTATGGCAATATGAAAGCTATAAAGCAACTTAGTGACATGGCTTGCTTTGTGATTTCCGCTTCTAAAAACCACAAGTGAGGTCCTTGGTGCTCTTGGAGTATGGGGAATGTGCAAATATTTAACTGTTCGTATGCTGCACATTGCAGACCTGCTAGTGTGCATTCTCCGTTTGTCTTCCTTTGTCATTTGTGTTTTGCTTTCTAGAAAGCAAAGTTCTTTTCTTGTACACTTCTTCAGCTTGTAGCAAACTAGAATGCTTAGCATTTATGTTCATTCATTATTGTACTTCCCATGTAAAAATTTTTTTATTACATTAAGACAAGCTTATAAGCTGTTACTACATAACTTATCTTACTGTAACTCTTATTTCCTGACATTGTAATTTGTTTGTGATGTATATTGTGAGATTGTACTCTATGTTAATTTAATCAGCACAATTCACTGACATGCTGGACTGACATGCTAGCTGCTGTTTCAAGTTGTAAAGTTTGTGTAGAGCTGTTGGGACAACTGAGACTCTCATCAAGGTACTATGCTTTGATCCCTATAGCAACACTGTGGGTGCAGCTCTGAACAGCGAGGGCTGCTCGTTGGACACCCACTGGCTAACTTAATGGGCAGGTTTTCTTTGTAGAAATTCTATATACAATGCAGGTACCTACCTGGGCCCATGGCTGGTAATTATTGGGCGTTTAGAGGAAAAACTAGTGTCTATTGCTGCTTTGAATATGTTTTAAAGTCTGAAAATGTAAATAGTTTATCAAAAAAAAATCTTGTACAGTCCAGTGTAAAGTTTTTAAATGAACTTAAAGGTTGCCATCACATCTCACACTCTCCTCTTGATACAGTGAAAAAAAACAAACAAAAAAGGTAAACGATAGCTAAGGATACTGATAAAAAAAAATCTGTTCTTAATTTAAAAAACAGAATAGTTATTCTTAGCTCTGCATCATTGCATAAACAGACTTCTTGGATTTTATTGTGCAGTATTGACGTGAGGTAAATTAAATATTAAATAATCTTTCAGTGGTACTTTTTAAGAGTCTTCTCCTCCTCTGCCTCAGTTATTAATGGAAAAGACAAAATTGAAAGACACGGTCCATATACAGTATGTTCTGGTGTATGTTGGCACCTTACCTACATGTTGGGTGGGGGGGAATTTTTTTTTTTTTTTTTTTTTTGCACAAGGTGCTTTCCTGATATGTTAAACATGTCATCCTTGGGTGATACAGTATATGCCATGATAGGGGTTTAGACCCCACAGGGGAGTGTCTATAAGACTGCCTATTTATGCTCATTTACCTCAAGACTGTCCTCTCTACCCTTAATCTATTCACCATCACTCCATCTTTTGTACTGCTGTTGACACTTACAAATTAAAGATAAATTTTGTTTTATGAGATGTGTGCGTGACTTCTTCTACTCATCCCTTATTATTCCTTTGAAGTTAGTGTTATAGATAGACCATGAGAAGTTGATGGACAGGAAAATGAAACTAGGTCTGTTCGGTTGGCCTCCTTGAAATTTAGCAACTGAATCATTCAGCTCTTTGGGTTTCCCCATGCCCTTCCATTCTACAAAGACATTTTTCTGTCTCTGAAATCCATTAACAGCATATGCTGTAAAAGACATGCATGATAACCACCCTACTTTGGTAATATTCACTGGGTATCGTCAGTTTTGTAAGCAGGAAGTGCCTTTGGTAGCAACATGATATCAGAAGGACTTTTACTGAGTAGAAATGAGACAAAATTGTTCTCATATCTCTTCTTTCTTTGCCTTCTTTTCCACTGCACATAACGTGAAACAAACTAACCAAAGTTGACAACAAAAAGCCCTATAGTTGTCATATTGCCATGTCTGTAAACTGCTGCCATTTGTGTATTATGATTGGCTTTTGACTTAGTAATTAGTCATAGTTCTTGTAAGAAAAGAATACATTACATTGTAGTGTACTGTACTATAATGTAATAGAACATTTAGATTGTGCATTACATCAGATTTCGGCCAAGTTTCAGTTATGGCACAAACCACCCTGAAACATCTAAGTGGGAAAGAATCTTTACTTCCCTGGAGAGAGCATCATACATTAAATTATTAAAAATGACACAATGCATTATGAATCCATGTGATGAAATACTTATAGGTCAAAAGTGGATGTAATGAAGTTGCTGACCAACATGTTATAGTGGAAAAACAGATAAATACTGTCTTGTGCAATTTAAGCTTTGGTTTCTGGTAAGGAGCGAACTTAGTTACTCTAGCTGCAACACTAAAGGTCTTGAGGAGAAGGCAGCAACAAACTATGTATTTCTGCTACAACAGTTTGACAAAACACATCAATTGTTATTACATAGATACAGTGAAATGCAAGCTGAGGAATGACATACAAATAGTCACTGCTTCATGCAGCAGCAAGAGACAAAATGGTTATCTGACACCTATAGATGTCAATCTAAAAAAACATGCACAAGTTACTGTGCAGGACAGGGTGCTGTCTCCACACACAATCTTCTGGAGAAGGTAAGGTTTTGGAGGCTGCAGGGCAGCACGCATGTTGTTCCTAGTGCCGAGAGGAGTAGCATTCTCAGGACAGATGGGTGGCCATGTGAAAGCACCATCTGGTTTCGTTCCCTGGAGGACAGCACCTCTGACCAACTTAGGCTGTGCTGGCTTCCCTGCACTAGCCTTATCACTCTAAATGGCCATCTTAGCCTTCAGAAATTTTCCTAGTAATACAGTATATACATCAGGTTACTGCAAAGGAAAGATAGCAACAGTGCTGGATGAGATAAGCCTCTTGGCCTCCTAAGTTACCATTGTTGTTCCAGTCATCACAGGAAGTATCTACCTTACTGGAAGCCACAAGCCATTTCTCTGACACCAAACAAGTGACAGAGCACAACCAAGATGAGAATTGCGCTCCTGCTGCTCAAGTGTATTCTCCTTCCCTCAGACACGTTTCTCCCTCTGGCCGAGTGCTGAAATGCAGTCTCAGAACACTAACTGTGTTCTCCAGCAGCAGTGACAGGTTCCTTGGGAGCCTGGAGGACTCACTGCAGTTAGAAGGTTTCAGGATTAAAAGGTTCAGCGTGATGGTCTGTCTCCCCACTGGTTACTCACACCAGGATTTGCCTGTGGCAATTAATTGCTACCACAGTAGCCCAACAGCAGCAGCTTGCATGGGATAGGAGCAGCAGGGAGGAAGGGGAGAAAAAACAGTAGTTGATTTATTTCTTTAATATACAGTTTACAATAGAAAATATGAGCTCCAGGTTGTGTCTCTGAGCAGTTAATGACCAGCTGGGTTAATGGCCTTCAAATACTGCCATTGGTCATTAGCTGCCAGGAAGTATCCTTCCTGTCATCTATTATTGCTTAATTGTATCAAGACCCACTACAGTGGAGGACTGTTAAGTCTGTGGATTAATTGGAATCTGACCCTTAGTAATTCTAATAATATCAAGGCTATTGCATTTAGGTTCTTGGCATGACAGTCCATAACAAATTTCTTCAGAGCTGTTCTGCTTTATATTAATGCCTATTGGATGATTGACACAGTAAAACATAATTGCCCTGTAGAAATCACTGTGGTCAATTGTATTAAGAAATACTTAGGGACACTTTAATTTACTTTGACACCACAGACTTTAAAAGCTTCTATACTTCTATTAAAACCTACTTAGAGGTCTGGTTGCTGTTGTAGCTCATCAGCAAAGGATCACTTGGTAGAAAAAATGTAATTATTAGAGCTTTAATAATTCTCCTTAAATAATCAAATTACAAAAGAAATGCATATTGATTATTTGTGTGGGGTTTTTGTTTGGTTTGTTTAGTTTTTTGCTACTCTTCTGGTTAATTAGCTACTAGCAGGACATGTGAAGAAATCAACTTTAAATTAGGTTTAAAAAATGGGATGTAAGCTCAAAACCTGTAAACATGAAGTTCAAAACCCCCTGAGTCTTCCATAACATCCAGCTTAAATGTTATATGAGTTGGGTACCTCACACTTCAGACACATGCCTAAGCTCCTTTTTAAGGGTTATATTTGGAAATCAGGAAATATAAATATTGTGCTATGATCCACAGCTATGCAGGAGAACCCTAGCCTGCAAGACACTACAATCAGCAAGTGGAAAGGTAACTCTGCCACCAAGAGCCCCTGATAGCTAATTGTGTCTTTATAGCTACTGTATGTTCACAACTAATTAGTCACAAATAACCTACAAAATTGAAAACACAATAACTGTCCTACCAGGTTAGATCACTAATCCACCTAGCCCTGTAGTAATATGCTCAACAGTAGCAACAGGAGATAGTAGCTAATAGAACAGCATCTGAGCCTGACCAACATCTGTGGCTCATTCTCATATTCCTCAGCATCTATGGTCACTGTGTTGGGCTGCTAATGGTTACAGGCCTTTTCTAGTTGGGAAATTTTGGTTGATGAAGTGATTGGGGGCAAATTAGCAATTAAGTTTGCAGCCTGATCTTTCAGTGAAGGGCTTTGATAAGCAGTTTTGCAGCAGCCCCCAAAAGAATAAATTATTCTTTTTGTTGGAAGAAAATCAGAGAATTGAAACAGTCAGTCTATGTAGAACTGAATTGCCAAGTCCATTGTATGATCTAAAATATTTAAGATGCTAAACTTCTCCCATTTTTTGCAGGATTTGGTTAAAACTTAACAGACTGAATTCAGAAAATCTGGATATCATTGATTTTAATGATCAAATTACTCAGTCACTATGAAACATCTTTTATTCAAGTATCAGGAAATCCACACTTGATACAAGACTTAATTCCACTAGAATAGCTGCAGCTGCTGGAAATCTAAAGGGTAAGTGCTGAAGAGGGAAAAAGAAATCCCTTGAAACCCACCCACCCACTAAGAAGCGCAAATCTTTTGTCACATACAGAGAGATCATGCAAAAAAAGGACTTTTGGAAAAACCTTTAGATACAGACTGCATGTTTTGAGGAGCGTGACTGTAGAGACTAGCAAGGTCTTCTAGTTTTGACAACTCTAATATGGCTTGAAAGTGTACATGATCTTATCTGTACAGCATCCCCTATGGGCAGTCTGCAAAATCCCTGTAAGTACTGCTCTGATTTTATATCATAGAATCATAGAAAGATTAGAGTTGGAAAGGACCTTTAGAGGTTATCTAGCCCAACCCTCATGCTGCGAGCTGGGACACCTATAACTATTATTTTATGGGAAAAGGGGGCTTATTTCAAGGAAGACATGCAAGTATGAATCTCTGCGTTACACTGTTTCACCGAGCTGCTGTGATCTGTGCTGAGGATGGCACTTCTTGGCTTCTCCCATGCACACATGTATGCACGTGTCATAGCGTATAACAGATTCATGGCTCTTGTATTGTATGATAATTTGTTTAATGAATTTAATAGAAACTTGAACTGAATATTGTATTTGAAATTTCACTTATTTCAGGCGGACCTCTGAAATTACAAAATTATAAGCAGATTAATACAATTACTCGAAATGACCAGCCCCTCGTGCCGCCTGTGGGGCAGGACGCTGCAGCGGGCAGTAACGTTGCAGCAGGGTGCCACATTTTTGTCCGTCTGACACCCGCCGTGCCTGCGGGCTGTCGCAGCCCAACACGCGTGACAGCCTGCCAGCAGCCTGCCCGCGCCCTCGGGTCCGCAGGGGCTGTCTCAGCTCGAGACTCCTGACGCGTGCGCCGCTCGCGCACCGCCTGCCCTCGCCCTCGGGGCCACTAGGACGCTCGCGGGCGCCGCGCGCCCCCTTTCCCGCCTCCCTCCCTCTCTCGAGCGCAGTGGGCTGAGGGCAGCGGCTACCAGAGCCCCGCGCAGCCT
This sequence comes from Galbula dea, assembly GCA_013399015.1. Classification (NCBI taxonomy): domain Eukaryota; kingdom Metazoa; phylum Chordata; class Aves; order Piciformes; family Galbulidae; genus Galbula; species Galbula dea. The sequence continues at coordinate 354,795 of VWZX01007992.1, forward strand.
CCAGCTCCGTGCCCTCCGGGAATCGCTGCTGTCCCACAGCGCCTCTCCCGCACCGCCAGCCCTCCGCGAAGGGGTTGAGAGCTGGGAGCGGTGTGGTCTGAGGGGACGAAGGTAGCGGAGAAAGCATTGACTCTATCGCGTCCGCTGGGGGTGCTGGCACTGGGTGGCTGGAGCTGTGGGCAGCCTCCTGGGAGAGGCTGGCGAGGATTTGGGTCACTGGGAAGGGTGCGAGGACAGCGGGATGAGTGGTGTGACCCTCGTGGTGATGCTGGGAACAAAAGTGCCTTCAGAAAGACCTCGGAATTGTTACAGTAAAGTTTTAACTTCTTGTGTAGCTCAGTAGCCACAGGGTATGATGCCTCAACTCACAACACCTTTGACTCCGCCTCTATTTTTATCTTCTACAGCCTTTGCCGCCGAGGAATTTGTCTTAAGTGTACCTACCCACCTCCAGCAGCATCCCGAGGCTGTTTATGATACAGTCTCGGCAGAACAGCTGTGGATTATGTCCTTCAGACTCCACCACACAGGTGACTCTTGTTGAACTGTGAGCAGGTGCAAAGGGCCAAAAGGTATAAATGGCCCCAGCTGGCATCAATTTCTAATCTCATGGGACAAACCTGAACTGTGTGAAGAGAGGTCACAGTTCCCTGAGAACGTGGAGGTTCACGGTGGAAGAAGTGAAAGACAGAGGTTAGAGCATATTTTTATGTTTTCTTCACAGTGTTTTCTGAAGCTTAATGGAAATGCAAAAAGGAAAGGAGAGCTCTAGTGTAACTGAGCACATTACCACACAGGGTGTTTGGAAAGTGCTAAGGCTGCAATGAAGAATGTAGAAGAGCTCACTAGCACTGCCTTCCAATAATTTGTGTGCTAAGGGCAAGAGAGGAGTTACAAATATTGTTTGGCTAACACCTCATGGTATAAAAGACAGTGGGTGGTTGCAGATTATTTGGTTACTTGTTTGGTTTTTTTTTTCTTCAGATAACGGGTTACTGCTTTTATGTTTTAAGTGTGTCCTACTCCCACTTAAGTCATGGGAAGCAGACAGTTGGTTCAGCATGTGGAGTAAGTGCACAATATTTTTCCAGATACAGTATTAGGATTCGTATTAGATGTTATATGTCGGGCAGTGTTTCATAAAGCTACCTTCCTTGATTTAATCCATCCCTTGGCTTGATCGTGCTTAAATATACACTTCTTTTTACAATGTGTTTATACTGCAAGGAGGTTGTGATTGAATTGCAAACAAAATAGATCAGACAGTATGCAGTCTGAAGATGCCTGTAAGAGTTGCAGGTTGTGAAGGACTTCAGATTAGTTCAGTTATTTATTCATTCTTAAGGGGATGAAATAGTGGATTTCCACAACAATAAGACCATGCATGGAAACAGTTTGCATTCCCTTACTCCCCAAACTTCAAAGACAACGAAGTTCTGAAATGAACCTAAAGCACTCTAAAATAATGAGAAGAAGAATCCTGTTCTTCTCTGTTGAAAATGTTATTCCCATGTGAAGGAATAAAGTAAGCTTTAAATAGCTCGTACAGAGAAATACAGGATTTGCCACCTTTTTGGAAGCTTTGTGCAAAACGCGCATTTTGCTTATGTTTGGAATCTTACAGTAATCACAAAAGCATCTTAAAACTTTGAAGTTTTCTGTCGTGATACTTGCTTATCTTTGCTCACATTTGCTTTTAATGTCTGAACACTTATGTTCAGGCATCATAGATCATGCTTCCCGCCTCTTCTCATTTACCTCCAACAGCTTAACTTGCAATTTATTGCAAGGATTGCACCTATGAGTAAAACAGGATCAGACCTTAATTTGATCTGCTATTTATTCGTTGTGTTAATTGTAGCCACAGGGTTGTATTAAGAAAGTCAAAAAGTACCACTTGTAACTGCGGAGTGGCTCTCACCTTTTAAATGGAAAACCACTCATTTTCTATCAAAAATAGGTAAAAAGTGGTTATGAGGTAAATGAAGAAGGTAGAAGGGTTCCTGCTTTTCCATTTTTAATGTAATTAATGTAATACTGGCACCCAAAATGTAGCTGTCTGGGTGCAAGCCTGTTCCTAGCTTTTACCGCTGTTGGTGGGAACAGATGGGTAATTTCTCACACTTTTGTTTGTTTGTGTTGTTTGTTTGTTGTTTTTCTTTTTTAAATTGCAAATGGGGTTCTTGTTAGGCTAATGGATGTTGAGATTTTTACCTCATGTTAATCGGGAATTTCATCTGCTTGTATTTCTGAATGATGCATTCTTCTTATGCTTTTCCTTCCAAAGCAAGATAGAAGACAATAACTCACAGAACAGATGAATGAAAAACAAAATTCAAAAATCACAAAGAGAAATTCTGGTCTTACAGCAGCCACCACAGTGGTGAATTCCTGGTGCCCCAGAAGGCTTTGACTGAGGGGTTTGTGTGATGTCTCAGTGTCCACTGAAAATAAGGCACCAAGCTTGAGAATGATACATTAAAAGGAAAAATACCACCTTAAGTCTCTTTCAGGCCAGAGTGAGAAATAGAAGCATTTCAATTCCATTGAGATACAGTAGTTTTAGAAGTAGATAATTTTCTTAAGGCCCCTTTGAAAATCCTAGCCTTAAGATGCTTGATGTATTAGGAAAATGAGTAATAAACACCTTCAGTTCTCAACTTTGGGAGTGGGTTTCTTTAGCTTGCAGTGTTTCTGCTTCCTTTCACAGAGCACAACACTGTGCTGGATACTGAGGTCTAGGGATGCTTGATGACTTCAGAGAGTCACCTTAAGCCTGATACTTTCTGTATTGCAAAAGCAAAAAATTCTGGTAAATTATTAATCTATCAGTAATGAGTTGATGCTGCACACTACAGTGAAATGTGACAGAATACAAGAAATAGGGACTTGTTCTCACAGGTTTGGGTTTTTTTTGTAAAATGCCATTTTTCTCTGTAGTTCCTTTTATAATTTCTTTTGAGAAAAACATACCATCTAATCAATGGATAATTTGACTGCTAGAGATGTATTGGAATAAGAACTATTGCTGTTCTTGCTTTGCCAACCTTAAATACTGGTTTAGTGGTTCTCCTCTCACATTACAGCGAAGGTGAGAATTCTTGAGTTTTGTGGGGTTTGTTTTTCTTTTTTTTTTCTTAGATTACTTTTGCCTCTCTTTCAGCCTTGTGAAAAACTTGACTGAAAGGTTCTGGATGCCAAGGGAACAAGCTAGCTCCACCACCAGTGACTTGGGAGTGCCTTGTACCTTGACTTCACCAAAGCCAGCTGCCATAGTAAATCCAAGGCAGGATGTGTTTAAAGTGAGGCCCAAGTACCTGTGTAATTCTCAGACAATGAGGAATGACAAGGCTTGCATCACCAGGGATTGTCTTGACTTTATCTTGATATAAGTGGAGTTTGCCAGCCCTAATGAGTCTATGATTTTATTATACTGACAGTGTTTCAGGAAGAAGAAAGCCCTTGCAAACTGTCTGTGTGCTGTCCTGGTGGATGTGAGTGAGGCAGAAGCCACCTGGGGAAGTGGAATGTTGCCACAGGTGTCTCAAATCTCTGTTTAGTGAAGAACCCCCTTCCTTTGAAGGCTCATCAGGGTTGCATAATAAACATAGTAAGTAGGTGTTACACCTGTTTGCTATAAGAGGTAGAATTTTTTTTTCCTCTTGGGGAAGTAGAGAAACGTCTGAAAAGCTAGGAGGCTTTACTACAAGTACTCACAAAACCTTGCACTGCTGTTTCTGAAATCTGTGGCATCCTAGGTGAGTGTTCTGTCCTTAGTTTGTTCAGGTTTTTTGGAAGTGTCTGTATAAAGAAAAAGGCGGTGTAATCTGATACTCCTACTATTTTGTCTGTCTGGTTATTAGAGTTCTTTTCCTCAGTAAATTGGTTTGTTGGGTTGTTTCATTCTGCTGTCTTTAGAACAGATTATAATGACATCTGTTTCTTTTATTACTCTTTACATATTAGAAATACATGCAAAAGTAGGGTTTCTTTGGTGTCTTGAAGCATTTTGAAGTAATTTGGAACTGAGCTTCTCTGATTTTAAAAAGTGAAGGTAATGTTACTTCTACTAGTATGTGTTGTGGGGGTGAAGTTCAATACAGCCCATAATCAAATGGAGGGAAAATTTGTCTTTGTTATGCAGAGAATTTCCAGCACAAAGGCTAGTGGTAGATGGAGTTTGGTGCCTGATGGCCTGTGAGAATTTCCTTTAATTTGGTTTGAGATTAAATATTATGCATGTAATGCTACTTAGAAAAAGAACTTTTGTTCATTTGAGTTGTGAATACTTTCAAAAAAACTTGTGGTTTAAACTCTTATTTTTGTCCAGCTTCTAGCAGACACTGATCTCTTTTGTGTCTAGAAGCTAAGGTCCAGGCCACTAATTCCAGCCATACTAAAATCCCTGTGAGACCTGAAGTAAAATTCAGTAGAATTTCTGAAGGAGAGCTATTGCCCTAAAATGCTGATCCTAACCAGCTGGATATTTTGAGAAGTTAGTTTGCTAGTACGCATCATCCTCCACCCATTTCTTTTTCTTCTCTATTTTGGTCTGTATGGGTTAGGACTAGACTACATGGAGCAAGATAATGTAAACATAGCCCAATTTCCTTATGCCAGTGTCATGGGGGTGGGGTGGTTTTCCTTGCTCCTTGTGTTAAACCATCCATTAAAAAAAAAATAGGATAGAGAAAGATGTGGGTGACAGTCTATAGAAAACAATGCATGGTCCCTTTGAGATTACCTCAGCTGCCTATTTTGGTTTGTGTACTGTGAATCCATTGGATGCTTGAGATAATTTTCCTGGGTGTGGAACTTCTCCCTGTCTAGAAGGCAACAGAAAGCTGACCTAGTTATCTGGAAGGGCGTATTATTAATGTAGTGGTGCCGCTTTATGATAGCGACAGCTACAGTCATATGCGATTAGTCTTTCTCAAGTATAATGTGAGGGTTTCTTAAATTGAGAAATAAGTGGAGACAAGAGGGCTGCAGTTACCATTAGCTTTTATACAAGACTGGTTAAAAGCATACCTAAAGAACAAATGTTCCAGCCCTCTTCTGTCGATGGGCAGATGTTAATAACTGTTTTCTGCAACACCGACTTCCGTACTCCTTTCTGGCCAAAAAAAGGCATTGGCATCAAAGATGTGCTATGTCTAGTGCTTGTTTCTGAACCTAAGTGCAGAGAAGCCTGTCTGGCACTGTTATAGTTCCAGACTACAGTCCACACAATGCATATGTTGTACTAAAGATCCTTAAAAGCGTATGTGTGGGGTTTTCTTTTTGAATATCACCTTCAGGTATATGCTACTTCTGGAGTCATGCTTCTACGTCAGGACATAGAACAGTGCTGCTCTGTACAATGCTATGTTGTTTTCTGCATGATGGTATAGGATCACTCTTGCTACCCTGCCTATGGTTGAACTGATTGCTTGATTAGAGATCAGACGGGGATTTTTGGCAAGAGTGTAATAGCAGAAATCTGAAGAAAACTTGACTTTTTGAGACTTAGCTTTAGGTACACTCTAACTGTACTTTGTCTTTTGGGACCTTGTTTTGTCCATGCATTTATCTAACAACAATGAAAAACTTCTGTGATGTCATCTTTTCTGAGTCAGGCATGTCCTCTGTTCTGACTTAGTGTAATTCAAGGGAGTCTCCATCTGCCCATATATAAAATTTATGGTCTCACTGACATACAATTATAGAGCACTAATGAATTGAGTGATGATTAAGAGAGATGTGGCTGCAGAGAGGAGGCAGACAAATTAATGGCTATTTCTTAATTCTGCCCACCCTTTCTGTTCCTCATTCTGATTTGTTGAATAGTTCGGTTTGGACTGATGTTTTTAATACTTGCAGCCCAAAGGTGTGTGTTTTAGGTTTTTTATTTTGTCTTGTCTTTTTCTCCTTAAGGAAGCAAATTGATTCCTTATGTTCTGTCCATTAAGTTTCCTTAACATTTTTTTCAACATGCGTAAAATTACAGATCTCTAGAGAGAACAAAATACCACATTGCACATTGTAATATTGCATCCAATTGCTTGCTTCTCCTCTCTGCTGCCAAACCTTCCAAAAATCAGAACACAGCATTAATACATTTACAGACACTGTTTTTCCATGCTTGATACAAAGTAAAAATATAACTGAGTAACCAGTCATAAAAATAATTGATGTCACTTTGTGGTGGCTAAATACAATTCTAGGGAATAAAAATATACCTTTGCCTTTAATCTGCTGCCTACAGTCAGAGTGAAGGGGAGAGATTTAGTTGTGTGAGGACAAATTTGAACAGTGCCATCCCGTGTGTGGCTATGGAACTACACTGTAAGTTATAGGTAGCGAACTAGCACCTCTGAGAGAATCAAAAAGGTGGCATCAGATTTCATAGTTGAAGCAGATTTTGTGAGGATAGTAAATGATACCTAATATAACGCAAAAGAAAAGGAATGTATACCTAGGCGATCACTCTGTACCATGAACTTGAAGCATAATACTGTGTTTGATATATGGACACCTGCAAACCAATGAGAAAGAACGGCAGGCTTAAGGACTGTTGTGTATTTTTCACTTTTGCTTGATTTGCATTGTTAAAGCAAAATGCCTTTTCTGAACGTCAGTGGTGGAGCAGACTATGCAAATAATCTTTTTTTCTCCATTGCTCGGTTACAGAAGCAGCACGGTGTGTTGTGCTGCTGTGTGGTTTGCTCTCTCCCTGACAAACTGTTCCCAAGGAAGCAGGGACATAGTTCTAGAGTTTGTGTCCAACTACAACTCTGAGATGGTGCTCAACGTTTTAAAATTGTTATTGTGCTTTGTGGCTCAACAAAACAAATCCCAGCTCTGCTTTGAGGAAGTCACTTACTCTGTTATTGCATCCTCTGACTATATTAACACTGTTTTTTCACTTCTATTTTAAAATATTTCTTTCTAGCCTTTTTCTCAAGCTCTTTCTCCATCCCTGATAACCTCTTATATCCTGCATCTACCTGTTACTAGCAGTCCTGAGCTCTACAGTCTTGATTCTCTTCTCTCTCCAGAACTTTTTCTTACTGTGTCTATTCTGTTTTTCCCCTCTCCTTATCCCATCTGTTATTTCCTCTCTCCGCCTTCACTTTGCATGGACTGTGTCAATCCAGCTACCTGGGAGTCTATGTAGAGCATTTAGGAAGAGCAGAATAAGGTAGAGAGGAAGGTAAGGGAAAGAAGACTTTAGCTGGGTTGTTTAAAAAGGAACTTGTGTTGGCAGTACTTAGTCGNAGGGAGAGGGAGTAAAGTATTGAGAACTGTTCCAGTGAGCTCCTGTTCATGTTGAATCCTGTCAGCAGAGAACTTTGCTACTATAACAAGAAGTCATGATAATTTTATATCCACTGATTATGACACAATTTTTACGGGAGAATCTGTTGTGACTTCTCCGTTCTGCCCCTCTCCCCTTGCCACAAAACAATTTATAGAAGGGATAGGATACTAAATATTTAAGGAGCCATATAAAAAGTCCTTTTTTGTTCTTTTCATCAACTTTCTCCTTGTCCTCTTGCCAGCATGTGCAGTAAGTTCCTGTCCCTGAGAGCTTGCACCAAAACCACAGTTTGAACCAGGCTATACATAATGGGCGTCTGTTAGTTTCTGCCAACTGAAGCTCCCAGCAGTAGATGGAAAATTAGACACACACCACTGCACAATAAATCTTATTGTAATTCACCCAGCTAGCATCACCGTGAAAGGCCTTGAAAAATGTCGTGTGTGCTTGAAATCATACTTGTGCTACTGCCATTAAAGAACAAAAAAAAAGCCTCTCGTAAAAAAGTTTCATTTACTTTTTTGTTATAAAATACTTTTTACTGGTGCCAGCTGGAAGGAAAACGACCCAGTTAGATCTCAAAATTATGATGTAGCTTTAAGTGCTATGTTTAGATTAACTGCCAAAATGTTAGTATAAAGTGGTAGGTGTTTGTACTGCAGATAATAACTAATGTACTGTTGGTCAAGATAGGCCACTGTTCTGTTATTATTGTATGGCTCTTATGACTAAACATTGGAGGAAGCCTAGTGGAACAACAATATTTTACTGTGCTTTGAATACTAGCCTGTCAGAACTTAATTGGGGTGCCAAAAATCTAATGAATCAGATGGGGAAGATGTCTTTTTTTAATATGTGCTGATATTTCTGATTTGATTCCATTCTGTAAAGTGAACTGTATGCCTTCTGTATTTCCTGGCAAGTACAGTCTCAAATACAGTCAGATTCCCGTGACTGTCAAATTATTATGGTCTTCCAAAGACAGTGAAAATGTTTTGGTTTGGGGTCCCCCCCCATGCTTGTGAGACTGGGTTAAATGTGATGTATATTTTAAAGGACCTAGCTTACAAGGAAGAATCAAGGTTAAAAGCACTTCAGAACTCAAGTTGTGCTGATGTGTATGACCTTTGGGCCTAGAATTAGCTATTTTTACTCTGTTGATATAAAACATTAACCTCAGTCAAATGCTTCTTGCAAGAAATGAAAACAAAACTGTGATGTTTAAATACACAATCTAGATGTACCTACACCACTCGCCATGAAAAAGTCAACATTTGCTAACAGACACCACATGGTGGATTCTGTGGTACTGCAGCTGTTTTTTTGAATAGGAGGGGAAGCACCTGTGGGAGAGGAAGCATTTGTAATATCTTGAATCTACATGAGCTCCTAACCAATCTTCTGTTGTCATTAGTCCATGTTTCTGATTTATCCCAACTCTCTTCTACTATATGCTGCTTTCTACTATATGCTGCTATATGCTGGACAATAACCATGGCTAGATACCGTTCAGTAATTTTAGGTACCTGTTTTCTTGCCCCTGCTCATGACTCCTGTATCACTACTGTGTAGAAAGATTTGGTAAATTATACTAGCTGCAGTAATGACCACTGTATTGGGCTTTTTTTTTATGAAGGCAAGAGTAGGATGAATCAAAACAGGAAATATTTGTACATGTTTCTTAGTCTGGCTCTGTCTCAACTCAGAACTGAGCTGATCTTGAAGTTGTATTTGGTCTTGCTTTTCATAGCTAGCAGGACTTCTAAATACAACTTGGGACTATTTTCAGAAAAGGGGAGTTCAGAATAACCTCTAACTTTTGACTAGTCATAGGCTAACGGTTGGAAATACCATCTTCACCTTGTTTAGAGAAACAGGAGATTTCCAGGGGACATGTAAATAGCAATGATGACTAGCAAATTGCTGACAATTGCTATGTTTTCCAAGGCTTTATCTTGGACGCTATTTTAAAGGAAAAGGAAATTGCCAAACAACGTAACCAGGAGAAACTTTATGTTCAGAATGTATGCTAAATTTGCATTATTCTTTGAATTAACTTTCAAAATATTTTTTTGTTATCTATGGAAAATACAGTCCAAAAGTTCTGCAGTTGTTGTACACTATTGAGAGAGGTGATTGGTGAGTTAATATTTATGCTTTCCTTCAAATGAAGTTAATAATATACTTGCTGGTTTAGTGTCTGTGGTTTCAGGAATGGATAGGGAATAACTGGCAATGCTTCAAATAGGGGAAGTAGTGCACTTCAAATAATGCTATTACATTGATCTTTGTGTGGTAATGATTTCCTTAACATTCAGAATGACCAAAAATTTATGCAAAATTCTCTGGCTACCAAATTAAAAGAACAGCAGAATTCTTCTCAGAGTGGTATTACTTTATATTTGGAAGAAGGGTATTTGAATACAGCACAGTGTAAAATGGATATGAATAAAAATACAGGTTAAAGCTCCTTTGCGTCTGTGTTCATAATCAGGACTATTTTGTTTTGTTGGAGTACTAATGTATTGAGACTTTGTAAGTTTTGAGTCTTCTGAATTTGGAATGCTGTAGACAGTGTTTTTTTAATTCACTAGGACCTATAATGTTTATCTAATGCATTTTATTAATCTATTCATTCTCATGTTAAATACACATTATTGCAAGTTCTCCTGCTTAAATCCGTAGAATGAGAATTTAACACCTTAGCCTTTACTGGGCCAGGAAGTGATCAGTGGAATGCTCTGGAAAGTGAAAACTGTTTATTTTAATTTGCTACTCCAATTAATGTGTTCAATAAGAAAATACTTTTAATTAAAATATAGATGCTAAAAGTATGACAGTACTTTTTTTTTCAAACTAAGATGTTTAAAATAGCACTTTGGAAATGAAGTTTCTACTACTTCTGTTGAAAGATGTGCACATACAGCAATAAGCAACAGGGGTAGCACCACCCAGCTAGCACAGAGGACTGAATGATGTAAAATGGTGTAAGGGATATTGAAGCTTTTTATTTGCAGAGGTTTATAGCAGAAGAGGACCTGGTGAATGGACCAACACAGGACTTCTAAATATACCTTTGAACTACTTGAAGAAGCATGATAGAATGTGAATCCCAGTCTAGCAAACTGTGATAGAGAGGATGCGGTCTGACAATTAACCTTTGGATTTTCAGGTTGGCTGCTGAAGTCCTGATTTCCAAACTGTGAAGCCTTGTATCCTCTTGTTTCTACTGGCATCGCTGCTCAGAAGTGGGTCTGAATTGATGCTAGCATACTTCTGTTGCTATGCTGGGGTTTTAGGTGTGTGGTTTAAGATGGATGACCAATGAAGCTTTGGTTCAGTCTTACCTGAGGGTTAAATTCTTCATTGAAAGATTGAGAGGGGTTTTGTGTGTGTTTATATTTGCTGTGTAGGGGCTATAAGTTGAAACCTTTGCAACCAAAATTTAATGCTGTTCGGTATTTGTTTGTCTTAGTAATGTGAACCTTTCTGAAGAATTAAAGGTTAGATTTTGTTGTTGTATAGGTGTGGGGCCTTCTTTGACTAAGGGCATATAAGTGTTAATCTCTGTACTTTGTCTAAGAATTGTTATTGTTGTGTTTTGTTCTAAGTGTTGCAGAAGTTGCCAGGCCAAAACCTTGACTATTAATAGCTCTAGGTTTGTTGAGAATGGCATCCAGTCCTGCTGTGAAACAGCTGAGTATCTGGGAGTTTGAGACATGTACCTATTTTTCTTTTCCTTGTTGAATGTGTAGTATCCAAAAGGAAGGGTGTGGGTTAAGAATTCTAAGAGTACAGCTACCTCTGTTGGTAAGATACACACTTTGGTAAATGCCACGTATACTGCAAAACTCTCCTGTGGACAACACATGATGCTTCCATTAACTGTAGCAGTCTTAGAATCTGTACCATAAATAACAACACTGAATTTGTCTCGTGTTCAGAGCGTATAGGATGACCATGGTGGGGGAGGGGGGGGAGCGTGGAGTGAAATCATTAAGGAAATAGTAAGTAGAGTGATAGTTACAGAAAGCTACAGCTGTAACTGAGCTTCTTCTTTATAGTCTAGGGACAGAACATGTATTTATTCTGATGAAAGTGAAGTTACTTCCTTAATTATGGCAAAGTTTGTCTTTGTTTCTGTGCAGCAAAGTAGTCCAAGCTAAAATGCTGTCTGAACAGTCTTGAGCTTTAGGATTATTTAAAATCCAAACTTGGTTCACATCTGAAATGCTTCCAGATCCCAGTAGTGTAGAGCTGAGCCCCTCTCTACCTCTTCTATTTAGCTTGCTAGTATGTAAAATATAATGATAATTTACCTTAATTGCTGACATGCTTGCTATCTTCAGATACCTACCCTAATTTCCCCAGGATAATGAAATCATGTTTGACATGGCCAGTGATGCTATCTCAGGTGTCCTTAAAAATTAAATAATGAAAGTTGGATTTGGCTATGTCTGGTCCATGGATGTTTTCGTCACAGTGGGCAGCACTAGTGATGAGGGTGCTGCTTGGTTTTGCGCTGAAAGAAGCTGTCTGGACTCCAGCCACTGGACACTGAAACTTTACAGCCTGAATCATATCATACAAAACCACAAGATTGCTGCTAGAACTGAACATTTTAATTGTTATTTTACAGACCTAATAAGAGTCTGCTTTGAATCTTCTGCACTATGTGTTTTACTTAGAGACATATACTGGGGACTCTGTTGGGTCCTACCATTAGTTTCAGTTTTAGGTGGTGCATGTTGTCATGAGTTGCATGCTGTGCTGATTAAGCTGCATACTTCACTAATCAAGCTGCAAAGTTAAGTAGGTGAAATTTAATACACTCTACTAATCAAGGTGCATTCTTTGTTGAACATGCTGAATATTTTAATTGTAGAAGGTTTTTTATGTGTACTCTGGTAACTGGCTTGGAGGCCTCTTATTGCCTGCATGCATAGCTAGCAAAAAGCCACCAGCAGCTATTCCATTACAGACAATGGAAGGAATGTGAGCTTTCACTTTGATATTTGTTCTAGTAGACGTTAGGGAAGAAGTAATTAAAATTGGTCCTAGTGAGCAAATGACACTATTTTCCTTTGATAAGTCTCATTGGATTGCACTGGAATACATTCCTACTGTAGCAGTTCTGACCAATGACAAGGGTGCATATGACTTTCGCAACTCAATTTGGGCTTTGGATTTCACTTAGGAGTGACTGATCTTTAAAGCCCTCTTGTGATGATTATTGTCCTCATTCAGCTAATCTTAATTCAGTTTTACTTCTGATCGTTTTCTTTGGCTCATCTCAGTCATGTCTCTGAACTAGTTGACAAAGATGGAAGAGTGGCAGTTCTGTCTCTTCTTCTCTTGCCAATAACAGAGAGAACATATTGGGAAATACGCGAAGCGATGGAGGGAAAAACAGGTGCTGCAGGAAGTTCAGTAGCAGCACAATTCAGCACTAGGACTCAAGTTACACAGAGCCAATGTAACAAGCAACCATGCATTTTAACTACTTTAAAGAATAATGGTAAAGTAAGCAATTAAGGAGACTTAAGAGGTTTTTTTTTTTTAAAGAGAGCAAAGTGGAGCATATAGGTAGGAAATGACATCAAAGGTGGAAGAAAGGGGAAAGAGAACAAATACTGAAAACTGAAGTAATTCCACAAGTTTCTACTCTGCATCTGCATGTGATAAGGGCCAATAGACATCTTGTCTGTATTGCAAGTTTGCGTGTTCTAGCCTTGGTGGTCTTCTGGGTCTAGTCTAAGGGTAAAATCTCCCTCTGTTTGCAAAATGCTGGTGGACTCATTTGCATGTGTTGCAAGAAAGAATTGATTCCCTTGGTCTGAATCTATCCTCATTCTGCCATTGCTTCCCTATGTGGATTCTAGTACAGGGGCACCTGTGGCGTACAGTAGGTGGTGGCATCCTTCATTGAGGAAAGATTTCAGTCTGTGTTTCAGCAGCTTAAAAATGGCATAAAAGAAATACTGGCTGTTTGAAAAAATGCCCGTTATTGCTGCTGTCCATATGGAAACAAGGTGAGTAAAGTAAAATCCCCAGTCAAGAAAGGCTTTCTGAGCTTAAAACAAACAGGAGAACCCCCTAAGAGTTATGTGAAAACAGACCTCCTTGCAGGTAACTGCAATGTAGAGTGCTATGAGGAATCAGGTAGTTGTATAGAAAGGTGAGGGGTTTAGTTTCAATTGTTTAGAAATGTCTTTTGCTTTATGCAGTCTGGAGTGCAACCCACTCGGCGTTAATTAAGCAGCTTGGTTTATATCATTATGTTTATGCCTATTAGTTTTTGATTTGCGATCTTTGCATCTAACCACTGGCGAAGTTTGTTCTTAAGGCCATTAGTAATTGAGCAAGTTGGTGACTTTGTTTTTTTCCTGGTTGCTTATAGTAGAGCAATAAGAACTGTCTCAAGGGGGCATAGCATTGTCATACTCTTGGGTCAGTGTGATTACTGAACATTATTTTCTGTCATCTTTTATCTAATCTTCACCTTTTTGTTGGGGTATATGCAGGGAAAGATGTGATTGTAAACAAGGTGTAACTGCAGCTTCTAAATACTTAATTAATGTCTGCTGTCAACTGTTGACTTTCCACACATGAAACATTGCAGTTCATTTGTTAACTGAATTATTGAGATGTCCTCTAGCTTTACAGTGAATCAGTAAAATACAGTATTATGCTTAGTAGAAACAAGCAAGTGCCATAAATTACTAAAACTAAATTGGACTTCTCAACAATAATAAATAGAATATTGTGTAATGCAGTGACTGTAGTGTGTTGGTTTGTTTAGGTTTTTTGGTCGTCCACTGATATGCTCAAATCATGATTCCATGTTAGTGGGAAATAATAAATTCTACTGTAACTCCAAAATTTTGTCTGGTGATCAATATTGAATGTAATGTGCTGCCAGCTCTGTAGAGCAGGGGGTTCTTGTTGCGTATGTACAGAATAGGTGTGTGTGACATACACAGTCGACATCTGATCCAACACTGAATTGACTGTTCAACAGCTATTAATACAAATGACCAGCTGCATGAGAAAACTACTCACAGATTTAACTTACTCCTTCTCTTTTAGACTTTCAAAGTAGAAATTTCTGTTGTGTGAATTTAAGGACAAAATGCCTATAGGAATTTTGTTTGAATGTTGTTGGAAGTGAAGTTAGATTTCTAGGATACTTCACAAATTTAAACTGCAAAGGATGAAGATGTCCATTGTGTACCACACAATGTCAGTGCGAAACCTTAAAGACTAAGTAAATTCCAGAAGATGTAAATTCCACTCAGTAGCATGCAAGTTGATTGCGGCTCAACATTTACATAGGCTCTTTAATTAAGAGTAAAGGTCAATAGGTTAAATAAGTAACTTAATCAGAAAATTATGCAGAAGTGCCACAAATCAAACACATTATACAACCCTTGAGATCGATATGGTATGCAAATCGATCAGTAAATTATATACTGTATGAATTCAAGTACTGAAACATGCAGCGTGATATTGCAAACACAATAGTTTATAGAGCATGTCTCAGTTGAGAGCCCAACAGTTAATTATTTTTTAAAAAATGATTGCAGCTTTCCTTTGTCATCTATAATGTTTGATTCCCAGGTAACTAGCTCATCTTGAGTGTTGTACAAAGCTGTGACCAAAGTTGGTCTTTGGATGAGCGAGTCAAGGAGAGGTTTCAAAGCATGCATTATGTTGCATATTCACCAAGGTTGCACAAGGGGTGGAGAAAGGCAACAAGACTTATTTAATTGGTAAACTAAGGTGTAGGCACCCTAGAATATCAAAGGAGCAAGGTCTGGGTTCTACTTTCTGCTATGGTTTCCTTGGCACAAGAAAGGAAGAGGGGACTGATTTATGGCTCCCTCATTCTCTTAGTTCATTTGTGCCAGCCCTGACTGCACCATAGGATAGAGAACTGAGAATTCTCTTTTACGAGAATTGAGGCAAGCCAAAGTGCAGTATGTTCCAACCACAAGCCTTCCCTGTTTCCATTTACTTGACAGGACGTGAGGAGTTAGGACCAGATGTTCAGCATGTGGAGGTGGGTATAATTCCTGGCACTGCAGTGGACCTATGCCCAGATCCAGCCACCTTACTTTTCTTTTGGGCTTACTTTCCTATTTTTTTTATTATTATTCTGCATCTATTTTGAAACAGGTGACTGTTGTATTCAGGATCTCAGACAACTGTTATTGATGCCACATCATAGGAGTCCAGTGCAACAGTTTTGAGGGTTGTCTGGGTTCAGAAAAATCTATGCTGTCCTTAAGGGTGGGAAACGCATTCCATAATTAGATATTTGTAAGTGCTAGTTTTTCAACCAGTGAGAACAATTTTTATCACCTGGTGGGACGCAGTATGTTTTTAGTGCATACCACTCTGTTGCCAGGTCAGAAAAGCATTGACATCAGAAGTTCTGCGCCTCTTCAGATCAGCAGAAAATGCAAGCATACAGAGCTTCTTGAAAAAAAAGCAAACAGGTATGGGAATAATTTTCCTGTCCACACAATGCACATGCAGATTGATTGTATTTGGTTGGAACCCTGTTCACACAGTGTCATCTTTTTGAACTCTTTCACATAGTTTCTGAAAGCCTGAGTTGTTATGGGAATAGGGCAGGTGGAAATACCCTCCAGTATCAGTGTGATCGGCTCCTTGGCAAAGGAGTCAGGATTTCCTGCCCATACACATAAATATAAAAGTCACTGACATTTAGCAGTGGAAGTGATAGACACTCTTGTGTCAAGCAGCGTTATATTGTCTGTCCCTTTCCCTTCCACTTCTTTTGTTTGCCTGAAAAAGCCATGACTGAATGTATTCCAAGTGGCTGTGTTGCTGCTAAGGCCCATTGTGGGAGGAGCCAACTCAGTCATACAATATAACTGAGAGAGTGTGTTGGAGCTATTTTTACACCCATAGCCCAGATTTACAGAAATGACACTTCTGTGTGTATCTTTCGGTCCTTTTGCCCTTTTCTGTTCTTTCAGGGTTTTTTGTTGTTGCTTTCAAGTTACAGTGTCTGTTATGTAGCCAGACTTTATGTTGTTAAAGTGATAAGTAATTCAACTTGGTATAGTAGTTTACAAGACTATTACAGCAAGTTTTCGCATATGTTTTTTTCTAGAAATTCGAGCTTGAACTGCTTTTTTAAGTTGTGGGCTACCCCTCTGTATTTGTATTAAGATTTCTGCCTAGTAAATAAACTAATCATGTTACTGTTTTGGTTTTTTTTTACTGATACTGATGTTATTTCTGCTGTGGGGAGAGGTTGCATCAGTACTGAATTTTTACTGATGTATAAATAACAGTATATATATTTGATGATATAAGACCCAGACCTCTGTGCTTTGAACTGAACCTTTCTGTTTTTTTAAGGCAGAGTCAAAATTCCAATCACATCTCTTCTTGCAAGCATCTTCCACAGGAGTGGGTGGCTTCAGTAGGAAACTTTGCAAGTGCTTACTAGACTTCAACAGCTATCTTTTTCAATTGTACTGTGCTTTGTAAGAAAGATGTGCCTGCAAACACCACTTGTGATTTAGCTTTATCTCAGATTTTTCTCTATACCCACTTTAAAAAAGCTAAATGAAAGTAACAAAAAATAAAATGTTGTCATAGTAAGTTTCCTGCAATAAGACAGATGAAAGTAAAGATAAGGAAAAAAGGGACCATTCCAAATTAGATAAGGAACTGAAATCATAAGACATGAATGGAATGTGCTATACTCAATACATATAATATTTTTTATTTAAAATAAATTTTAAATAAAAAACCCCCTTCAAGTACCTAGTGCAGCACTGAGCTTGGTTTGCTGAACTGTGGCTGGAGTATCGGCTGAATGCTTCTGGCCCGGCCTATTGTGTATGCTGTTACTGCACTTCCACCTCCATTCAAACCATTTCCCACGTATCTGTGTGAACTGTAATTACACCCTCACAAGTACAGTGAAAACAGCATTGGTCACTAAATAGTGAACTAAATAGTTTAAAGGACTTGTTTAAGGAGAAGAGACTTTTCTGACAGCTGCTACTGCTTTACTTACTACTTTCTCTTTAATTTGGAGGCAAGAAGCTTGCTTTATCCTCCTTTTTGTTTCTCTCCCTTTTTTTTCTTTGCTGTTTTTGTCCATGAAAATCTCAAAATGACATCTGAATGTGATGTAAATCTTAGAAATTTAAAAAGTCAGTAGGCAGAAATGCATCTTGACTATATTTGAGATCTCATGATTCCTAGTTCATTTTCATGATTTGGTAATGGTCTGGCTTAAGATTTCTGAATGTTTGTGTTTGGCAATGCTGGATTCCATTGATAATATATTAAAATCTGTAGCAGAATTTCCCAGGATCTGGGGCGGTGAAACTTTCTCCAATGTCTAGCTGTCTGCATATTAAGACTGGCAAAATGCGTAAGATCTATAATAGCACCCTCTTGTCACTGACTAGTCAGTCTTGACATACTTAAAACTGGGTGTCTGTTGTTCATGAGGCTTTTAGCAAATCTTGTGATAAACATACAATGACTTTCAGGCTTAAAATTCAAAACCAGGCAGTTTTTCAAATTTTCTGCTGTTTTGCTGCATACATTTGGTAGAGCTCAAGCAGTGTTAGGAGTTGAGTAAAATGGCTTACCATATATATCTGCTTTCAAAGTGTACTTTCAAAATCTACTCATAGCACTCACCTTCAGAATCCTTCTCCTTGCATCTCTTCCCATATAAAAGCTTCTAAGTAAACTCATGTAAGGTTTACTACCTTTTTTTTGTCAAACTTATTTCCTGACTTACTGGTTGTGCTAGTTCAAAGGAATGAGGAAGGAGGAGAGCACCGCTTTGACATCTTGGCATATGATGCCTGCTGCTCTGAGGGCCTCACAAATGACTGATGAAGGAGCACAGTCCTCCTAGGCTGCTCTTCTTTGCTTGTGCACATGCTCTTACAGCTAGTTAATTTGCTTTATTTACATTAAATGCTTTCCTTCATATGAGCCCATTTTTTCATTTCAGTTTCTCTAGTTGATTCTTAACATACACATCTTCAATGTTTATGCGATAAAGTCAATGTTCTTGCTTTGTTGTAGGTTCCATAGAATTAATTGCTTTTGTTTTCATTACCAATAGAAAGTAGAACTAATAAACCCCTTGTTGTCGTTCAGTGTACATACATAGGGTGGTTAGGCAGTGGAACAGGTTGTCCAGAGAGGTTGTGGAAGCCTCATCCCTGGAAGCTTTTAAGACAAGGCTTGATGGGGCCCTGGGTAACCTGATCTAGTGGATGGTGTCCCTGCCAGGCAGGGGGGTTGGAACTGGATGATCTTTGAGGTCCCTTCCAACTCTGTAAATCCTATGATCCTTTGTAATTTTATTAGAAAGGGCTGTGTGGAAGGAGCTGCATCTCTGGGCAGCAAGTACTGACTATATTCTATTTAAATGGTTGCACGGGGACAATGAGTTAAACTAATATTTTAATGGATGACATCTATATTGTTTAACCAGTTTAACTTATGTTTCTGTTACTAACCTAAATTCTGAAGCCCAGCAGAAGAATGCAAGTGTGAGTTATGTAAATGTTGTGTAGGGTTCATATTGTCAAGAAAAAAACACTAAAGATATTGAATTGCTAGCCCCACGGCAAGTATCACTAGCTGTCCTTCAGTTAGGTAAAGTAGTTGCTAAGAGGAGCAGTTCATATGATTCTTAGCACTACAGTCACTTCTTAACTCTTCCAGTGCCTGAATCCCTGATTGAACAGAAGTTACAATACCTAAGTGAGCATTTCAAAGCCTGCATTTCTTTTAAGTGGGAAAGAAAAGCAGCACATTTTTCTAAGTCTGTGGGGTTTTTCTATAGTTATTTTCTATAGTTATTAACCTGATACTCTTTAGGCTATTTGGCCACATTAGTAACTGAAAAAAGCAGTAAGAACATGAATGAGTTATCACAGCTGATCTGTAATACTTCGGGTGCATAAGATACAGTATATATCTCATTATTTATCCCCCTGATAAATAACAAGTGATTATCATCTCAAGCTCTGGTCCCACAATTTACTATAGGAGCAGCACTTCCATCTGTGCAGAGCCTTATCTACTTCAATGTTTCAGTCATACAAAGAGCTTTCTACAGGAGGATGCCTGGCTTCAATAGTTCCTTGTTCTCGCATAGATCCTTATCTTGGTAGAGCTTCTTCTGTGCTGGGGACTGTGTCTAAGCCTTGACACAATTGGTAAACGTTGTTCTGTAAAGAGATCTGGGAGTTGCTGCGGGGAGATGGGCACATGGATGTTCTGGTGGTTGTGTTTGTGCATCCTCTCTTGCTGCAAAACAGAGTAGTGGAGTTTTTTGTCACAATCGGCTTGAGTTCCATTGTCTTTTTAAGTAATGGTGTACTGTATTTAATGAAGACCCGTGTAACCAGGACACCTGCATTCCTGGTATGTTGCCCAGCGAACCAATTTACCCTAATGACAGTGAATGACGTTTACTGCTGCTTAGACTAGTGCTTAACTTAAACAATAGTGCATTAGCAATATTTAACTTAATGGGTATGTGTTGGGTTTATGCCAGTGGGTTAAGTAATGTTTAACTAGGTGTTAAACAGGTAATAATAGAATAATATTTTGACTTATGTAGAGACAACGAGTTCTACCTAGGAATATTTGTTAAAGAATTCTTAAGGTACCATAGCTCAGAGTATCTGTTTTGAAAGGAGTAGTTTTTCTTATTTTCTATAGTTTCTCAGAGAAGCTAGGTCTGTCCAGTCTGTCCTCAGTTTGACATCTGGACACCAATATATTGATACTATCTGTGGATGGACTTGTGCATAAAGTTTTCCATTCCTTCAGACTCTGTGCCTAGCATAGACTTTACCCCCTGCCTGAAGTTTCCTAGCTCTCTCTTCACTTGATTGTGACTGTCCTCCCTTTTCAATTTAAGAAAGAAGCTCCAGAGATTGTGTAAGTCTACAACATGGCACTGTTTTCCACAAACGGATACTGTGGAATGTTTTTAAATGTTTGTATACAATGCTGCTATAGAATGAGTTATTTGACTTTGCTTAATTTCCAATATCGTAAAGGAGACTTCAGAATCCAGTGGCAGTGGACTCCAGGCTGTTTCAGAAGTCAGAGTATTTATCATTGTTTAACTTCATTGTACTCCCTGGATATAACTGTACCAAACATGCCATTGTGAAAGCTGCTGTGTATAACCAGAGGCTGATTTCACAATGCTGGCGTCTAGGTCCCTGCAAAAGTCTAGACTGCTTTATACTGGAGACTTGGATTTGTCAGAGATCTGTAGTGCCCTATCTGTAACACCTGTTGTAAGTCTCCCTGCATGTGTGGTTTAAGTTGCCTGTATGCCAAGGATTTGAGGCCCAGCTCTGATATAGCATAGCTGCTTAATCTGGACTGTAGCTGCTAAAGAAGACCTGTGATTAATAAAATCAAACAGTCTATATAGGGAAACCTGGTGGAAATCAGCAAAAAAGGAATTCTTTCCTCTACAAGCTAAAAGCTTGTCAGAAGATGAGCTAGTTAAACAACTTACCATCTGGAATAGCATGTTCCCTTAATGAGAGGAGAGCACTGAGAAACATACTTCTTTCAGTGATGGATCCAGGACTGTTTCCTCAGTGCCTTCTGTCATACATCAATTCCCTTGAATCAACCAGTGGTTACCAGATTCCTTGCTCTTCCATGGGAAGCAGAGTAGGAGCTTGTGCTGTGATGCTTCTCCATGACTTGAAACCAGAAATGTGGGTGGAAACAGTTATCTCACCCAGATATGACTTGTTTGAATACAAAACCAGATTTTAATCTGTATGGAACAGAAGTCCAGCAATACTCATTTTACACAGATTTACATAAAAATTGATTAAGGCCAGTGGGGTTGGGTTTTGGTAGTTGAACAGCATGTGAAGTCAGCAGTTAGACCTTTTAACTAATGTAATGCATCTGCTTCTGGAGGAAAATAGGCTTGTGTTAAGGTCCTGACTGAACTTCATATGAGTGTCTCTAGTCTGCTTTGGTTCATGCCATTTTATCTGTATATATACATACCCAATGTTTCATAAATAACATTATGCACGTGTATATAATACATTAAGTGCAATATACAATAATGTATACTGTATTAATTTATATCATAAATATAATAAACTGTGTATATATAGAAAATATTCATGAGCAATTGACAAATCAGCTTTTTTTACTTGTTCATGAAAATAACCTTTTACGGTGAAAATTTGTCAGTAAAAATATGACATTTTTGACGATTACTTTCTACTGAAATAGTTCAGAATGGTTTGTTGAAAGCAAGAGTTTTGACCCTACAGGCAAACAACTTTGCAGTCTGAGTGTGACTATTCCCTTACTCCTTAAAAGGCTTTTCTTTATTTGTCCAGAAACAGCACTTTACAGCCTCCTTCAAAATTGATATTAATAATTCCACTTTAAGGCTTGACATATGAGGAGTTTAATGGGGAGATGTTTGCTGTATCAAGTTGTACATCACAGCTCAAACAAGTTAAGACCATGTGGAATTGGTGTCTATTCTACTGGCTGTCAGGACAGGTATGTTTATGATTTCATGCTATGTCTCACCTTGTAGATTAATAGTATTTTCTTCTGGGGGATAGAAGTCAGTAGTTAGTACTGTAGAGGTTTACAGGTCTATTGTGTTTTCTTTTCACAGTATCACAGTCTTTAATCTAAAAAACTGTGTTTGCAATGGTGAAAAAAAGGAAATCCTCTTTGTATTACAGGACATAATTTAATAAGCCATAGCATATCTTTGATTCATGAAAATGGGAGTTCTGCTAAAATCAACAGCAAGATTCTCATTGCCAGTGCAGGACATTGTGTCAAGGCCTCTGTACTATTCTAAAATAGAAAGAGGAGTTTACAAGTGTCAGCCTGTAGTTCTGGTGAGTTTGTATGGCAGCTTCAGGGTTTGTGCTAGTAACAAGAACAAGTGGAAAGAGGAGCTTGATGGGAGAAAAATAAGCATGTAGCTAAGCAGTGGGATCCTGTTCTTTTATCTTGAGGCAAAGAATCAAGGAAGAAAAGACAAAAATGAGTAAGGGAATGATGTTCACTCTGTGCTAAGTGTATTTCTCAGACATGCATGATACAAAATCGTGGATCTGAACAGGAAGAAAGGCTGTTCTTGCTCTATCTCAGCTTAGTGAAGTCTTAGCACGTGCCTTCCTCCTGGCATAATATTCTTTATGGTGGCATATCCTAGCACACGTTTTTTTCAGCAGTTTTTAAGCAAAGTGAGATGTAAGGAGTAATACTCTTGTTCACAATGACAGTGAATAAGGAGTTCTGTGGTGTGCCACATATAATCACCACTCTTATTCTTCTACTTAGACTTCTGGAGTTTCTTTCAGCCCTGAATATGTAGGCTTAGAAATTCTGCTTGTTGTCTCTTCTTTGTAGTAACTCTTTCAGCAACAGCTTCATTTGAAATAAATAAAGGAATTCCTTGTAAAGGTTGAGAAAGGAAAGAAATCCTAATGTTTATCACAAATATTAAAACCAGAAGTCTGACATTTCAAGAAACACTGAGGAAGTAATTTTTAATTTGCAATTGCAAATCCAGGTAGTTATTTCCAGTTTGAGGCATAGGTACTTGAAGATAATTTTAAGGAACACAATTGAATGAGTGTTGAAGTCTAAAATCACTAGAATCCCTCCCTCTCCAAATGCTGGGAGAGTAATCATGTTCCAAGACTTTATGTCAGAATTTTGACACAGTGTAGTTTCCAGGATCAGTCTGGTCTAGGATAGGACTGCCCTGTTTGCCTTTCTTGCCCAGCTAGCGTGCACATGTGCTGTCTGATTTGTTATGTATTTTATATTTATATATTGATATCCTCTTTGCTTTAACTTTGTAATAGATAATTTCTTTTGGGCCATGTAGGGAAGATTCTCATGAAAACTTTAAATAAAAAACCAAAATGAAATAAAACAAAGAGCAACAGAAAAGCCACTTTTTTAAAAAAAAAAAAAAAACATGTGGTTACTCTGCAAAAGAGCCAGAAGAGTCTTAGTTTTCTGTGAACTGACCATTGTAACAGTAACCCCTAGGATGTAGTTTCAGGTGCTTATAAATAGCTTTTTCGTTTCATGATGTTTATGGTTTTGTGAACACCTACCCAGTTTTGCTGCTTGTCTCAAGGGAGAAGCTGACCTTCTTCTCTTGGCTTCAACAGATTCCTTTTTGTAATACTTGAACTAAATTTACTGTAGGTGTACCTAAGATGGGTATGGCTGCAGCCGCATATGTGTGCTGTGTGTAATTACAGGATGCTTATTTGGGAAGAAATTCAGTTCCTCTGCCTCTGCTAGCATAAGTGGAAGAGACATTATCATAGAATAGGACAGAATAGCTCTGCTTGACTCCACAGCTGGCATAAGCAGGTCACCCACAACATGTACCTTGAACAGTTAATCATAGAATCATAGAGTTGTCAGAGTTGTAAGGGACCTTAAAGATCATCTAGTTCCAACATCCCTGCCTGTCAGGGACACCTTCCACTAAATTAGGTTGTCCAGAGCCCCATCCAGCTTAGAAACTTCCAGGGATGGGTCTTCCACAACCACTCTGGGCAACCTGTTCCAGTGTCTCACCACCCTAATAGTGAAGAACTTCCTCCTAATATCCAATCTAAATCTACCCTCCTCTAGTTTATATCCATTCCTCCTAGTCCTATCACTACCTGACATCCTAATAACACTTTTCACAGCCACTATGTTTTTAAAGAAGGAATGACAATATTAAGCAAGCTTCCTTATTTTGTGTAAGGACTTGAAAGAACTTGACAGAAGTTGTTCACGTTGTTTTTCCAAAGACCTCCCCCACCCCTTTTTATCTTTGGCTCCAGTTCCTGAGAGGAAAATACAAGAGTGCCTCCAGCTGTACCATGTTCGTTATTTTCTGAGATGTATTTTTGCAAAAACAACTGGTTTTGAACATGATAAGGACATACCCCTGCCAGGTTCATTTCTGTCTACCCCTTTTCCTCACACTTTGAGAACGAAGTCTTGGAATGGAGGCACTCATGATAATAAAGTTATGAAATTAATTTCATTATGGGCCCAATCCACACTGCTCTGAAGTAAAAAAATATTCTTTTAATTGACTCTTGGACTGGACTGAAAAGGAAGAGAGAAAATTCATGAAACTTTAAGATTTATTTATTTTTTTAATGCCAAGCATTAAAAATATCCATACAAGTTTTAATGTAATTCAGAGATCTTTCTGATAGTGCATGTGGAGGGAGGGAAGCAGTAGATTAACAGACATACAAAGCCCACTTATTCTACAAGTAACCCTGACAGAAGGGNATAAAGCTGAATATATGGTATCAGGAAAGATGATTTTCTTCATAAAAAGTTGAATTTAAAGGAATGTGCAGCTAGTATTCATGGTAGAGAATTTTTTGGTTAAAAAGATTGACATTTTAATAAACTGATCTTAATTAACACCACTTTGAAATTCTGAGTTGTATGCTCCCTGTCTCAAAAGACTAGAACCAATGGCTTTTTAAATAATTTGCTGCTTGTGGGTGTTCTCTTTTTGAAACAAACCCGAACCCTCCAGTCACAATTTATTTTTTATTTCAAAAATGATTTTTTACTAGCAAATTTTGCTTTGGTTCAAGAGAATTATAAATCATTATTACACAGCCAGACACTTCAAACATTTTGTAAGAGCTTTGTGCCCAATGAAGCATCAAAGGCAATGCTGAAATTCATGATTACAGCATGGGTGCACGTCCGTTCATTAATACATTAAAGTTCAGGACTCTAATGTTTTTAATAGGATTTCTAGATTGTCGTGCATTTCTGTTAGAAAAGGTGGCCATTCCTGCCAGACAAAGCAAGAAGATTGTTTTTCATTAATGCCAATTTATGGAAACTTCTTTTTTTTGGTCGATGATTTAGGGCTGCAGAGCTTAGACTGAGATTTCTTTAGAGCTTTTTGCTCTTATTTATCCACCAAAGACAAGTTTAGCTTTTGTTTCCCCTTCTCTCTCCCACATGCTGTATTGTTGGTAATCTAGGTACGGAAGGGAGGGAAAACAGGCAATTATCAGTAGATACTTCTCTTGACCCCTTCATTTCTGACAATAAATTATACTTGGTGATCATGAATCTTTGTTTGACACTTACTGTAATAAGCTCTGGAAAACACAGGTAACATGGAAAAATATACTTCTGAATGTACTTCAAATATGAGATAGCTCTTAAAGGCCCTGCTGTGTTCAGATCTCTATTGTGTTAGACACTGCACAAATCCATAATAAGAGATGGCACTTGCCCTTTAGCATTTACAGCCTATGTAAATGAGACAAAGAACAGAATAAATGAACTGCTGCCTGTTTTTTACTGCTGGGGAACCAAGACTCAAAGATTAAATGTTTTGTTTAAATTTTGCATTAAGTCTATGCCAGAACTTGGAATTGACTCCCTTTTCTCCTGAGATCCTACGTTGTTAAGTCTTTCTTTTCAAAATAAGTGTCCATAAATGTGAAAAAAGGGACTAAGTGCACCAAAACTCAAAGCACACTGTTACCCTATTTTGAGTTTTGTGAAATTCCTTGCTAGTTACTGGACTTTTTGGTGTTATGTAGCATTTGAGTGGACGTAATAGGAGATGTGCTGGTTTTGTGCCAACACGAAACTGTTGTTATTGGTGGCTTTCCCAGGGACCTGGCCAGGTTTTGAAAGTTAGAAAGTGCGTGCTCAACAGAATATGGCATTTTGTTTTTGGGGTACTACTTAATGGGTGCAGATACTTTTCAAAACTCGCTTCTCCCTACTAGCAGATACTCCTCTCTTTCTAAGCAGGGGAAGTTTCCTAATTAAGTCTTAGTTAATTACGTTGTTTCATCTTTTCTTTCTTGCTTCTGACCAACAGTCAGAAAAGTATTTATATTACTTTTTCTTTTGTTGGTTTGGTTGGTTGGGTTTTATTGTTTGTTGTCCCCCCTACCCATTGTCCTGTTGTGGTAGTACTTTTTTCTGTCTGGAAAGAAAACACCCAAACCTCAGTAGCCACTGCAACTCTGTCCTGCCTGCAGACCAAACACTGTAGCCGTAACTTCTTTTTCTCCCAGATTTCCTAACAGGTGGAGTAGGAAGGATAAAGGATGGTGCAGGGAAAGGTCATAGGATGTTTTGAGTTAGGTGGATTCATCATGGTCCTTAGCCAGCTTTCCTTGCTGTGGAGGCCTTGCTGGCCTGGAAGCCTGTTCTATCAATGTTGCTGCAGCCCTCTTCCTGTGCTAGAATGCCTTGCTGAGGAGCTCACCCTCAGGAGAATGGCCATGGTAGTAGCGAAGGCACTGCCCTGTGCTAATGTGACTGCTTGGGTTCTGGGCAACTCAGTGTTTACAAAGAGAATCTCAGGTCAAACTTATTTCTCTGTGTTGCAAGGCCCTTTTTAGATCAGCTGATTGTTGAACAGAACTCCTCCATTGTGGTCAGTCCCTTAGCAACAGAATGACTTCTCCAGGAGATATGGCAGTGACTGGGAAGAGTTGTGACCTGAAACCAGTGTGTTGGAACATATGTTCGGTATGGTCAAAAACTGAGGTCAAAAGGGCTTTGGCAGATACCAGGTTGGCTGGTGCTTGTTTTAGCAAGGAGAGAGCTCAGGTGGTTGTGTTTAACTTAGGGTCAGTTCTCTCATGTAGTCTTCAAGTGCATAAGGTAGCTAGAGCTGGTTGTTAATATAATGGTAGATATAGCTTTGAATGTTTGTTATGTTCCTGAGACTGTTTTCATCTTTTGTGGAGGCAGGAGAAGGGCCCTGTTTAGACTGCTTTTCTCAGCTTCTGAGGCAGTTACCCACAAATTAGAAAAAAAGCCCATTTGAGACCATGTGCTCTATGTGAACTCAAATCTAAAATGAGTTCTAATACTTTTCCTTTGAGTCCTACAGGAAGCTTGAATTTTTTTCTTCAGAGGAAGAGGCTTTGATCTGAATATTTTCATAAGTATTCATAAAGAGACAGAATTAGAAGCTCCCCTTTATTCCTCTTTT
The DNA here is from genome assembly GCA_013399015.1 of Galbula dea. NCBI lineage: Eukaryota > Metazoa > Chordata > Aves > Piciformes > Galbulidae > Galbula > Galbula dea. Next base: position 382,175 of record VWZX01007992.1, read on the forward strand.
CATGTAGGCTGGTTTAAAAACACATTTGAAGCTGTGGAATTGATTGAACCTCCACTGAAGCTTCTTTGCAGAGATAGGCTAGACTAAAATGCAGGGTATCGCAGGAAGTAAAAATATCTTGCAGAATGCTATTCCTCTCTATGCTCAGCTGGAGCAGTAAACTATGGGAGGATGTTGAGATTTACAGACTCCATAGTTACCTTCTTAAACTCTGTAAATAAGCACTAGGGCTTTCATACAAGCATCTCAGTGGCCTTGAAATAGCCTCTTCCTGCTAATCTACATGTGAACAAGGGACTGACTCTTCAGTGATTTCTACCCTCTGGAATATATACTTTTGCAAAGATGTGATAGAAAAGACCTTGCTCACTAAGACTGTTTAACATGAAATTTGCATATGTACATACACAGTAAACCAGGGCTTTAACTGTAGGTTATAAGTTCTCTATTAAGATCGAATAACAAAGCCTGTACCTGTGGAATGGCTGTTCTTGATTTTGTGAGATACCAGATTCTTCAATATTTTTTTTCTATTCAGTTTACAGAACCTAGTCAAAAGCATTTTGAAACACCTAAAATACATCGTATCTCTTCAGCTAGTTCTATTTCAAATCTCTATAACTTACTTAGAACAGTAAATAGAAATAATTCAAATCTTGGAATAGGCAGTTTTAAGTCTTGTACCTGATTCAAGGAGGTTTCAAATCTCAAGCAAACAAACAGAAAGAAAATAGAAGGAAATGTCATAATGATAAAGGAAGTCTGACCACATCAGTGTAGAATGTGGATGTTGCCTGTGTTGACTTGGTGCCTTAAGATACGATGAATGATGTATTGTGTCTTTAATTTTTTTGCCTTCAAATATTCTGTGTACTGTGCTGTACATCTAGTACTTTATCTTTCTTTTGCTATTATTTCAGGGATTAATGTTGGTTTTATTAAACTAATGCAACACAATATGCTGTACTTCAAAATGTTAGTGTCTTCTATGTGAGATTCTTAGATCTGTGCCAGAAATTTCTGGTATCACCATGAGTAGGTCGTTCAGCTTCTTAATGCATTGATTCCTTTCTGTTAGTTTAGAAGAATATATTGTGAATCTCACAGGGTTGTTGTGGATGTGAATATAATAAAACATGAATCAAGATTCTGATGACCATGCAAATACTTTTAATAGGATTAAGGGCTTTCTGATTTTCTTATGTCTATTTTTCTTCGTAAGTAGCTGAAGAGGGAAAATGAGACAGTATTAAATGTCATGTGTAGTTAGTCTGTAGTAAACTCAATGGTGTGTCTCTGGACTTTGGACCAGATTCTTTATCCTTTCAGGGTCTCCTTCCACTTGCAGAAGCACAGAAGACCCTCTTGTTTACTTGTTTTATTTCATTTTGGTTTTGCCTGAACCAGTAAAATAAACACAATAAAAATGTTTATTAGAGGCAAAGCACAGGAGCTATGTTCAAAAAAGAAATGCACAAACCCACAGCGAACAAATTTTACTCCCAGGTGTTTCCTTGATGCCAGCCATGACAGCTGGGGAAGTATTCATTATAAACTATCTGTTCTGTCAAGATCAAGGTTAGATTCCTGGAGTGAACAGCACAAAAGGCAAAATGAAAGGATCTCCTCCTCTGTTACAGATCGTTCTACATATACATATGTATATGCTGTGCGTGTGTATTTGTGCATATGTGCGTGTAGGTTTATACAGAGTCTATATAAATCAGTAGTGCTGTCACCTTCTATTGAAAATATTCAGAATAGTGTGGTCTTTGAAATGTGAATATCAAAAGAATTCTTTCTCCATTGTGGGGTTCCCAGAATAAAACAACCATAAGGAGAACTTGACCAACCCACCCAAGTTAGTGCCTATTTGAACATGCAGCCTTTAATCTCCACTGAATATACCAAGATTTTGATTATTATTCAGTTTCTATTTCTCAAATATGTGATGGAGGAACATGTGATGGAAGTCTGTGTGTAACAGAGGGACCGGAAAATATCACCACCACCCTCACTCCCTGCCCCAGCCAAGAAATTCAGCATGTCATCACCAAGGTGCACTTGGAAATAGTTCCAGGAGTTAGTGGTTGAGGCCACTAAGTAATAAGTGCTTGGTTTGAGGACATTTAATTTTATACCTTTCAGTTCTGACCACACAGTCTTTAATCTTCATTCCAAGACCTAGCAAAGCAGGAATTCACCATGAGACAAGGCTGTAGTTTCTAGTGTCATTAACACACAGGCTTTGTCTTTGACAAAAGTCTTGGAAAGCTAGCCAGAGTCGCCTTCTTATATCAGACTACCTCACATTAGCTGTCCTGGAAAAGAGTAAGCTAACTTGTATTTATCACTGAATAATGTGGTACAGTTGCTTGCATATGTTGTATATATTTGAGAAGGTTGGGAGGTAAAGGAGAAGATGCAGAATAGGTGGGGTGGTCAGGGTTAGGAAAGGATGGGATAAAGGATCTTGCTTTGGAGATGTGACAGGTAGAATAATGGAGCAAGCGAGGTAAGAGGCTAAAGGAGGAAATGTGAGTAGCGCTAAAGCCCTTGGAGTTGTGTTGTGCAGTGTTCTGTTTTTCTTATTGTTTAAACTGCTCCTACACCTCCTTAGCCTCTCTTTAGGGTATGTGGAAAGGGTAGTTCCTTGATGGTCATGCCACATTGTCAAAATAGACTTAAATTCATGCTCTGGCATCACTATATGCTGCCCTTTTACTTGCATCTATGCATCTGTGTGAACATGCTGTAAGCTGGATTGGTGAACTGTCCTCAGTTAAGGAAACAAAGCAGTGTCCCACCTCCATCTCAACCCAGCTACTTTAAGTGAACTTTATGCGAACTCATCTTTTCAGTGGACTAGTTTACTAAGCAGTTGTAATGGTACCACTGATAAGCTGGTGGCTGGTAACTGAGGGTGAGTGAGGAGGGATTTAAGTGTGTGTGTTTTGGTGTTGTTTCTTTGTTTTTTTGTTGTTGCTTTCTTTTTTTAAATTGGTTTGGTTTGCTTTTTGTCAGCTCTGAAACACGTGATACAGAACTATTTACTTAGTGCCACATAGGCAATGTGATCTCCTGATGAGTATATTTTAGTACCAGACTAGCTCCAGATGCTTTTGCTAATGAGAGACGTTTAAAAGCAGGGAGACCGATTTCTTTGTGCCTTACATGTTTTCACATGGGCTGCAAAGTGGTTGCACAACAGTACCATTCTTATCTGAGCTGATTTCCCATTAAGTATCACAGTGTGTCATACCCCTAAAACTTTCATAAGATTAAAAGGGCATCATAAATTCTGATTTTAAAATGAAGAAAATATTTGTGAGAAGTTGACCAGTTCTTCGTCTTATATTGTTCAGGTTATATAATTTGCCTTATGATATGTTGCATAGTACTTGTTTTATTTGCTTTCTTTCTACGCTCTTTTACGTTACTCACTGTAATAATTCATAATCATTTGCTTATATTCAGAATTCAGTAGTTTCAGTCCCAAGTCAAGATGGGACAGCTCTTTGACTCAGCCAGGATGAGTTCTCACACAGGGGACTAGGATCCTAAGTAACTTTGTGCTGGTGATCATGAACATTTAACAGTTTGTGCAGAACCATGAGCTTCTCAGAATTGTCACTTGCATTATAGCTTTCAGTGGAGAAACTAGCATCTGAAAATACAAACAGCAGATGAGAGCAGCATGGAGGAGTCTGTCCTGGCACTGTCCACATAAGATACATTCTGTGGTTTAAACAGCATTTCAAGCTACTGTATACTTCTGAAATAGTAACTGCTATGAAGAAACATATTCTTATACAAGTATGTAAGTATGTTAAGAATATATTTCTAAAAAAGTCACTAAACAATAACATCTGTGTTTCAGAAACAGTGAAAGCATGAACAGTTGGTTAAACTCTGAGCTAATAAAAATGCCATGGGAAGTAAGTTTTTAAAGAGTATCCTGAGTGAAGAATGAACAAAAGGTTAAAAAAAGAGTAGTCAATTTTATGGTTAGCTGATGTTTATTGTCATTGGTTCGCAAGGTAGTATTTCCTCTCTAGTCTAATCTCACAAGTATGGTTCTTTTCTGATTGTACTCTAGTAGACACAGAAGTATTCATGCCTGATATGTTTTATTCTGCAGCTGTGTGCAGGGATTAGAGTACCTCCTACATTTATCCCTGTGGGTTTCTTCTAATGAAAAGTCTCCTATCTGTGCAGTAATCCCTTTCCTTTCTCTACCTGCTTATACTGCCTCATAAGACACACTATTACCTTGGCTTAACAGAAGCACCTATGACAGTGAAGGAGAGGTAAAGGGGAGACCAACTCTGTTCTCATGACTCAGTGGAAGGGAGGAATGCACTGAATTCCTAATATCAGGCAGAAATTTTTTCTGATGTAATAGCTTGAGTGCTGTAGCCAACTTTGGCTTTTTACTTGATCTGCTAGAATATTAGATGCTATCTGAATGAGATTATCCTTCCTGACTGCAATTCTTCCTAAAGCTTGGAGCTGTTGTCTCAAGTTCCTTGTTCTAAAATAATTTTGGAGACTTCTGTGCATACTTGCAGGAGGGCATTGGTTTCATTTAAACATTGGTAGTTAGTGGAGCTGTAGAAATAAAATATAGTGCTGAGCATGGGGAGCTTAAATCAAAGTTTGGCATCTTGAAGTGAAATAAATTGTGGTAAAAAAAAAAAAGCAACAGAAATAGTGTGCTCTACCATTTCCTCTGCCCGCCTCATTTTCTGTAGAGTACTGCTGAATGTGTTAATTTTCATCCTGAGCTGAAAGTCTCTCCTGTCTGTTAATAAACCTCAAAGCCTTGAATATATTGGCTAGATTTTTCAGGATACTGCTGACTGTGTTTGTGCTCCAAGACACAGGCATTCCTAGTTTAACTGGGAGTCAGAATGCAATGTGATGCACAGATGCATAGTCCGCTCATGCACCTGGATTCTCTTTGCGAAGGTAATTTGATGCACTAGGAGTGAGGAGGCTACAAAGCAGAGCTCAGTCAAGAAACATTTTAAGAAAGGACTTTCTAGGCTTGGTTTCAGGCAGTTGCACTATTCATCAGCATTGGACATTTCAGTACAGTAGAGCTGGCTGGCACCATAGTATAGTAGCAGTACAATTTAAACAGATGATTATTACAGTCGAAGTGTGATTGATAGCATCTGTGCAAATGTAACTAACCAATCAAGGAGTATGCAGAATTGAACAGTTACACTGGCAATCGAGACTAGTGATCATAAATCGTCTTGCAGCATAAGTATAGAGAAAGTTGAGGATCTGAAAAGCTTCCTAAGCATGCATGGGAATCTTTGTTTTCTCTTTGTAGTCTCCTGTCACCTTCTCCATTATTGACTACTGAGGAAATAGAATTCTTCCTCTGGGTTTGTTGCGACAGCATCTCAGAGAGTTTACAAAATTATTTTTGGTGTGAATCTTGTCACCTTGCTTGACAATTTTCTTGCCTCTTTATAATGTTATGTGGGATAATGTAAACTGTATTTGAGTGGTTCTCACTTTGGAGAACGTGTGCCTCAAGGGGTATGTAAAGGCAGGAGAGTAAAAAAAAAAAATTAAAAAAATTAAATGAAAGGCACATCAGCCTGACTGGGAGTGATTGGTGGCAGTGGTTTAGTGCATTAGTTTCTTAAGCTGTCTTTGGATATAAATATTGTCTGGGAGCTGCTGAACACTGGCAAATGCATCATTAAGAGTAGAGTGTGATAGAAAACTTAAGTTTTTCTGTGAACTACTTTCTTGTAATCATTCTATCCAATTTTACTACAGCATATTGCCTGAAAGATGCACTCACTGGGGGGGAATTGCAGGACAATGCAAGTCTTCTCAGTTTACCATAGTACTTATGGGGAACGGTGGCAATGCTGTGTAATTTGAGTATTTCATGTTTGAACATGTTTCTTGACTCTCCCTGTGCCACAGTTCTCCTTCATTAAGAGAACTCTTCAGTGACTTCTCCTTATCCAGAGCCATCAGCATTGTTTGAGGCTGCTCTATTTCGGAGATAGACTACATGGGAGAAGGAGAGTAAATATCTAAGCTTGCATTCTGAGTCCATGCCATCCTAGTTGCAAATTACTTTAAACGGAGATTTTTCTCCATAATAATATGTGGGTCTGGTGAGGAATTTGCGTCTCCTTATTTCAGTAAACAGAGTTGAGGAACGTATTTGAGAGATGGAGATTTTAGACAGGCGTGCAATGCATACAGATTATAAATCTCTTTGAGTAAAAGGGACTTGTGAACATAGTGTAAGTAGACAAATTAAGAAAAAAATCTTGATTCTGCATAGTGGGTTGTGTTTTCCCAGGGAATTGGTTAACAAAATTTGAAAACCTGTATGTGTTAAGATGCTTTAAAAAAATTATGAATATTAAATTCTGAAACTCATTACCACTGAATATATATCTGTATTTTCTGACTAGCGTGACAGTGGGTTGACTTGTACAGTAATACAGACCTCAACATGAATAAAGTAGATGGGACGTATTTGGTAAAATAAGCCCCTTGAATGAAATGAGAATTCATAGCCATAAAATTAAATGGTGAAATTTTGATCTTCTTACTCTGCAGTGTTATCTAAAATCAACATCTGCCTGTGAAGTTCTGTTTATTAGTGTATCTTTGAAGAAGTTTAAACAAATACCTAAAAGCTTATTTGATTCATACTGAAAAATGCTGGGTTTGGCTATACCCACAGTTCTGCAGGAAGAGCTTGGCCAAAGCCTTTTTGCCTACAGCTGGTAGACAATGGATACCTTTATTGTAATTGATGTAACTTACAGACTATCTCCCAAAGACTGGGACTTCAACCATCCTTCATATATATTTACAAACCAAATAGATGTGAGCACCATTAAAGTCTTAGTAATACTTCTGTACTTCTCTCAAATTCTTGTTCACACACCTACCGTATTGGAAAGGTTGTCTCAGCTGTTGTTTTGTCTATTTGAAGTCTCTATGACTTTCCATGTTCATTTTCTTTGCTTCAATCTATCTAAAGTCATATAGTCAGGATCTTTGTAGGATTCAGCACAATGTTCTGGGTAAGTGCATGAAGGAATTGGTTAGTATCTGTGGATGGAGTAACTCTATGGGGAGGTAAGATGCAGACTTGGAGCAGAAGATTTTTTTACCTGGAACATTTTTCGTCATAATCCTCTTTCTCTCCAATGTAAGTTCCACTTCTAAGTACAATTTGAATACCCTTAGTTGACATCAATAAGTGGACCATTTTTCAGATGACCTATACTAGTTATGTTACTCACTTCAGTATAGTTCAAGCCCTGTATCCTTTAAGAGAAGAATGACAAATGAGCATCTCCAGCGGAACACAGTGCATTCTGAGTGCTGCTATCACCTGTGAAAATCCCAGCAGAACTCCATTTTGGGGAAGCTGTGACAAGTAGATCTGTTGTCCTTTAAGTTCATTGATACTGCCATGCTAGATTTATAATTGTCTGTTGGAGAAGAAGTGCCAGAATGGAGAGAAGGGAAATAAATAAAATGTGGTGGTGTACTTCTCTGCACCAGAAGAAATTTCCTTGCAGTAGATCATGCCATCCAAAAACCTGACTGCAGTACAGTGTTTCTGCCTTTCCTGCTAACATGAATTTATCAGAAGATACTTAAAGGAGTGTAGAGACACTATTTTTGTGTTGCTGTCCTGCTCTTTCCACTTTTTCTCCCCCTCTTAATCTCATGAAATTTCTTGGTGGATCTCAGGATACACATTAAGTTTCTAAGTACCAAAATTCACTTTAAATATTAGAAAGAGTAGGATACAGGTTTATTCTAAAATAACAGAAGGATGAAAATTGTATCCTGTGTATGGAAATGGTCACTATCTACTCTGTACTTTTTTTTTCAGAGGGGAACACATTTCTTGATACCCTTCTGCTTTTAAACAGCTGCTTTCATGAGCAAGGGTACAGACGTAGCTGCCTTATCTTTCAGATAGGCAAGCACATTGCTTTTGATGTTATTATGGAAAAGGGAGCCAAAGATACTCGAGTAATTGGGTAAAAACTAAGTAATTCCTGGGAAACGAAATGCATAGTTAAAAATAAGCTAGCAATGAAAAGTTCTCCAAAAGGATCTTTTCAAGTTTATGGCAGAGAATGAATCTGTATCCTAAAAAAGAAAAGTCAGCAATTGTATGCACTTTTCATGACTCTCATGTAAAACCTGGCAAACAGATTATTTGTTGGCTTAGTAGATTAGACATGAGGGCTTCTGTAAATTAAAAACAAAAGCAGCTTTGGAATGTATTTCACTGTCTCAGTTGGAAAACAAAGATCTCTTTCCCTCCGCCCCTTCTTTTCCTTAGCATAATTAAAAAATAAAACAGTGTGCAGAACCATATAAATAAAACAAGGGCTGGGATAAAAAAAAAAATCTTCCTTCAAAGACATGTCAGCAATCACAGTTTTCATTTGTCTGTGCCAAGAAATGTGCTTATATGTAGGTCTGAATGTAGTTTATTCTTGACTATTTATGGAAGTTATGCTCTTAGAGACCTTAATATGTAATTAAAAAAAGGAAAATCCTTAATTACAATCTGTTTTAAATGATGCTTAACTTAAAAGCTTTCAAATACCCCTCTAAGCATTACACAATGTTCCACTGTTTTTCTTTTCTAGCATTCCTTACCGGTACAAATATGTTAAAGTTTATGCTCTAATTATATAGGATTTCATTGTAATTTATTTCAAGAAAGTGTGAATGCATTCTTCATGTGAAAAATATATTTCTTTGAATTTCTCAGAACCCCCTTTGGCTATACAACTTCTCTTCAAGTTTGTAAGCTAAAAGAGGGCACAATAAAGAGCACAGAATACATTTAAAATCATTCAAGAAAGAGGGAGAACACACCATCCAGGAGTGTGAGTGCCTGAGGACAGCCCAGAATTATGCCTTGACATTTTATACATTATTTACTTTTGTCATCTTCCATCCTCTTGTGTTATTTCATCTCATTTTTCTGTGGCTGAAGGGGAAAAGCAGCTTCTGACAAATAGGCTTAATAGTCCAAGGTTCCAAGTAATGTGGCCCTATGCAGTAAAGTGTGTCCGTAGTTAACTTAAGAACGTGAATGGGTGCACTGATTTCAAAGGTCTTTCCTCAAACACCAAGATCCTAAGCATTAAGGACAATTACTTGACAAGCAGAGTGTCAGGGACTTATGTTCCCTTGCCTAGTTTTCCTCTTGGCTGTGAATGAAGTGGATAAGGGGCATAATTTAAGAAAGCTAGACACGTGAAAGGACAGAGAAACTTAGTGAGGTCTCTTTATTATTAAACAGAGAGAACTCAGTAAGTCATCCAGTAGATACAGTTTTCTGTGTCTTCCATTTTTTCCACATGATTTTACCCATTAAGTTCACTGGACACTGGATCTCCCTGCTTTAGTAAGATTCTTCAGCCCTGTGTCCCTTTAGTAGCTTAACATCAGTTGAATTTACTGCTTATTGTGCCTTGTGTACCTTCTTTTATTTTGATTTGATTTTATTAAAGAGGACAAAATAGAGATTGTCTGACTGAAGACATGGCCTTGTAGGTGATTGAGACTTAAGAGGATTTTGCATGATGTTTTACTTCTTTGTGTTTTGTTTCTCCCATGTGATAGCCTTGAGGTTAAAAAGATACTGTAGAAGCAGAGTTGACATCTTAAGGCCTAATGCAGATTTGTTGCAGTACCTACAGTTATAGCCAGGTCAAACTACTGAGAAAACCAAATCTATACAATGTGCAGTAAATATACAGTTAAATCATTGGCATTTGCTTCCTTGTATTTGCTGATTTCAAGGATCTTCACAGGATTGGCTTATTCAATTTATATCTGGCTCAGAACTTAATGCTTTCATGAAACGTAAGGTCAAAACTTATTTGATTTACTAAACTCTGGGACAGAATACCTAGGTTTGATAGAGGGGAGATGTGTTTATGCACATCTCTGCATAGGAAGGTTACAAAAAAAAAAGTAATTTTTGAGAGTAATAAATGACTATATCTACTGTCGGTTGTGAAATCCCCTTGGAAGATTTGAGAGGAAAATATTACTATGATTATAGAAATCTTAGTATCTTAACTAGGCTGTTTGCTTCTCTTTGGAAATGCTAACAGATAGTAGAGCAATACAATGGACTAATGTCTTTCCAAGGGCCATTTTTTGTGCCAGAAATATTTTTTTTTCCCAAGATAAAAATCTTTAAAAGCTCTTCAGTGCAACAAACTTCTTTTTCTCTTCAGAGATACATAACTGAACAGTTCATGTGCATGTTTGTTCAGAAATTGTGAAAGAGAAAAGATCTCAGCATAAAGCTTAGTCTCAGGTTAGAGATAATGGTTATGGCTCTATTGTAAATCTCTGGCTCATGAGCATCTGAAAAGTCAATGCTAGCATAATCCTAACTACCATATAACAGCAAAGTAATCATTCCTTGTTTAACTCCCAACTGTGCCTATGTTGTTCCTTTCACAAAAACAGAAAAGGTGTTTCCAGACTTACGACTGATTCAACTTGTTGTCACTTAAACCAGAACAGTGTACATATGAGCAAGATTTTAATAACTTTTCTACAAAGCACAAGCATGGCCCCCCTAAAGAGCTCTGTCGCAATTTTGCACCTCTCATTTAAACATTGCTTTATGGCCTGAACTCTAAATCCTAATTGTCTAAATTGTCAGGTTAGTTTAGCAAGCTGCTTAGATTGAAAAGTGGCCTATTTTAGGTACTGTTGTTCTCTGCCAAAGATTTTGTGTGTGGGTTGGGTTTTGTTTGTTTTTTTTTTTTTTTTGTATCTTCACTATGTTGTGAAGGAACTGCTATGTTTTCTTCTGATGGTGATTAAAACTATGTTACATTGTACATGGTTGCTCAAATCTTTTGAAATTGATTATTAATAGAGTTTTGGAACAAATAAAACTGAGTTAATTAGTGCATCTGTAATCAACGATAATCAGCTCTATTCATCTGTAACAAATAACTTTGCCTGATCACACTATAATGTAAAATAAAACTGGCAACAGTTTTATATTAGCACAATAGATATAAGCTCTGTTTTTCCATACTTTCAGTGGTTGATGTGATCTTTTTGACTTTGTGTTTAATCCATGTTTCGTTATCTGTCTCTCTACAAGGTTTGTTGAGTATGCACTCTATGGTAATTTTTACTGCTGTGGCAGAGCATCCACTGTAAATCAGTGGTGGGTTTATTGATCTAAGTCATGGCTCAGATAGACCTGTCTTGTATAAATTGGAGTATCTCTATCAAACTTACTCATGTGGCTACATCTTCTGATGTTTCACATTCTTTTCTTATGTCTTTGTCGTGTAAAAATATTTAAATAAATTATATGATTGGATATCATAGAACACGGTACCAAAATACTACCTGTGTCTTGAGTTCTTTGTAAGATATCCAGCTCCAATGCATGTGTGTTACTGGAATCTCTCATAAAGAACTCCAAGGACTCTGACTGTCATGTGAAGATAATTCTTTTTAGTGAGGATTAAAACTCAGAAGTTCAGAGCTATGATTGGATGGCCAACACAGGGTTTGGAACCTTGGAAGATGTTATCCTAAAAATGACACCAGTGATTAAGGCCAAAGATCTATCTAACCTAGTATTCTTTAGTCAACAGTGGTAATAAGTCCCAGCATAGAATAAGAAGAGGAAGAACATAAGATATTTTTAACCCAGCTTTCTCCTAGCCTCTATTTTTCATCACAGAATTCCTGAACCTCATGTTGTGTGTTTGTTTAGTAACTCAGTGTATTTCTTAAGTGTAAGGTGTGCCCTTGCTTGAAAAACATTCAGCTAGTCTACCATCCATTGTATGTATATATTATACCTTGCATTGGTTGGAAGGGACATCTAGAGTTGTCCAGTCCAACTTCCTGCTCAAGGCTGGGCTAACTTCTAAGTTAGATCAGGTTGTTCAGGGCCTTACTCAGCTGAGTTGTGAAAATGTCCTGAGATAAGAGATTCCACAGACACTCTGGGTACGTGTTCCAGTGCTTAACTGCAACCATTGCATTATTGAGTTTTTTTTCTTCACATCTAACTTTAATTTTGATTATTGCAACTTGCAGCTATTGTAGCTCATCCTTTTGTTCTGGGAGAAGTTTGATTCCATCTTTTCTATGATCTGTTTTTAGGTAAGGGAAGATTGCAATTAGATCCTAGTCTAGCCTTCTCTTCTGGCTAAATACTGTTCTTCAGCCTCTTCTATATCATTTGCTCCAGCTTCTGGCTTCTGGTCTGTCAGGAGTTTGTTAATCTCTCTCATACTGGAGTGCCAGAAAGTGGACACAGTACTCTGGGTGTAGCCTCTCAAGTGCTGAGCACCTTGTCTTGACCTGCTGGCTACATGCTTGCTAAAGCTGACCAGTAGGTTTATCTTTGTCACGGGAACTCATTTAAACTTGATCCTCAATTCCCTTTCTTCAGAGTTGATTTCTAATCAAATGACTCCCAGCTTGTATTTTTGCATGAGATATTTCTTCCAGAATTTGCATCATGAGGCTCATGTTGGCCCATTCCTTGAGCTTTCTGAGGTGTCCCTGAATGCAGCCCTGCCTTCCACCATATCAACTGCTCCCCGCAGTGTGGTGTTCTCTGAAGTGTTGAGGGTGCACTTTGCTTTAGAGATAGTCCCTGGTGAAGAATTTAAACATATTGCCCAAGCAGTAGCCCCTGAGGAACGTTCTTCATAACCAGCAGCCATTAGTGTTTGAAGTGCTGACCACTATCCTTTCATCTCCAAGATTCCTAACCTTTCATTTCCTTTTTCTGATTGCTACTATGCTCATACTTATATACTCTATTCACTGTAACTGTGACTACAGTTGAGTAATCTGTCCTGGGACAAAATCTTACTTCAGCTATAGGCTGCAGGCCATTAGCACTTTGGAGTCAGCCAGAGCAGCTGAGTGGAGTCAGCTACAGGTGTATCCCATACCATAAACATCATGCTCAGCATAAAGGGGAAAGTTTGCTAAGGCCAAAGGGATCTTGCTCAGGCTCTTACTGATGCTGCCCCTCTTCCTTTTCCTGAGGGATGCCTTCCTATGTAGTGTGACTGCTGTACTTTTGCCGGGCTAAGTATAACTTTATATGTATTAGTTTGGCTATTTCATTAAATCTGTTTTTATTTCAACCCACGAGTCCTCTCTCCTTTTCCTGATTTCCTTTCTCTGCTGGGAGGGGTCATTGGATGGGAGAGCAACTGCTATAGTTTAGCCCCGGACACAGGTCAAATGTAAGCATACGTGTAGTCAGCTCACAGTCCTGTGTTTTAAGTTTCATTGCCAGTCTAACTTGGAATGCCTTTAATGAATTTTTAACATTTTGGAACTTTGAAAACTTCTTACTTTATTTGACAAGTTAAAACTTTTTTCACTAGTTTGCATTATAAATTTCTTAAACAACTGAAAAGGAAAGCTGGTTCAACATGGGGATTTATTTTGAGTTACTGTGGCTTAAATATTAGATTGGCTCTGACATGAGATATATTTATGAATGATGGAAGGAAACTTTGGAACCCACATTTGATCACCCAGTTGTTTTTATATGCTCCTAAAATTTTGCTGTTGTAAACAAATCTAGAACCAGCCTTGGATCCTTCGGGGTTTTCTAGGGGGACTGCTACTGAGCAGTGTCCTCAGTATCACAGTATGTAACTATTTCTGGCTTTCAGTCAATAACCAGATGAGCAAGGATTGAACTGAAGTCAACTGAAAAACATTTTTCATTAGCTAACTACCTGCTTATTTGCTCAGTTTTTTGTCATTATATTTAAATTTAATTGGGGAGACACCAAAACATCTGTAAAGTTTTATTTTAAATTTAAAAGCTTTACTCTGGTATCAAGGACCTTCTGTGGTTGCTTTTCTCCAACACTTAAGCCACTGAGCACTGGTCACGTGAGTCCTGATAGAAAGCAAATGTTAAATTTTCATGCTTGAGTTACCTACTGACAGCTAACATTAAACTTGTAAGCACATGTATTTGCACTGGAAGTTGTATCTGCTGTATGAGGAGAAACACTGCTTAACATTGTAAGGTAATGTTCCTCAGATCTCCTTGCCACATTATAAGAGTGGAGACTATTAAATAAGATCTGAAAAATCCCTTCTTAGCCATGACTACTCACATAGTGCGATGACCATGATTGTGACAGCAAATTACAGGCTAATAAATGCAGTGCTCTCTGTATGTATATATAACATATATAAAATATGAATGAAAGCAAAAAGACACTTTCCCTAAGCCTTTTGCCAGACTCCCAGCACAGAAGCTGTTAACAATCTGTCAAATAGAACAGCCTTTCACCAGCCTAAGAATTGAGCCCTATTATCCCTGTGTTCTGTTCCAAGCATGGCCTATTCTGGAACCATAAATTAGACCAGATCTTATTTGTTCCACTCCAGTTTATGGGAATTCAGTTCAATGCCCCTTGAAATAGCAAAATCAGTATCTTCCCAGAAAGTTTAGAGATTTTGTCATAGTGGAACACTGATTCCTTTTCAATGGGATACTGTCTCCCAGCAGAATAGCCTGGCTGCTTTAAAGTGTTGCAGCAACCTGCCATAATTTACACTGGTAAGATTTTAATTTTTCCCTGTTATGTATCTTTATTTCTATATTACTAGCAGGACAATAGACTTGCCATTACTGCCAAGCTAAATCCCTTTCTCATCAGTTTATTTACTGGATTTTTAGTTCTGCTTGGGGGTTACCATAGATTTTCCACCAGACGCATAGAGTCTTGGCATTCAACCCTGTTCCATGGGAAATCCTGCGTGCCTTCTTAGAGAGCTTGATGCCATCACACTGTTTTTCTGGCATGGTATTTGCTATTGTTTTTTGTTGTCCATACTCTACCTTTTTGAAGAACAGGATTTCCATCTTTGACTTCTGACTTCAAAGCTCAGTCACAAAACCCCATAGACTTAACAAATTCCCACCTGTTTCATTGTGCTTATCCAGAGGTCAGTGTTTAGATTTTCATCTAGTCAGCTATCTTCTTAGTTAAGAAGAGACTTCTTTATCAAGATCCTCAAAATGGAGCAGGTAGACCTTTCCTTTTGTGAAAGGAGTTATTTTCTAGCTTTCAGGGTTTTTTTTTTTAACCATCAACTATTTGTACTTTTTTTAGTCAGAGTTATTAAACACATTAGTGTGACCTGGTATTTCTTTCCTTGATATGCTTTGTGGGACTTAGTTATAAGATAAACCTTTGCACAGATGAGCCCTCTGAGGTTATCAGCTTTGTAATTAAATATAACAGCTGATTCTACTAATCCTCTATCTAAACACAAAATAGCATATAAAACCTCAGAAATGTGTGTTGGAAAAGTGTTGTGAAAAGAAGTTGTGGCTGACATTCAAAATGTTTTGGGTTTTCAACACAGTTAAAGAACAGAGGATCTTTCTTAATATAATTTGGGAATGCTCTGAGATCCTGTGTACACCACAGAATTAACATGCTAACTTCACTTAAAGTGCTTAACTGTATGAATACACTCTTTATTTTAACCAAGCTAGTAACAATGAAGCTGTTAACAAGATGAATCTCTGTTCAGCTAAATAATCCTATGCTGTCCTCAAGTAAAAACCCACATCCCTTTGCTCTATTCTAAGCAACTAAGATTATTACAAATATAGGCTGCCTGGACTCTCCCACAATGTATTGACTTGAGCAGTTATGCAATATTGCAGCTGTATGTAGATGAAGATATCTGATATACAAAACATAACCAGAGAACTACTGCAGTTCTGACACATTTGCTGATGGTGCAGCTTCTTGTGGTGTTGCCAGTCTAAGCTTTGCTTACCTGAATTAGAGGAACTTACTCTGTTGGCAAGTGATGCTCAAAAATACAAAGTCTTGTCTTTTTCTCATTGTTTGCAGCAAAGCTGTTTCACATCTCATACCTTACAAAATTTTTTTAGGTAACCTTTTGGAGAATGAAATTAACAGATGTACAATAATGTTATATATCCTATTCAGAACAGGATTCAGCAAGCTGGGAGTGATAACAATTAGAAGGAAACTATTTAATGTGGAGATAAAGGCAAATAAATGGGGAATAATAGTATGGAAATTAACCAAAGTGGAACTAAAACTGGAAGAGATGAATATGCTTAGACTAGGGCAGCTGGATACTTTTCAGTGTAGAACACTGAAAGAAATAAAACTGCAGGTCTTGTTTCAAAGGTTTTTAATATACCTGTGAATGGCACCAACTGGCTGTATTTAAGATGGTGGTGGACCTCTTAAGTCTGCTGTGCTGGTAACAATAGAAGAATGGCAACAGTCTAACTTTACATCTTTTTTTTGTGATTTAAGTGATTGCCCAGGCTAAAAAAATCCTATCACTGGTACATCTGACTCATTGAAGTTAGTATTTCATATGGTGCAAGACAGAGAGCTATTATAGAAGGTGTGATTGTGTATCATATTTTTAAGACCAGTAGACACCTTGTGAAACAATAAAAATAGCAATTTGTATGAAAGCTAGAACTACTAGTTTGGGCAACCACCTTACCTAATACATCTTTTACCCAGAACATTGGCCCAAGAGCAGGCTACTTTCCAGCAACGTGCCAATGTGCAGCAACAGCTTATCAATTAATCTGGCCCATTTACTTTGTCAAGAGGCAACTCGGCAGATGCACCAGTGGTCTGTCAACACTTTAGTTTCGTGCTCCAAAGTACATAAAAAAAAAAAAAAAGTTTAATTCCCAGCATGCTTTGGCTGTTGCTCTGTAGCTGAAGGGCCTTCACAGGGGACAAAACTAAGTATCTGGGAAGACTGATTTCTTCTCCCACTCTACCACTCCTGTCACCTTGAGGGAAGGTGATGAGTCAAAGCAATGGAGAGGACACATTTCCACACACTGAGCTTTCTGGGCACATGTGAGTTCCCATCCCCTGTGCCTTAGCTGCCAGGAAAAGGAAATTCAGCCATGCAATCCACAAAGAAGCATACCTGGACCTGCCTCCCAATGTATTCCTGCTGTTTATTTCTAAGGCAGTCTTCATTCTCAAGCCAGATATGTAGCTCATGGTGTATCCTGAGAAAATTAAGCTTCTTACTAGCTTGTGTATTGGTAATTTTCTGTCCTTCAATTGTTAAAATGAAAAAAGTATGGAGAGTTTATTTCTGATTCTGGTATTTCAGCAGATGACTTACCTTTGTTCCACAGTTATCTGTTGCCTCATAAGGGTACCTTGGAAGTCTCTTTAGAGCAGTGCAAAGGACAGTAGTATGAACCTCAGTCTTCCTTTTGTTACTCTTTTTCTTTCCATGACTGGTGCTGCAGAGGCATTTTGCTCTTGTAGTAGGTTTAACAGGTCTGGTGTCTTCAAGAGCTTGGTGACCAAAGGATCTTCCAGCTGTCACTCAACCGACACAGGGACTGTGGCTTCAGAAATGCAACTGCTCTGAACACAGCTGCCCTCATTGTACCTGTTGAGTCGCAGCCTTGTTATCTGGCCACTTTCTGAATCCAGCCAAATTTCATTTGGTACATTTACAGTGGCATTGTTTGCTGTAGTCATTTTTTGATGGCGTACAGCCCTGTCTTTTGATTTAAAGCTGTAAAAAAGTCTACTACTGCATGTAAAATATTGCTTCCTCAATCCAACTGTAGCCAAGTGCACTGTTAAGATATTTAGAAGGTTCTTAAATTATTTCCACTTTAAAAATAGTTTTATGTATTTTATTTTGTTAACGTCTTAGGTTAATACAAAAATAGCTTTCCTGTCTTGATGTTGACATAAATATTCTTTTTTCTCCTTTCTAATAGAGGACAGTTGATTTTGTTGCTTGATACTTAGAACAGATACAAACTTTGAATAGGACATTGTTTCCCAGCCAGATCAGTAGCTACTTCATGGGGTTTTTTTCAGTATTAGTTCAGGACTGGCAACAATAAAAGAAGTGAAAGATTGATTATGCTCCAAGATTATTTAGATTTAATCCAATAGCAAACATTGTTAAATTCTTCATTGTAAGATTTCTCCTCCCTCTTCTCTGACTGTTCGTAGCTGTCAGCCTCCAACCTTATTTTAATGAGAATGGGAGTTCTAAATCCCTTCTGATCACTTTTATTTCTTACTGGTTCTAAAAAAGGATATTCCTGGTGTGTATTAATCTCACTTGGAGATGTTTAATCAACTGTTCTCAAAGAGTCAGAGTCCTCTTATGCTGCATCCTATCCTTTTGCCTCTTCCGTGTTGCTAGGGTCATCTGTGTTAGAATATCCACTGTTTCATTAATTCAAACCAAGAAAATTATAAATTCAGGCTTTTTTTTCCACATAACTAGTGAGTTGCCTTCATCTCATTTTGTCAGATGTTACCTAAGAGGCACAAAAGGAGCAAATAGGTCATTTAGGTATTTACCACAAATGAAATGAATACCTTGATTTCTTTTTTCTCTTCCGTTTCTTTCTTTCACATAATGTTTTGCCATTTTTGTATTTTCTTTCCACTCTCCTTTCCCTCTATCTTTTTTTCCTTGTCTTATCTTTTTTCATTTTTTTTCCCCTCTTCCCTTTTCCTCCTTTTTTTTCCTACTCTTCTTGTCGAAGCTGCCAGGCCAAATGAGGAAACAATTACAGGATGTTGGCTTTAAAAGTGTCTTGTTTTGCCAAATAAGTTTATTTTTTTTTCATTGTGGCTTAAAACATGCTAAACTCAAAGCCAAGTTACTAACCTAAAACTCATGGTAACTTCAATTTTTTGCATTAGGCTTACAATAAGCTTGGATAGTTTTTCCACAGTCTCTTTGCCAGTGATTAGTTTGGAAGATAGTGTGTTTTGAATTTGCTGAGAGATCTACTGCTCTTAGCTTAGTTTTAGAACTTTTAAAAAGCAATAAATAATGCCTGTTTTGTAATAAGCAAAATTTATGAACTGACAAGCAAACTGTAATTATGGTGGGTATTCCATACAAGAAAAAAGAGGTGATCTTAAAGCCATCTCAGCATTCTGTTTGCACTCATTTTCATTCACATAAATGATTAAGTGGTTCTGTGCTGAAACGTTTCTCTCAGGGCTTGAACGTGAGTCTGGAAAAATTGTTGCCAAAGAGCTTTATAATGAAGTCAGTGACTGTTTGTATTAACTTTTCATTGTTACCTACAGCCTAAATTTTTCAGAGTACTATTTTTAAGACTAAGGCTCTAACTTGGCAGCAACTTAAGACACTTTTTTTTTTTTGTTCTCTGGGGACTGTACTCTAAAAATGTGTTAATTCATGACAAAAGTGAAGCCTGTATCAAAGACACAGGTTGGTTTTTGCAGTTAGTGACACTGTTTCCTGTATCCTTTCTTTTCCTGAAAAAAGACTTCTTCCTGAATGAACCACCAAAAGATCATTTAAAAAACTATGGTATCCTGAAGAAGAAAATGTTATAAAGTCTGACCAAAACCTCAGGTTTGTGAAAAATCACCTACTAAATTCAGCAGCTATTGGATCAAACTAAAAAATGGAGATGATGTGCTTTATGGGCAAAGCTATACTTTGTCCGTGTTGTTTAGAGATAACTGTTGAAATAATATGAAGTTAAAGAAACATTCTGTTCTTCAATAATCGCAAGTTGCAGTGGATTTTAGTACAATCTAAGCAGTTTAGGAAAGCCTACCTAGTTTTGAAATGAACACATTTTGACACACCTTAGCCACTCTCCTAAAATCAGCTTATGAGTCTATCTTCCTGCTTTCTGACCATATGTCTTTCTGCTCACCAGTTTTGGTTGCACACTCTTCCCCCGGGATCCCCTATACTGGGTATTAAAAAGAAGCAACCTAAAAAGCATGCAAATCTTTGAGTCTTAATGTCTTCATGTATTTAGAGAAATGCACATCTAACTACAGGAGGTGAGATCTTCAGATGGGCCTTACAGCTATGCCCAATAGGTAGTGTTGCTGGTTAAACTTAGATGGACTATTGCAACAGCAAGTGCAATTCTATAATGCGTCCTGCCAACTCTGCAGCAACAGACATAAAGGGTGTTTCTTGAGATGCTGAACATTTTCTACCTGATAATTTAAGAATGAATTTATTTTTGTCAGGCCTAATGTAAGTGAAAGCCTGCAAGTTTGATTTCTAAACTTACTGGAAAATATGGACCAACTCTCACAGAGGCAAAAACCCGTCACTATGGCCTTCTCCAGTAATAAACTCAAATAGGCAGATATGTGCACATAAAGCTCTGTGGACCACTGTGGGACTTTATATGAGGGTGAAGAGATTAGTCAGCACAAATTTTTCCTGAGGATTAGGGCTTACAATTTACATTTGGAGAGGATGCAAGGAGAAGATGAAAGGAGAACTCTAAGCGTCCTTCAGATATGCTACTCAGTGTGGCAGAGCAGCACAATGAGAGCTATTGTTATGCTAGATGCAAATTCCAGCTATAAACATTACATTGGTTTTCTTACAGATTAAAAAAAGAAATCTTCCAGATACTCATATTTCATTTGTGGGAAGTAAAATAATGATGCTGTCAGCTACTGGGTAGAAGATAATTTATGTACTGTGTGTGAAACTTCCATTTCATTAAATTAGGCCTAGAGATGCTTATGTGGACTTAACTTGTGAGATTAGCAAATAGCATATATAGTATAGGCTTATATCAGAGAACAGTATAAATGTTTTAATGACTACTTTGCAATCAAGTAGATTATCTGGAATTGTACTAGTCACCAGGTCTCATGTTAAGTTTATTTAGCCTTCTAGGAAAGGGGGGAGAGGGAAGGGAAAGGCCAGAGCTAGACCCTGACCTTAGTCAAGGTTCAGCAGACTTAGCTTGAGTTTCTTGATGAAACATTATGGCAAGCTGACCTGTATGCCAGTCCCGTTCAGTAAAAATACTTGCTCATTTAAGCATTGTCTTCTGTATTGGGTCTGCATGGCACAGTTTTGGTAGCGGGTGCGTGGGGATAGCTACAGGGGTAGCTTCTGTGAGAAGCCTCATGTCCTACAGAGCCAATGCCAGCCAGCTCCAAGGTGGACCTGCTGCTGGGCAAGTCTGAGCCCATCAGTGACAGTGGTGGTGCCTCTGTCCAAGTTTCTGCATGACAGTGATTGAAGCCAAAGAGAGGAATAAGAATATATGAGAGAAATAGCCCTGAAGAAACTAAGGTCACTAAAGAAGGAGGGGAGGAGGAGGTGTGCCAGAGCAGAGATTGCCCTGCAGCCTCTGGTGAAGACCATGGTGAGGTAAGGTGTCCCCCTGCAGCCCATGGAGATTAACAGTGGAGCAGATCCACCTGCAGCTCATGGAGGTCCCTATGCTGAAGCACATGGATGCGTGAAGGAGGCTTTGACCCTGTGGGAACCTGCACTGGATGAGGTTCCTGGCAGGACCTGTTAACCCGTGGAGAGAGAAGCACACACTAGAGTAGGTTTTCTGGCAGGACTTGTGACCCTGTAGGGGACCTTATTTTCTTATCGTGAAAGTGACCAATATTTTAAATTCTGCATATTTTAAAACATGGAATAATCCATGTGCTTGTTAGCTTTTTCAGTCTGTAGATTCTTCCAGGAATCTGAACCAAACCAGGCATGTACATCCTACAGTCGAGCTCCGATGTTTCTGAAGACGTCACTGTCTTGCCTGCTGGCATTGGCATGTGTTAGTATGATGTTAATGCAGAAAGACTTTAACTCATGAGACATACCCTCAGGCCCTCAGGTACTCCCGCAACTTCAGCCTCTTTTCAGACTATATAGTATCTTTGTGTTAGTGCCAGAGGAGCGATAGTAATAATAGTAATGGGCACTTTAGAAATGCAAGACAGACCCACAAAGAAGCATTCATGCTAGAAAGTGTTTTGTCTGGTGAAAAGACGAGGGTAATCAGTGTTTCCAGTGAGCCTGATTTCCACTCTGAAAATCTGAATTTCACTCTGTGTCTTACAGCCCGTATTTTCTGTTAGAAACTTCTGTTTGGTTCTCTGTTACTGAACTTTGTGACATGACAGCAGTTAGAAGACACTTAACTGAGACAGAGGAAACAGTATGCTATCAAAACCTTTTGTTAAAAAAAAAGAGAAGATTTTAAATATTTAAGTGATTAGAACCTGTCATTTTGTGTTGTTTTTTGCAGGCAGACACAAATGACAGGACAAAGGAGCATACATGGAAATAAGATGAAAATTCAGAACAGATGTCAGGAAGCGTATTTCATGCTGAATGTGCACAGTGGCCAACCAGCTAAGACAATAGCATTTTCCCATTTAGGAAATAATTAGATAGCCTGTCATGGACAAAATGGCTTTCCCAATTTCATTTTTCTCTAATTTTCTTGCTTTCTTACTATACTCTAGCAGCTATTCACTTTTTTTCTGACTGGAAGCTTCATCATCATCCGGATATGAACATAGTTCTTTTAGAAATGAATGAACTTTTAACTTCTAAGAGAACAGCTACTTAGCTAGATATTAGCCTGTCAATGTTATATCATGCTGTTATGTTCAAGGTCTAGCAGTGCATATATTTTGAAGTTGAGAATTTCTGAAAGTTTTTATCAGCTACAGAATTGAGTCTAGGAGAAAATCAAAGTGACAGAAAGCATGCTGGTTTTATTATCTTAAAGAGTCTGATCATTTTAAGTGATAAAAATGTTACACAAAAATGAATCTAGGAGATAACTTTGGGGGGGAAAAAAAAGATCAGTGGACAAATACACACACTCCCTGCACCTCCCAAAGATGAATATGTTTCTGGAATCTTTGCTTTAGATGAGGCTTTGCTCCCAAATCTGATACAGACTTCCTGTGTAATCTTGCTGCTAGTCTTTTATAACCTCATCTCTCATCTTTTGTGTACACAGAATTATTGGGGCACTGATATTTGACCTAAGTATCAGTGAGCACTAAGTTAATCTAGTACGCTTGTGATCCTCATTTTAGCAAAATGTTGGCCCATTACAAGTTCATATGTTAAAGCTATTGGACATAGATAATGTTAGATAATGCCCACAGAGGATAACGTTAAGACTGAAAGTCTTAGGTTTGTAATAAATATTCTCAATTTAAAGCCATTAATGTGATAATTAAACAAAGGAATTTGATTTTTACATTTGTGGAAATTGCTGGGTGAGGTTGCTTCTGGCTTGCTCTTGAATATGGATTGTGGCATTAGAAATAAAAATTGAAAATATCTTAATAATGACCCAGATAGGCATGTAATTATGGATATTTTATAAAAAGCCAATGGTACTGAAAGATAGTAGCTCTGAGAAGCATGCTTCAATGAAGATGTTGTACTGAAGAGAATGATCATTACTTGATCCAACTGAAGTGAAATAATTAGTCGAGCAGAAGTCTACTTTTGATGGACACAGAGTGAGTGTCAAATGGGCAGTTTCATTTTGGACATCCACAGCTAGGCCACATTATCTCACTTCAGAAGCAGTGAAAATCTACCTATAATCGTTTACTGAAATGAATTGAAAGCTACATTTGCATGTGGTGTGTGGTGATGTGTTGTGGGTTTTTTGGTTTTTTTTTTTTTTGTTTGTTTGGTTGTTTTTTTTGTCAATTTACAGTTTATATTTTCTGGGCAAGAAATTTTTAGTGTTTTAACTTCTCTGATTGGGTTTGGGAAAGGGCCTTTTTCTTAAACTAAAACATGCCCAAATCTTCTGTTTTGTCCTTACTGTGAATTCATGGTGCTACAGTACATGTAAAAATGTTCTGTTTAGTGGTCATTTTGGCATGCATGTTTCTCAGCGTGTCTATATGACAAGAGTTTAAATGTCATGGAATAAACCTAAAATCTAGCCTTATTAGTATTACAGTTAAATCAAAGTGTCATATGAAGTATTCCACAAGCACTGAGATCCTGTAAAATCAAAGAAATAAGAAAACCGTATCAATCTAAGCACCAAAAATATAGTTAGTACTAAAATTTAATTTGCAGTCAGTAAGGAAGCCATTTCAAGACAATTTTTCTGTGACATTAGGTAAGACATATATCCATTCTATATGCCTGTATTTACCTTTCAGATACTAAGTATGTGACCATACTCATAGAGCTAAGGTTAACCTTCTGAGTATGTTTGTAGGAACAGAGATATTAATTCAGTAATAATCCATGCTGCAGAATAAAACCCATGGTGAGGGAGGAGGGACGTGCTGCTCGCAATTAAAAGACCAATTGCTAACTTCGTAAGAGCTTTCTTAGAAGAGGTCTTTGACTACCTAGAAAATGAGAGTTGCATGAAAATCCAGGTTCTATTATAGATAATTTCTCAGTGTGACACAGAGTCTAGCATTTCTGTACCTTGTTTTTTTGCTTCCAAGGAAATGGTAAGCTTAAATCTGCAAATGTATTTCCAAATTCAGAGAGGAAATGTGCTACATATGTGCCAGGAATTATTAATAATAAGATGATTATGTTGTGTCAGTTGGCATAGTTGTGTCCTGGGAAATAGTTATCAAATCATTATTAGCCATGACTATTCCAAGAGGAAGCGTTAAGTACAATACTACAAAATGGAGCTCTTTTGAGCATATTTTATGTTTATGTGCCACTGAAAGTAATAACTGACCCTCTTAAAATTTAAGGCATTATTTCCTTCTTAGTCTCCAATACTGAAAACACAAAATAATAATAAAAAAAAAATCATGTGGATCATTCCTCTTTTCTTCAACGTAATTTGTTAATGTATACAGTGATGGAGAGATTCTTGTGATGGAATGTAGAACAAATTATCTTAATTTGGTCCAATTTATACA
The DNA here is from genome assembly GCA_013399015.1 of Galbula dea. NCBI lineage: Eukaryota > Metazoa > Chordata > Aves > Piciformes > Galbulidae > Galbula > Galbula dea. Next base: position 406,975 of record VWZX01007992.1, read on the forward strand.
TAAAAATAGCTGACTTAAAACAGTCCTGTGATCAATGTGGCTACGACTACCTTAAATACATTCACTGAATATTATCTCTACAGAAAATACCCGTGTAAAATTAATTGTTCTATGAGATTTCTTTTTAAAAAATGATTTTAAAAGGTCAAAATTTCAAAATGAAACTGTTATTTAAATGCAGTATGAAGGTTTAAGTGCAAATCACTCCAAGATAACTTTTTTTAGGAGCGGACTAATGCAGTATTATGTTTTATAGTGCAATAAAATTATGTGCTGAAATTATGCTCATAAATGCAGGCAAATGTAAACCAAGCTATTAGTTATGTTTTCTCAGATAAAAGTGATTAGCATAGCTATCAAACTCTTCTCCCATTTGAATAACAGAATTATGTCTGAAATCTAAGGCTTGTTTGCAAAAGCTGAGTCTTAAAAAGAAATGTAAATTCAGCTATCAATATTGTATTTGAAAGTGAATGCAATGGTCTGCCCATCATTTTGCTAACTAAGAGCAGTGGAATGTGACCCAAATTGCAGCAAAACTCATCAATATGAAATGTGCCTCAAATATTATTTTAGAAGTCATTCTTAGCACCTTATCATAATCTCCTCACTGATGATCAGACTTACTTAAAAACTATCCTGGCTTGCCTAAACATTAGAGCAATAAAAAGAGTCTTTTAGCAACAGTCACCATGAGACAAAGTTTCATGTATAATTCATGAAGTATCATGGTCATCTACTAGCAAATTAATTTCCATATGACAGCTATACTTCTAGTAGTGTCCTCTCAGGAAGGCATACGGTATATAATTAAAATCTGAACAGAACAATTAAATGTTGATTACTTCATAGAGAATTTCAGGGCTTGAATATTGTTACCTGTCTTTACAGGATCAAATTAAGATATTTTGACAATGTACAGACAAACAGATGTATTTTCTCAACCTTGTATCCAATTGTTTTCTAATGCCCAAGGAAATTTGTGGTGAAATTTTTTACTGCAAAATCCAACTGCGAATAAACAGTTAAAAAGCCAACTCCTGCTTCAAACCTGCAAGGAGCAAATAAAAACTGTCTGTAATTGTAAGTGGCTTTCCTGGAATGCTAATCTTGATTGTTCACAAGCAACATTTAATATTTTAGATGCAAACCACTGCTTGGACAGGTGCAGTGTTTCCTTTGCATCATCCTTGTCTTTTTATCCTTTTTGTCCTTTATCACTTTAAATTTGGTTAATCAACATCATTCGAAGCATTTAGTGGGTGTTTGCCATACTGATGAGAGAGACTATAGATGACCAGTTCTGGTGATCATAAAGGATTTCTTCTTATTGTTTGCAATAAAATTTATTACAATAAAAGATAAACTATTAAATATTACAGAAGTTTTCAAGCAGTCATGGAATCAAGAGCACTGCAGGGAAGGTCCACACAAGCTCTTTCTGAACAGGTTTGTTTTTTTTTTTTAAGGTTTCTACTATGTTTTGCACTTGCATGCAATGTGAGGTTTAGCTCGTGCTGGCAACTGCAGTGCAAAGTCTTAAGGACATGTTAGCATATGCTGGAGTCTTGTCACCACCTCCACTCTTCTTTGCCTATGCTACTTAGATTAGCAGAGATGCTGTGCTTGTGTCAGGGTTTTCTTACCTGACTTCACTAAATAAAGGAGATCTTGCTGTTGCTATAATCACAAATTCATGATTAGAGATACAGCTTCGATATTAGGAAAGCTGTAGTTTAATTAATAGAATCATAGAAAAAAAACTCAGTGGAAATGACCTCCTGAGGTCAGCTAGTCTGCAGCCTGTTGTCCTGTCCATTCAAAGCAGGGCCAGTCGAAGTTTGGTCATAGTGCGGCTGATGACACCCAGTCAAGTTTTGAAGGAAGAATTATGAGGAAACTGTTGTTAGAAATTGCCTGGCATTAGATTTGTTTGTTTTTATGCTCTTGACAAAAATATCTAAAATTAATTGGTGGCAGAATACTGGATTAGACAGCTCAAACAATTCACTCAGTTTGTATGCTATGAGAGGAAAATGATTTTATAGTATCAGTGTTGGGATGTATTGAACACTGTTCTGTATAGCATTTTTTCCTTTTCACAGCTACATCAATAAGAATTTGCTTTCTGATCTGAAAGGATGGTTATGAGACAAAGAAGTGAGTTCTGAAAAGGTGGGGAAAGGTACAAAACCAGCAATCAAAGCCGGCCAGAATTGGCATAAACTAAGCTGTAAGCTAAAGCAATAGAGAATACAGCGGGGAAAAAAACCCCAGATATACAGAAAATATCCAGGTTTAACAAGAGTAAAAAAAAGAGAGAAAACTGCTTGAGGGTGAGAACATCACCGCTGAGATTAATGGTGAGCTGTGGCAGCAGCTGCCACATCAAGGTGGTATTAAGTTTGGGAATGTTCTAAGCATAAAAATTCTACAAAAGAACATACTCCATGTGGTAAATTTGAGTTCATGCCATTTTAAGTTTTGTAAGACCCACTGGACAACAATTATATCTAGTAAATATTATCAGATGACCAAAATGTGAGACATGATGTTACAAGTGCTGAAAAATCTGTTACGGTGCAGTGTCTGTTAAACACAAGCTGAAGGAACAGTATAAACTGCCAGTAAATATAAAATGAAACAAAAACAAACACTGTGGTGCATGACTTCCTGTGGGATTTGATATTAATCCCCACTTATGAGGAGTAGTCTGTACAACATATTTTCCCTTGGGGACTTCTGAGTTATCCAGCGAATCCTTATTCATGCCATATGATTTGTATCCAGCAAGAAATCACACAATTTTTTCAATTAGCTCCAAATATCGCTGTTGATAATAACATCTGTATAGCTGGATTAAAAAAAAATATTGTAAAACAAACTTAGTGTGCACATTCCATTATGCAATGGTCAGTGCAACAACTTTAGACAAAGGTGCAATTTTAAATGTCCAATTATTTTCTTTTTAAGGTCTATTTGGATTAATTTTGTCTCCTTTATGCTTTCAATAATTTCTTACACTGTTATTACCGATGTTTTTATTGGATACAAATCACAGATTAATCATTCTCATCAGTTCTCTGTTTCCATCCTAGTAATGGATGCACTGTCTGTGCTGGGTTTAAGTCTCTTGTGTTTATCACAGAATCACAGGCTGGTTAAGGTTGGAAAGGGACCACCAGAGGTCATCTAGTCCAACCTCCCTGCTCTAGTAGTGTCTCAGAGAGCACATTACTCAGGATTGTGTCCAGACAGTTTTTGAGTATCTCCAGGGAAGGAGACTCCACAACCTCTCTGGGCAGCCTGGTCCTGTGCTGTCACCCTTACAGGAAAGAAGTTCTTTCTCATCTCTAGGTGGAACATTCTGTGTTCCTGTTTGTGCCCATTTTCTTACATTCTATTGCATGGTATTATCAATAATAATAATAATTATCATTATTATGGCTCCATCCTCTTGTCACCCTCCCTTCAGATACTTACTTACATTGCTAAAGCCCTCTCTTAGCCTCTTGTTCAGGCTAAACAAGCCCAGCTCCCTCAGGCTTTCTTCATAAGAGATAGGCTCCATACCCCAGTCATCTTTGTAGCTCTGAACACAGCTTTTACAGATTTAGATTCTTCTGCCTGATTATGTTCTTACTTCATTCCCTGGTGGCAGCATCTGTACCTTTTCCATCCTATAGAAGAGAAAAATAAAAAGCTTAGAAGGTGGTAGCTTGCAAGATGTCATATTACAGATTGTCTGGCATAGCTCCTTCATCTTTTTCAACCAGGAACTGTCAGGTCAAGACTAGATCCTGTGAAATGTGTTTATTACTTTCCTCTTTGAGTAGACTGATACTTAATGACAGTTAAATCTGTTAGTATGAATACTGGAACTGTTGGATGGACCTTTAAGAAAAGAAACATTTCTGTCCCCTGTGAGCAAAAAGAAGTGAAATACACTGTTCTAATGGCTTGCTGCCACAAAGAGATCAGACAGGCTTGGCTGAAGTATTAGCTGGGGTTCAGTGCTTTCAAAAAAGTCCTGTGTTTGTGAGGTGGGAGAATGGCCTGTGTTAGTAATTAGATCATTTCCTAAGCTACGCCTGGATGTACTACTGTTAGGCATTGTACATTGTGCTAAAATACCTCATTTACTTTTCAAGATTAGAGACAGGAACATAACAATGCCAGATGTTACATATTTGTTGCTTCTTGTAGTAACGTGTATGTGGTACGTATGCATCAAATACTCAAAAGACTAAATCCTGGCATGAGGTTACTGGTATGCTAAATATAGAATTCACATTGTTCAGTCTTATTTTTAAGTCTTTGATTTATTGAGTAAGAACATACTTTATACGGGTTTCTACAGCGCTGGAAAGAGTATTTTCCCTATGCAACCTATGATTTTTCTCACACTTGTTTAAGATGTGGGTTTGTGTTTTGTTCTTTGCTTATCTTCTACCAGTGGCAGAATTTCAGATCCTGAAACCAGTGATTTCTCCCTTTAATTTTGAGAGGCTGCTACAGAAGCTATGAAGTCTATATACTTAACTTTTTAACTGTTCACAGGACTGAGCTGCTGTAATAGATTTGTCTGCTAGTACTGTGTTCTGACTTGGCAAAAACCAAGCTGAAGTCCAAAGGATAAGTACTATCTGTTCGGTCCTTTCTGCTGCTGCATACAACAGTCATTCACAGTGATCTCAGTTACTTGTCTGTAGCTTCCAAAAGAAACATGGAAAGACATTGAGGTGATCCTGCCTTCCTATTATTAAATAGGTCAAGTTGTTACTGGGGAGCAAAACCTACTTATATTATGCATCAGACTTTTATTAACTTTGGTAGATTATCAATTCAGTGTTAGATCTGTAATATGTTCCAAGCCTTTAGCAGTTCTGTAAACACAAAATTTTTAGTTGGCTCAGGAAGCCCATCAGTTTAGTAAGAATGGGGAAAGTACATGTGTGCCTACCAATTGGGCTAGTGCTTTTTTTTTTCCTGACTGATGGAAATAGAGTTTCATGAAGTGATCTTTGTCTCTTTCCAGGCACCCAACTTGTACTGTAGAAATATCTCACTTTCTGTAAGTTACCTTTACATGTTTGGTGAAGATAGGGCAAGGTGAGGAAGTAAAAGGAAAGATGTTTGCTATCAAGTCCAAATAGTAAACTTTTGCCCGGGGTCTGGTTCCAAAACTGGAAATTCTGTTCCAGGTAATGAGTTTATCAGTAGCATCAGCAATGTTATTTGCTTTTCCGAGTACACACACTACTTAGCTAAGAAACGTTTCTTGTATGTTATGCACTGCAGTCTTAGTCTGGAATACTTCTAAAGCACTTAATTCCTCTGATGATTTAACAACTTACACAACAGTCTGAATGTCTAGAAAGAGAACCCATTTGTTCTCCACACACCATCTCTCTAATGACATAGAGACTAGTAGATGGAAATTCTGAGAATATGAGATTCTTGCCAATATGAGGCTGGACTCATGCTGATGGCTTACTTGCTGAACACCAGGAACATAAGAAGTGCCAAGACTATTTCCTCTCTTTTACTGCATAGTAAAACTCCATCAGAAAATTGAAGGAGCACCTTTTGGATACTTTTTTGTCATCAATAGATAATTTTATATAATCCAAAGAATTTTTCATCCTTATACATAGTGATGTGAAACATAAATTGAAAAAGAGAATGATCTCTGGGGTATTGCTGTCCTACATGCAAAATTTAAGTTAAGTTACTTAGAAACAAGCATAAAAGTAGTGTGGCTTGTTTGGTTGGGATTTTGTTTGTTTGTTTTGTGGGGTTTTTTTTGGTTGGTTGGTTTGTTTGCTGTTTTGTTTTGGGTTTTTTTGGCACTTACTGGTTTGACTACTAATGGGCAAGTTGTCTAATATCTTACTGTAAGTTTCAGGAGCCTGAACTGTACTTAAAAATGATCTCAATATATGTTTTCTTAAGGTATGCCTATTGTCATAATCTCTCCTTGCTCCATCAGGAGAAACTTGAGCTCAGTGAAGTGCTTTTGTGTGTAAGCCACATAATAAACACTTGTATATAGGAGAGCTACTCAGTGTATCCAAATTTAAGAAGCCATACGGGTAATGGATTGTAAAGCAGATAGCTCTGTATCTCTGCCTGGTTCCAGTGTGTACTGAAATTCTGAAGGCTGCAGAAGCAGTTGTCTGTTGGCATTGCTTTGTCGAAGTAATGCTGACCACTCCAGTGGAATCCTAACAAATTGAAATCATCTGGATGCACTGGCAGAAGACAGAAATCTGACTTTATACTCCTCTTCCCAACTTTTTCCGAAAGAGCAACCAGACCACAACAGTGGACCATGTGGGTGGCCTCACCCATTTATTTACATGACACTTGTGGGAGTAAAATGGCTATAAAATCACTAACTGATTTACCCTGTGTATAAAAAAAACTAGTTTGTCCTGGTGACTTAACAGGCTGTGACGAGCTATCTGTATGGCTCAGGTTCTCAAATTCAAGACGGGGAAAATGTGACAATTGCACAATTACTTTTCTCCATATGCAGAGTTAAGTATTGAAGGACTTCACTTACTAAGCACTTGGTACAGGCTGTGTATAGAGATGTTGATGTCTATACTTCTTAATGACTAACTAGTGTACTTGAACTATGCTTTCTGGAAAAGGCATCTTGTATTGTAGGTACAGTTATTTGAAGAATTAAGGTAATCAATTAGATAAGCTGAGTAAATTTTGCTGTGTAAGTATGCCTGTCACAAAGAAAGGAGTAAAGCCATATCTCTGTTTTCAGTAGTATAAATACAGACCGTTTAAATTTAGATTAAGATCACTGGAAACACAATTTGCCCTATTGTCTTAGTTTAATGCTTAAAATCTAATGAAAAACTATTTTAAATAATACCTGAGAACTGAGTGAGAGTGATTCTGTAGCTGACAGAGAGGTATGCAAATTGGTCTCAGAATTCATTAGGGAGTTGACCTTGCTTATTCCCTGAGTTCTGATGGTTTGGATGAAATAGAAACTAGATCTTGCCAAACAAAAGCCTGTGGTGTCTGAATACCTCTAGTGAGAAAGAATGAAATCTTTCACTGAATTCAACAAGGAATTGAGGGGGGGTGAGAAGTGACAAGGCTTCACTAGGAGTACTTTGTATATGCTTTGAAGAATATATGATGAGTAAGAGTATCAATACATACTGAATGCTTCTAAAGGGAAATTGTTCAAGCAGAAAAAGATTTTTCTGGGTGTTAAAAGCAGGATAAAACTAAAAAGATATTCCCTTTTCCTAAAAAATTCTAACTAACTTTCTATTTATATTAGAATAACATGGGTGACTCCCATCTGAAACCCACTGAGCATTCAATAGGACCTAATGAAATCGTGTTTCTTGTTCCTTGGCCCATCATAATATAAATTGACAAATCTGTGCTATCATTTCTGATCAAATGCTTGTCTGAAGACTGTGGATTTTACAGATGTTTGCATTAATGATTTGTTAGAGCTTCTTTCTAATACTTTTTCTGCATTGCTTGCCTTTTAAGAATTGATGTTTTCATGCATTTGTCCTGCAGCTGCAACACTGCTTCTCTCTATTGGTATGTGCGTGCAAAATGTGCAGAAAGAAATTGATGAATGCCATGTGCATCCAATAACAGCAAAAAAAAAAAAGAGAGAAAAAAGTAGGATAAAACAAACTTCTCCACCCTAATAGGAGATTTAAATAACTGCCTCAGGAGAGAACTGTTTCCTCTCTTCAGTAGCAGTCTAAACTCTTGATCATAGGGCAGCCAAGACATATCCTAAGAAACAAAGTGACTGAGCACTGAACAGTACTACATCTCTTTTATGAAAAACATTCTCTGAAAAGCTTGCACAGACAAGAAGCACACATGTTCAAACTATATTCTGGCACTCTCACTGTATTTGTTGACTTGTCTACCCAGCTTGTCACACCATCATTGAAGGCTATCAAGATTGGTCAAGCATGATTTCCCCTTCATAAATCCATGTTGGCTTCTCCTGGTGATTTTCCTCAACTTGCTTAGCGATAACCTCCAGAATTAGCTACTCCATCACCTTTCCAGGGATGAAGGGGTGGCTGACTGGCCTGACATTTCCTGGGTCCTCTTTCTTGCCCTTTTTGAACACTGGAATGATGCTGGTTTTCTTCAATTCCTCTGGCACCCCATCCTGCTCTCCATGACATTTCAAAACTGATGGTTAGTGGCTTAACAATAACATCACCCAGCCCCCCCCGGCACTCATGGGTGCATCCCATTGGGACCCATGGATTTGTGGGTATCCAGCTTGCCTACCTGATGTCTAACGCAGTCCTCCTTGACTAAGGGAGAGCCTTCCTTTCTCCAGACTTTCTTTCTTACCTTCAGGGACTGGGATTCCTGAGGGCTGGTCTTAGTAGTAAAGTCTGAAACAAAGGCAGCATTCAGTAACTCTGCCTTCTCTGTATCCTTTGTCACCAGGGCACCCACCTCATTCAGCACTGGACCCACATTTTCCCTAGTCTTCCTTTTCCTACTGATGCACTTGAAGAAGCCCTTCTTGTTGTCTTTCACTTTCTTCATCAGATTTAATTCCATCAGGGCTTTAGCTTACCTCATTGCATCCCTACACACTCTGGCAACATTCCCATAGTCAACCCAAGTGGGCAGTCCCTTTTTCAATATATTGTAAACTTCCTTCTTCCCTTTGAGTTTTTACAGAAGCTTCTTGCTCATCCATACAGGTCTCCAGCATCCTTTGCTTGATTTTTTTTGAGAGGGAGGCACCAGTCTTGAGCTTAGAGGACATATTAACCAGCTTTCTTGGACCACCCTACCTTCTGGAGTGCTAACCCATGGGATGGTTAAACACATATGTCCCTGAAGAAAAAGATCAAGTGTAGTTGAGATACTCTATATTTTTTTAATGATTGCTGTTTCTGTTGTTATTTATATGCTCAATTTGTCAGGAGAATGTATATAAGTAAGTAGAAGAAAATGTCAAAACCTGACATGGCAATTCTAAGTAACAACAGGTTTTTCAACTGTATTATTGTTGATAGATCTGAATATCTGTCCAAAAGTCTATGGATTCAGTGATGCAATTTTGTATCTGAAAGATACCAGTCTGCTACATAAGTAAACAAAATGTTTGAGTACCTGCTCTAAATACCTCTTAGGCTGCAAGCTCATGATCCAGTGCCACACACTATTGCGAGACTTGGCATGATGAGTGCGAGAAGAGCTTAGAGCTAAACATTCTGTGCCTCATAGACAGTAAACATCACTGAAGGAGTGGCCTGACTAAGGTGGCTGAGTAGGGATTACTGTCCCTGTCCTACAGATGATGTGATGGCCTTTTTATCTGTCCTCTCTGTTTCCAGGGACAACAGTGGTCCTACATTCATTCCAGCAGTAGCCAGGAGAGAAAAGTTCCAATATGTTGACTTGTAAGGCCTAAATTTGTTCAAACTGGATGTTTACTGACATTAAGGTAAATCAGATGACGAATATGAAAATACTATACAAGATGATACTGATATAAATTAGTTACGAATACATTTAGACAAAGTTCTGAAAGAGCTTTCAGCAAGGAGGAAGCAAAGCTGTTTAAAAATTATGGAAGAGATTTTGTGAGAGGAAGTAACTTTTCATCAAAGTATTCTGTTCTCTTGTTGCAGTTAAAACCCACAATTTTTAGTCATTCTGTGGCTTGTTTTGCATTGTTTTATATAAGCAGCTTGTTGATAGTCTTTTTTTTATTGCACATAAATGTCTGTGTGGGAGATACAAAGAATGTGAATCATGCAATGGCTGTCACTACAGTCCAGAGTGACTAGTATTTGTGTGCATGTGCATTTTGGTATCCTGCATAAAGAAATGAGAAAAAAGTATTGGAGAAATATTCTATACAAGCTAATATCTTGCTATTTCCTGTTTTTCTGACCAGGTTAAGGAAGGAATAAGTACGTGAAACTGAACTTAAAATAATTCTTCATTTTTTTCAACTTGAAAATAGAGACAGCAAACTTTTGGTCTGTTGTTACTAGAAAAAACTTTTCCTTTGCTCACACACACCATCTACAAATAGATGCTCTAGCACTGATCTACATTTCACTGCTGGTGGCTTCATATCAGTTAACTGCACCTAATGTCAGTAGAGCTATTTCCAACTGATTTACACTGACAGAAGAACAAAACTGACTCTCTAAATGAATGTAGATACACCCAATATCTATGCAAAAAATTACTGCTCTGCTCCATCTAATAAACTGATACTAGAATTAGATTTTAGAATTACAGTTCTGTATCTGAAAGCTCTTGTCTTTCCTGTTTGTCGTCATCTCAGTCTATGCAGCAGCTCTTCAGAATAAGGGCTGAGACCTAAGTGTCTGTGTGTGTTCCTGACATATCCAACACAGCTACTGCTTTCAAGAGTAGGTTAATGCCTCTCTAGATTCTGACAAAGCAACCTAGGAATGCAGCTTTTTATTAGCTACAGGCAGTTTTCTTAAGCACTTTGATTAAAATATGACTAAAGAGGTATTCCAGCAATTTTTGCTTTTGTTTCTATCTAATCAGGAAAAAAAAAAGGGAGGGGGGGAATGTTTTGCTGAATTGCATGACCTCATGGACCATATTTCATGTTCCTCATTGAAATGTGGTTAAAATAATCTTGTATTTAACCAGTTCCAAACTTTCAAACAGCAATATTTGGGGTTGTTGTTTTTTTGTTTTTGTTTTTTTTTTAGTCAACTTAAAAGGCTGGTTTTTTTCCTTTGGCTGTGTTTATCAACTGCATATAAAACCCATTCATGATTAATATGAGCACTGTAATTCATATAAAACAATTATAGCATTTAGAGGTTTTAAAGGAGCTACTACTAATGTCTTAGACCTTTTAAAAATATAGTCCCCAAAGGACAAAATGTGATCTATTAATATGTACGTATTATTACTGTTTTGTAACTCTTAAGACTGCTGATGTCTGTGAATATGGAAGCATTTATAGGTTATAGATGGTCCACTGGTTGACTTGCAGTTCTAAGTGCAAGTATTTTCTATAACCTTAAAAGCAATTTTAATTACTGTCCGTCTATAGTAGAGAGTATAATATATTTTCTTCTGGAGAGTTCACATTTCCTGCGATCCTGCAATAGCAATGCTTCAACTTCTTTGATTATTTAGAATAATTGGCAACACAGGGATAAAAACTTCTGGTTGACTGTTAGTTGCACAAATGAATAAAAATAATTCATCTTGCATCACTCTAGCCTTTACTTTCTTACTTTTTTAGCATCCAGCAGTTTTGAGAGAATACATTCCCAGCAAAAAGAGTTTATCCTCTTGTGTTGCAGCTGAAGGGTAAGAATCTTCACGCGCAAAGGTGACGTATAAAGAAGAATTGAGCTAATGGAATAAAGTATACATTCCTCCCAAACTAAAATGTAGTATTTTTAGTTTCTTTTTTATTCGATACTTTATTCAGCCTTACTCAAAGTATCTTGTTTTCTAGCTGTTTAATGGGGTTGATATAAAAGGTTTGTTACGTAGGTCTGGAACTGCAGGGAAACGATTGGCTCATTTTAAATGTATTAAGTGTAGTCAGTTTGCTTTTTATAAATGAAATAAAAGAACTACTTAAAAATTTTCAGTTCTTCTCCATGATCAGTCTATTGTCACATGCATTTGGCATTCATTATATGTTAGCCCCAGGCGCCTCCAGTCTTGTACTCAGGCCAGCAGTAATTTGGTTTATAGAGATCATATGGCAGGGAAACAGACCTTGAAAGACAGAACTCTAAGAAGCATATTTGATGAATTTCCTATGATTTGAGTCTGGGTTTATTCTTTCCTGTTGTGGAGCAGACACCCTACAGCACACGCGTTGAGGCCCGATGCGCCTGAGCAAGGGGCCAATTAAATGACAATATGCACACTGTTTTTTCGCACATCTCGGGTTGCATTTCCTATCAGAGAAAGGGAAGGGATGATGGGAGGGGGAGGAGAGGAAGAAAAAGGGGGGCCTTGTAAAAGATCCAAACATGGGCAGGAAACCACACAGAGTGAAGGTTGCCTTTGTCATTAACAATTAATGTAACCACAAACGCTGGAAAAAAAATACGCTGCGGCTGCTAGTGGCAGTGGGGTAGCCAGCACAGCATGTCTCCTGTCTGTCCTTCTTCCCAGCAAGGCTTGCATCCTGGTGCAGCCAGCTCCAAGGCCTCTCTACTGCTTTTGTACATGAACCAGCAACTGTTTAACCCTTATACCCAGATGGGTCCCAATCCTTATTTCAGCATGCCTTATAGGCTGTAGAAGCAGCAGAAATGAATCTCAGAAATTTCAATAGCCAAATGTTTTTTTGCCGTTAGCTCTTACCCTCTTGGTCTGCATGCGGGACTCACTTGTGGCTTTTAGGCTGTAGTGTGACCTAATGCTTTTGCATGACATGGGAGATAGTTTCATGTAAGTGAGTGTAAGTTGAACGCCAAATTAGGCCTGAGCCTAATTTAGTTGTGACTAAACTGGTGACACTGGATTTTGATATTCTTTCTTATATTTGATGGGATGCCTTAAGTAGGAAGCTACTAACCACTAAGCACGAACAGATACAAATGTAGACATAAACAAGCAGTTACGCTTCCTTCTCAGGGGTCTCTGGGTACCTGTACACCCAATCAACAGCACAAACAGACACATATGTGCATACCTGTAGGGAAAACTTCACTCTGGGTTTTATTTTGTTTTAGGATCCCATTTTCTTTGATGATGTCCAGAGACTGTCCAGGTCCCTATGGATTTTTTTTTGATTGATTTTAATTCCTTTTCCCCTCCTCATGTCTCCTTTCCTCTCTTTCTCCCTTCTGTTCCCCTTACCCCCAACTTTTTGTAGTAGTTTATAAATGTCACTTTTCATTAACATGACCAAAATGTCATCAAGTAGTTTAATGCTCTTTAATGTCCTTGTATCGTTTACGTTTTTTGAACAGTGTGGAAATGAATCCCATCTGTGGGTTTGCTAACATCAAAAAAATTTGACAGGCTATTTAGACGTGCTACTTCACATTGCATTAGCTTGTACAATGTCAGAAAGGCAGGAGCCAGAGTAAGGCCATACCACACCACCTCGCTCCTGACCCCTCCTATAACTGCTCTGAAAATGACAGATCACTTACCTCAGAAATCAAAGTCAATTCTGAAGTATCTTGGCCTGGACAGGAGCCCAGAGGCCCCAGGAAAAGTGTGAAGCCTAAATAAAAAGGCAAAATCATTCTCTAACAACAGCAACAACAACAACAACAAAACAAACCAAAAAACCCCACAAGTAAAACCCATCCTCTCTTCCTTGCTAGTGCTGAGAGATTCTTAGAATACCAGTTGGGCAAGGGGATATGCTCTAATATTGTCTGATGCCATTTTTGGTTTTGAAGAGGATTTTTTTTCTTTACTTTTGTTTTTTTCTTATGGATGGTTAAATGCTTTGAAAGTCATTTGGTTACATTTTTCAGGTTTGTTTTTGTTTATTTTTAAATATTGGTGAACCAAAAACTGTTGTTTCTAAAATAAGTGATACTGTGCTATCTTATTAAGGTCTGTCCCTGCCCTTGTAAGCATGCTTATCATGCTCTTTTTTCAACACCCAGACTTTGAGATGATACTTTAAAGCTTATATGTACTCCCTCTGCAATACCCTATGCAAGTTAATGCATATCAGGAAAGTGTAATTTCTTATTTTTTCAACCCATGCTTGTGTTAATGTCTCTAAACAAGGCTCATGGATTTAACTTACTCTTTAGTGTGTGATAGGATGTGTTTGAAATTTTTCTGGCTTTGTTCCATGTGAGCTATGTGCTGCCCTTCTAAGGCATTTACTTTAAAAAGAGATGTGGCTTTTTATTTCAGGAAAACAAAAGCTTCTGTTCTTCCTGAGACACAGGAAACAGCAGAGAGCATTTTAACTGTTAATCATTATGGATAAATGGATAATAATTTCCACCTCTGAGTGCACTAGGATTTATTTGCCTTTTTTTTCAAACCCTCCCCCATAGTACATTTGCATGCACAAATATAATTTAATTTAAGTAGGAATGTAAATAAATAGCCTTGTACAGTAGCATTGTTTTCAAAGCCAAGGTAATCTTCTACAAGCATGAAATATAAATGCCTTTAAGGTAATTACCGTAAGTGCACAAGTCCTTTAGTCTTTAAGAATCAGGTTTGTGTGAGGTAAAATACAATTCTCTCAGTTGCGTCACACTGAAAGAGTAAAACACAGCACATAGAAACAGTAAATACTGCACCTTATTTTACTCTTAAATTGGTAGGATTGTGGTAATTTCACTAAAGGCAGGATAAAATTGGCACCATTTCATGCCCTGATCTAAGCAGTATTTACACAGAGTCAGGATCTCAGATACATGGGAAATTTTGAGGCTTTTGTGGCAGATGTAGAGGGACAGGGAAATAGTTATAAAACTAGTTTTAATACTGTCTCCTAGCAATATTGGAGATAGGATGGGGAAATGGCAAGACTATGGGCAGGATGTCCTCTCCATAGTCTTTGTTTCTGAGAGTACAGACTACTACTTTTTTTGTCAGCTGGTGAGTTTTTAGGTGGTTCCTCCTACTGCAGGGTACAGTTTTTATACTTATAGTTTATACTTATAGAGTATTTTCATTGACCATAAAGTGAAACAGTCCCATCCAAAGATTTTTTTTAAATTGTTTTGAGGAATCTCTCGTAAGTATCTTGTTTTACAAAACTGTTGAGGAAGAATAACTCTATTGTTTTCACTGTGTGATAGTGAATGTTTTTTTGATAGGTCTACAGCTATCATCTCCATTTTTCACTTGCTTGCCTGTTACTGGTTTGTTGTTGGTTTTGGTTTTTTTTTTCAGTGGGGTTTTTTTGGTTGGTTGTTTTTTTGGGGTTTATTTGAGGTTTGGCTTGGGTTTCTTTGTGCCAAAATATCTAAGCTTAAGATTTCTTTTCGTAGAGTTAGCAAAATACTGTGCTAGGTATCTCAAATATTTGAGACTTTCAGTAAAAGATCAAGAGATTTTAAAAACATGTATGTATGTGTTCCTTAAATAACTGTAAAATATCTTTGATGTATGCATTCTTTACAGTTGTGTAACATTGCATAAGCAAAATTCCACAATGTTCACAGAAAGAACCTGGTATCTAAAGAGAAGCAGAGAAGTGTAACATTTTAGATGTGTTTGTTTTATATAAAGATCTCACAACACAAAGTTATCGTAACTCTGTAGATTCTTAGATCATCCTGAATACTCTAGTATCAAGGCTCGTAGCAGTCCCAAATGGACAAAAAGCTGTTGAAACTCAGCATATATTGCTGGAATACTTATTGGAGAGGCAACTTTTAGCCCAGCTGGCAAAATACCTCATTCTATTGAAAATAAAAACACCTATGACATTTTAGCAAGATGTAGTACTATTTAGGAAGTTCAACAGTATCTTAAAGAGAATTAGATTCATATTGAAATGTACCCTTGAAGGCTTAAAATGCATTGGCTCTTATTTTGAGTTATATACTCTAATAAAGCTGTCAGCATTTTGGCTTCCCCTTTTAGAAAACTTTAAGAATCCCTGTGAACTGAATTCATTTTGGGTTGGAGATTCTCTCTCAATCCCAGCAGGGGCAGTAGGCTATGATTCATAACATACACCTTAGCTGGAGTTTCCTATTCCTTGTCAGTTTACCTGAATAGTTTTCTTTCTTGTAAAATGCCATAAAAAGTCACTTGATTTACTGAATTCTTGACAGGATTCCATGGTTGGTATTAGATTTCCGCTCTAAAACACAAATGTGCTTGTAAAATTGATAATAGAAGTTGGATATTGTGAACAGAAATGTTCAAAATAATGTACAAAAAGTACACAGCATTTGATCTGACCTCTGTTTTGAGTAAAAGGGAATATACCTTTTCCCTCATCTTCTCTGCTTGGGACCCACTGGCTGATCATCTTGAAATCAATGCTAAAAATCCCAATGACTTCAACAAAAAAACCAAGCTGGCCCATATTTTATAAAAGCAGCTGACAAGCATAGCAGAAACTTGGCCAAATTCTCTATGCTTTAGTAAGGTAAAATTTCCACTAATGAAATGGGTCTTTCTTCCTGAAAGCCGATAAATCCAAATAACATTGCAAATCTCTGCACTTTCAAGGTCTGAAATGTCTTTTTGTCTTCCCTTTCATTTGTGGTTATTTCCAGTGGATGAGACTGTCTCTAAAACTCACTGATTTATTTCATTTTAGACCACAACATTTCTCTTTCCCTTAGACCTCTGACTATGCAATATTACAGCATTTCAATAGCCTTTCCTCTTCACATGGTTTCTCTTTTTGAGAGGCTAAAAGGAAAAGACTATGCATTTTTATCTTACAGAAATAATTACAGCTGCATTACTGAAACTGTTATTTTACTAGCCTTGTGCAACCAGAATGTTAACACTGCTTTAAAAATGTGCAGAGATATACATCAGTGTTTAACTGCTTGGAAAACTTTGGAATAAATATGAGGGTTTCCCCACCCCTTCAGGAGCATGATGTGAGTGCTGTTACAGTACTAGTTTTGTTTCAATACAAGACCTGTACTGTAAGCCTTTGGTGGCT
This sequence comes from Galbula dea, assembly GCA_013399015.1. Classification (NCBI taxonomy): domain Eukaryota; kingdom Metazoa; phylum Chordata; class Aves; order Piciformes; family Galbulidae; genus Galbula; species Galbula dea. The sequence continues at coordinate 423,611 of VWZX01007992.1, forward strand.
GAAAGGTAAATTACATTCATGCAAAACAAAACTGATGAACTACTGAAAGCTGTAGCTGCTGAAGTAAATTCCTGTGTGCTGAATTTATGGGAACTATGCACTGTGTACACCACAGTACATTCACTTGCAGATTCAACTTTCAAGCAACTTTCATTACCAAAATAAGTAGCAATATTGTGAGAACAAGGTCCACCAGTGATGAGTAGTAGAAAGGCACAATTTTGTTGCTGGAAATACCGATGCTCATCAGCATGTATTAAACCTTGTGTGGATCAAGGAGCATTGCTTGTGTATTTATTTTCATTACTGATACAGTGGTAGTAACAAGGCTTAAAGGCTCAGTTGAAGAGGTATCCTACTGTATTCACAGATTGATCTTGAAGTTTAGGGCCTCCAGTGCTGAGGTTTTCAGCTAACGTGCATTTGTTGTACTTGACACAGTAAGTAATAGGAAAGACAGCAAGTGTTGATCTTCCAAATCACAACTATTTAATACAGTTGTGTTACATGCCATTTCTTGTTTCATATTCTATAAACAGTGAGTCCTTAAGAGCTTACACAGGTACTAATGGTTGAGGTATAATTGTTAAAGAGCAGAAACTTCAGACATGATGTTCTACATAATTGATTGAAAAAATGTAGACAACAGGACAGCCAAAACAAGCTGAAATTTGAATCTAACCCCTGTTAAACAGAAGGAAGTTCTTACCAGTGGACACCTATGAAGTGAACACAATCATTAACACTGTCAGCCCACAGAAACAAAAAGGGTTTATGTTTCGATTTTTTTTAAAGTTTAATGACAAGCCCTTTCCTTTCTTCACATTAAAAAATAAAGGCTGTGCTGGAGTCCCATTAAGGGACTGCTTTAGAGCCTTGTTCTCTGAGGCACTTACATTGTTTAAATTTTAATTTCTAGTCTGAAATTTTTATTTAAAACAGTACTTATAAACAAGAAAAAATTCATAGTCTTTGGCTTCTACTCTTGCAAAATCTTCTAAGCTTTTACCTGTCCCAGTGAATTCTCTGTCAACTCCCAAAGGCATGTTTTCTCTTCTTTTAGCCTCCCCTTGTCAGTGCAACTGTACTGTGGGAAAGCACTCTAATTAATGCCTTTCCATGATATTTTACCTAGGAATAGACTATATAAAGACATAAAACTGCATTCACCTTTGGTGTAATACTATGGAATGAGATTCAAAAGGCAGTCAGTGAGGTAACATCACAGATAAATTTATTTCACACAACATGCTGTTTGGGGAAATTTCTGACATGGCTACAAAGTTGGGTGAAGGAACTATAACTAGTGCTTTATTCTGTGAGTCTCCACCTCTCTTCTGGCTGCAAAGTGTGATTTTTTTCATAATTAGAACATTTTTGGAAAGTCATTTTTCAGTCTGCGATTTATTCATTGCAACTATCTACCCTGTACAAATTGATATTTAAGCTGTTTTGAGTAAATAAATGGGTCAGACATTACAAACCTATTTCCTAACTGAATGCATAAAATCTCAGAATTAAGTTTTTTATGTGAATAAGACTCAGCTAAATTTGAAGTTCTGCGAATGCAGTATTGCATATAAGCGTAAGGGTGCCTTGAATGCTTCCGTTACTTCTAGTGTTAGATGGATTAAACTCTGAGTTCAATGGGTAGGTGAGTGGTCCTGTTCCTTGACTAGCCTGCTAGAATATTCATTAAAATCCACCACGCGAACAGGAACAAAGTCAAAATAAAATTTGGTACAGTGTAGACACTGGTAAGAAAAAAAATACCTTCTTTTAGAATTTACCTCCTTCAGGCATATGGCTAGGGCAGGAAAAATAGATATATTATTCTCCTCTTCACTGTGCAAAGCTCCCTAAAATCAGAGTTATGTTTACACTGCACAAATCAAAATTTATACACAAATTTAATTTTAATTTACAGCTCAATAAGAGTTTAGGTGAGATGAGAGCTCATATGATCTACAAAAGAACTGGATGCATCTCTGTTGATTCCTATTCAGATACCTTAATGAAATCTAGCTCAGATTTCTAACACTCTTCATCTACAGATCTCAATCTGATAGGGCAGCTGTGGCTAGTTCTGTAGTTGAGTGTAGAGCTGTGTTACATATGAAGCATTATCCAGAGGATTCTGTGCTAGATTTCAGCATCTCCTGATTACTAACCTATCTCTCATTTTTGCAGTAGAAACACTGTAACCATGTGAACTACAGACATTTCCATTCCTCTCTGCTTGCACGCATCTTGCTTATTCTTAGGGCCCAGTGGGGTGCTGTAACTGAGAAAATCTTAAGTCAAATAGTTTAAAAATATTTCAAATGAAACTTGAACTTGCTTTAGTTCCCTCTGTTCTTACACAGGAGATTGTAGGCTCAAGGTTTTTAAAACTACTCTACTTAAGAAACAAATACTGTAGCTTCTTTCCAAGTTATTGCTAATTCCTTTTGTTGGTTCAATGTTGCCCAGAGTTTTGATATGTTTATATGTTTTTCATTTCTTGAAGGGAGCTTTTAAAGAATCTGCAGTAAGTAGGTAGGCTCCTGTCCAACAGATACACTTCTGGATGACGAACACTTTTTGAAAAATAAAAACAAAACATAAAAAAAAGATGCCTGGATTAGAGAGACCAAGTTAGATTTGAAACCTGCAGATGGTTTTCCTGTGTATCTGTTATGCTGTTATGTGATATTGCTGAATACAGATAGGAAAACTTTAATGGAGTCTATGGATTATTATTTTTGGTTCTCATCAGAAATACCTTATTGTGTAATACTTAGAAACAAGATTTTTTCACAGGCACTATGATATTCAGAAACAGGGCTGAAAGGAGTTCTGTAGTCATACAGTTATATTAATGTCAACAAGGGTGAAAATTACCCAGTTAATATAGACATTCTCAGAGAAACCTGTTTGTCATTTCTCTTCTGTGTTTTTAGACTAACTGGTAGATGGCTCAGCACCAACATGCAACTTCCAATGAATACTTAGCAGTTGTAACTGCAGGGAAATAACTTCTCATATTTGTGTAAAGATCTCTGAGTGGGCCAGCCACAGGTATGTCCTTGACCTTTGTATGTACAAGGTGAGGAGGATCAATGAAAGTCTGAGCTGCAATGACTGGGAATGGGATAAGCACATTGGGCAACACATTGCTTTCATCCTGTGCACTGCCACATTATGACACTGAGTATCTATCACTTTGTAGTATTTTATCACTTCCTATATATAATGGAATGCTTCCAAATTAATGGAATTATTTTGAGATTTTCTGTGTGTTCTTTCTGCTCTAAATCAAAACATGACTACACTATAAAACCAAAACCACAAAAGCTCTGGGAAAGACTGAATGGAATTCAAAAGAAGGTCAGGATTTGCCCTCCTACCTTCTTTCTTAAAAGAACTTCCTTGAAGAAAGGGCCGGTAGAGGAAGCTGTTGAGAATTCAGGGCCTCATGCTCTTCTGAACAATTCAAGCAGCCTGGATTTCCTTAATGGCTTTCCCATATGTGAAAATATTTGCTATTTCCCAGCATTTGTTTCCTCAGGGATGGATATATCCTGAAAGCTCTATTGATTTTACTTTGTAATAAGTGTCTTGAAAATAATTATGATAGCTTTAGCTGTCTTAAAAATCTAGTATGTTTATCTGATGAGGTACAATTTAACTCCTCACTGACTTCTGATAAGCTATAGCATAAGTCAATATGCACTCCATACTGAGGTGAAAGACATTGATAACTAAGGAATTGTGCTAATGCACAGCTACCAATACAGAAATCTACTGGAAATGCATAGAAATGCAAACAGAGACAATTTATAATGTTGTTATTTCTTGTGGCCATCTTAGGACTATATTGTTGTCTATTTTCAAAAGCTAAAAAAAGCCCCCAAACTTGTGATGCTCTGCTCTCCACTGACCTGTGTCTTCTACTTCTGTTCACTCTAATTGGCACTTAAAGGTTTGGTCCCTTAAAACCAGAATGAGAATGAATTAATGTGATGTGTTTTAAGCTTCTGGTCTTATCACAGTTTAATTATAAGAATAAATTAATTTTCAATATTTTTCTACCCTTAAAAAAACCCTTACTTTAAGAACCACAAAGGGGTGATCATTCCATTTTCATTACATCCCCAAGACTGCCATGAGAAATAAAATAATTAATATCTGTGCTTATTCTTTATCATTAGTCTTTGTCCTGAGAATGGATTAATGAGAATATTCAATGAGAATCAGAACATTCTGGCATTCACTTCTGTGAAAACTCATTCTTGTGTCAAAGACTGTAATGAGAACTGAAAGAAGCATACAATTAATTCACAGCAATCTTAAGGTTGTAGCGATAAAATAGTGCAGCATTCCAGACTGAGGACCAAGATCAGAATAAGAAGATGAAGAATGAATATGAGAAGACTGAAGTACGAGCATTTGAAGTCTGCATTATAAAGTCTTTGTTTGACAATGTTATCATTTTAAATTCAACATTAGTGTTTAATGAACACAGTTTTCATTCCATTAGTGGTCTTTTTTCACCTCTCCTTCCCAGATGTTTCTTTAGAAATAAGCAATTAACCTATCAAATGGATTTTCTCCACCTCTCACAGGTAAGAGTTTGGTAAGAAGCAGCAGAAGATGAAACTACTCTTTGTGTTCCACAATAAAGGTGAAGAAATAAGAACACTGGAACAAAATGACCTTTAGAGAAATTTCCTTGGTATCTGTGAGTTTGAAACAAACATAATCTGGTTTTGGCCTAGTATATATTTGTCAAGGAATAGGTGTGGGCAGGCCACTAAATGATGCTCTTTGTTAACCCCTCTCCCTTCCCAGGACAATATTTCTTAAGTATTCTTTGCTGCATTTATTGAACTACACAGAACTGTTAGATGTCCTTATTTTCCAAACTGTTCACTGTACAAAATAAAAGACAGCAGCTGAAGTAAATATGGAGTGCCTGGGTGGGTGAAGCCGTGAGGAGGAAGTCAAGGAGATTGCACAGATGATTAGTTCAATGTTTTTGTTAGGCTTTGTGTCGTGTGTTGTTGGTGTTATTTCTGAACAGTGTCCTTGCAGTTGTGTAAGTGTGGCTGGCTTTGAATGACAGTTACTGATATAAAGTAATATATAGTAGCAAGAAATTAGATGAGCACACCTCCTTGAAAAATGTTTTAAATGGGTGCTTTGCTTTTGATTAATAATTAACATTCCTTAGTTTCTGTAGGCTTAAAAGAATTATTTCAGCAGCACGCTTGCTCCATTATACTTTAGGTTGTGTCAGGTTTTCCATGTTTAAGCCCTGTATTTTTAGTTTGTTTGGTAATGTGGCTATGAAAATTGATTCCAGCCGTGAAGTTGCCAGGAAAAGATCTTAGCTTAGTGGAGACTTAAAAAAAATATTTTAATTTTTAAATAGTTTAGCTATTTGATGGTTAGCAGGGGGAATGGAAGCCTGGGATAACTCTTCACAAAGACAGCAGTAGTGATCAGAGCATGGCCTTCTCACAGAATGCTATGCTTTATGCTGTTTATTTCCTGTCACAGCAATGCTGCTATAAGATAAGCAGAGAAAGTTGCAGTGAGAAGCCTGACAAAGAAGGAGATTCTTCATATCCTTAACAAATACCTGGTCCAATGTTAGAATAAAGCAATTTTTACTGTAGTTCTTCTTTATGGCTCCTGATATGGGATGTCAGAGCTGAACTTAAACTGAGGTGTGAGAGAGGAAAAAAAAATATACTGGGGGGAAAAATCCCCATTCTTAGTACTGTAGTGGCAAAATAGGGACCATCACTAATGAACGTGGCATCCAGTGAGAGGATGAGAGGCAGTGAGCGTAAGCTGAAATACAAGAAATTCTAATTAAATGTAAGAAAAAGTGCTCTAACTGTGAGTGGTCAGACACTGGCACTGATTGCCTAGGTAGGTTATGGAGTCTCTACCTGTGGAGAAATTCAAAGCCCACATGGACATGGTCCTGGTCGACCTGCTGCAGCTGACCCTGCTTTGGGGAGGGGTGTTGTACTAAAGAATTTGCAAAGGTGTCCTTCAACCTCAGCTAGTCTATGCTTCTGTGAATACTACTACTATAATAAATGGATCTGGATCAAGATTAAGACTGCTGCTTCCTTTCTCTACCTTACGTTGCTTTCTGCCTGGTGTAACAACCTTAGTGAGGGTAAAGGTGTATATAGCTCAGCAGAAGGTTATGCCTATAAATCTGGTTGTGAAGACAACCCTCCTGTTAACTGCACTAATTACGCAAGTAAGATAGTGATTTTTCAGTATCGTATGTCAGGCTGTCTTTGAAAAGCTGGAGAAGAGTTAGGGTTTTCTTTAAACATTGGCATTAAGCTTGCAGTTTTGTGGTGTGTTTTTTGTTTGTTTGTGGAATCTGTCCTTGAAGTGAGGAGGGAGGAAGAGGAAACAAGCATTTCACAAAGGTATTGGCAAAGCAGTTTGGAGATTTTCTGCACTTTTCTTTCTATAACAAATCCCAAAGGAATGCAGAGTATCAGAAGTGTAACAAGCAAGTGGGAGAGGACTGAGGTCTTGAATGCTATTGCAAGAATTGTTCATGCATTGAACATTGATGTGTCAGTGTCTAAAATGCAGAAATAACCCTCAAAACAGAGGCCAGATATGAGCTGAGTATGTAAGATTCCAGAGGCTTGTGGTTTAATGCAGTCTTTACTGAAGTAGTATTCTTCATACCATTAACAGAAGTTAACATACTATTAACTGCAGAAGTGCCCGTTCTTTTATATTATTCCAGGTACCAAGAAGCTGACATCACACACAGCCACTGTTCAACATGATAGTAGCTTGCTGAAGAGTATTTCTTTTTCCCAACATTAAACTCAGCAAGGCCTACTCAGCCAGTGATGTTAGAGAGGCATACATCTTCACATTTGACTAGTGACAAACGAACCAGTAACTTTATAAAATCTCTACATTGACAGAAGCCTCACATGGAAACCTTATGAAGAAATCAATCCAAGACCTGCAAGAAATAATACTATGCTAGAGAAATTTAGGAAACCAAATGCTTTGCTTAGCATATCATCAGAGAAAATACATAGAAATGAATTAGTCGCTTCATATTGGTTTATTCTTTGACCAGAGATCCCTTGGAGGTGAGGTGGGAAGCAGAGGGACCATGTGAGGAAGACCAGCCTGCATCCAAAGGCTTAAGGCTTTTTTACTACCTCATCAAATTAAGAGAAGGGAGTGAACCATGATGTTCTTGCAACATGTGAAGGAGATAGCTCAGCCTATCAAAAATCCTACCCCTGTAACAGTATTTACTACTAGAGAAGTGCAGATGGAAACAGTCCCTGTACAATCATTTGTCACAGGACCTCCCTCACTTGCCCAGCTGCAAGTGTTCAGAATCTCCTGCAGCCAGCTAGTAGGTCTCAACAACAATTCAGCTGTTTTATACAGCAGGAGGTCATAAAGGCTCCTGACAGAACATTTTAGGGACATTGACAGTTGGTTAGGTGCCCAAATGGTCCCTAAAGATATGTACTGCTATGGTGTTTAAAACCCTCTTTTGCTTCCTCTCTGTGCCTGTCTCTAGTGAAAAAAACATAAGCCTTCAAAAGCTGGACCCTAGTCCTTGTAGGAACAAACCAAAATCACAGCCCAAGATGACGTTTGAAAGCTGAAAGTTCCTTAGACCTTAACAGATCTGGTGAGTACATTTTTACACAATCTCCTTTTGATTTCTTCACTTCTATTTTAAAAATTAAACTCCTGGTAAAACCTAGCTTCCCTCTTTTCTGCTCTTCCCTTTTTAAATTCTGGAGTAATATATATGGAAGCAGTGTTATAAGTAAGGTTTTGTGTGTGTGTGTGCATTAAACTGATACATTTAATGAATGAAGATACCTTGGGGCTCAAACCTCATCTTGAAATCACAGTATAAAAAATTAAATGCATGTATAATGTGTGTAAAGGGTTGCTACTGAAATCTGTAAAAACAGCCAGTGAAATATTAGCTGCGCTCCTACCTGAGAAAATGTTAAAAATTACTGTGATGGTATAGTGTCTTAGTACTATAATTCTGGAAAGGAAAGAGCTGTGGGTTTGGGGTTGGTTTGTTGTTGTTTTGTTGTGGGTTGGTTTTTTACAACCATGAAGTATGCAGTACAAGTATCTTCATTGTTTTCCTTGCATGCATACATGGTTTGTTGAAGTGAGAACTGTTTCATTGTGTGCTTGAGCAGCATTTAGCACAAAGAACACAAAAAAGTATTTGAGACATAAATGCTCTATTTTAAGATGTACAATTGTAAATAGTAATTGACAGGCCTCAAACAAGGTACGTATGATAAAGTAGAGAGTCACAAATTTAATTTAGGATTGTAACTTTTCTTTGTATTGTAACACAGTTCTTTCAGGTACTTTGCTAGCTTGGAGAATCCATATCATATTTAGGATCCACACTCCCTGTGTAATGCAAGGAATGAGCTAAGTAACAAAGAATCAAATTCATAAAGAATGATGCTCACTTATGGGAACAAGGAGAAGGAAGGTGGACAAGATTGGCCAGACCAGTTAATGTATAAAAACAAGGAAGGATCATCCATTTTGTCTTGCCTCTCAAACAGGTGTTCTTAACTCTGCTGCATTTCAACTGCAGCTAGGTACTTTGTCTATAATATAATTTTGAGAAAAAACAGAAAGAGAATCCTGTTTACTCACCTGTCATGAAAAGGCCTATTCGATTTTGCAGAAGTAAGTATTTATTAAAGTGAGGAAAAGCTAGAGCCTGGTTATGTTTTCTACATCCCTGACTAAATGCCAATGAGCAACAGAATCCACATTTCATATTTTCTTTGGCTCTTCTGTTGTATAGTGTGTAGTAAGAATCACATCTGCTCTGAGCTGTAGTTACCTTGTCACATACAGATCAACGCTTGGATGGCAGAATTTGGAATCTCACCTACAGTGAGTAGCTTGATGATGCAGCACCTTACAGGTACTATGCTACTTTCAAGCAAGGAAAACCAAGCATACCTGAGTCAATTCTGGATTACTGAGACTGTGTATTTGTCAAAGAAAAGTTCTCTACCATACTTTCATCCCTCTACAGTATTATCACAGATTTCTCTGTTGTACGTATATAGTTGTTTTTCAGTTGACACTGGAATGAATGAAGTCACGCATATCAATAGAAATTCATTTTCAACTTCACTGGTATTGAAATCTAATCTTTGGAAAGGGAAACATTTATTGAACAGTACTTTGCAGCTAAGGTGCAGAAGCCTACCTGTATGGCTTTGAGTACAGAACTGAAATGCCTTTGACTGCTGTGTACTAAGAGAGAAACTCTCTTACAGTCTATTTCCAAAGAAGGAAATATACCTTTTATCCAATCTCATGAAGCCAGACAGCTTATGTTGGGATTGAGTTGTCCGTATGGACACTATTCAACACTGTTCTGGTGCTGTCATAGGAAGTGAACATAATGAAGTTTTTGGTTAAAAATATTCTCATTCATCAGCGCTCTATAAAGAAATAGCAGTGTCTTTGTGAGAGAGACATTTTTTTGATATAACAATGAATTAGATGAATGGGAGCTGTGAGTCTGAATGAGACTAGCATGTGCTAGTCTCACATTGTTCTTTAAAAATCCTTCCTATCATATTTGCAAATGATATTCCAGGCATAATATATATCATATATCCCTGACAGAAATGGGGATATCTGAAAAGTGCTCTAAGGAAATGTAGTACTGAATGCAAATATCTGTGCCTTTCTGAGATCAAACTTATTAAAGAAAAGTAATAACTCATTTTGTGAAAGGAACAACATTGTCTTCCATCAATGTTATTAAGAATAAAACTTGAGTTGTTTTCAGTTTTCATTTCCATTTATTTTATTTTCTTCAGTTAGTGTTTTTTTGTTGAGCGTGATGAAAACCTTGCCTCTTAAAAGAGCACATGAGTAAACAGTAACTGAAACTAAATTTTTTTCCAAAGTTTTTGGAAGTCTGGATGTTCATACAACTGAATAGTTTAGCACAATCTCCAGCGTGAACACACATGAAAATACTAGTTAATACTATCAAAATGTGACACTTTGTTGTTTCTATTTTTATTTATAGACCCTGCCTGTTCTGCAGCTGTTCCTTATTACACAAGCTGACTAGAAGCTGAAGTATAAACAAGGGGAAGAACAGAGCAGTAGTACTATCTTAACCTGCTCAATTGATTTTCCAAGTTCTATATATAAATCCTTGCTGTGAATATGCATCTTTCTAGTGCAAATCCAGTCCAAGAATAGTCCAGTTAGAGAGGCTGCTGCATCTACAAAGCTCTATGTTACTACTCTGCCTTTGGGAGGAGAATGTTCTCTTCTAAACTTGTTCCAGGTAACACTAGTCCTGTTAATAGACCCAGAAGTCTGATGTTAGTCACAGAAGTCAGAAACTATCAGGCATCTCTTGTTCTTGACTGTGGTCTTACTGTACGTTAAAAACAAACCCAAACTTAAATCTAAATATTTCCAAATCTACAAATACAGTATTGCTGGAAGCAGTAGGGAGGGAGGAGAGATGACTCTCTTGGCACAGAGGTGCTTGGAGAATAAAAATTTCTAATGATGAATTATTACGTGCCAACTTCTCTTGTGAAGGTTTTTCACATGGGATTTTAAAGGGCAGAACTTCCCAACTACCTTATTTTGTGCTATAAAGCACTATAGCTCTAGATGGGAATTGTTTTGTCCACGACCATCTCAGCTGGACTGTACAAGTGTTGATCCTTATTAGGTGAAACCAAAAATGTAAGAATTGTTACCCATAAAGTGGCATTATTTCTTACCATCCTGATAGTGCAGTAGTGCCAATTCCTAAACTAATCAAGACATGTCACATGCCTGAGAACTATCCTTTTCTTCACATGCACGTGCTCAACACCCCAACTACAGATACAAATTATTGGAGGCTTTCAAGCAAACTATTAGAAACTTTTGCCTGGGTGAAGCGGGGGAGGGATCAGATTGAAGGGACTGCTTGAATATTTCTTCAGTGCAATCTAAAGTATGCAAGTCTGTGGTCTTCAAGACAATACCCGTTTAGATGGGGAATAATTTCCTTTTTCTTCATTAAATTAGGGTCTTCTTGGTCTAGTGGTTTATGAAATATGGAGGAAAATCCCTGTACCTTCACAGCTATCATGTAAGTTTGGGGTGGGGTTTTTCAAATGAACTGTTTCTAAAATCATACAATTCTGGTTCTGACTTAGCAAATCCTCTTCAAAACCACTATCAATACCAATCAAAGAGTACTCAAATCAAACTGAAAGTGATCTTAGTTTGTGGTTCTGGGATGTCCATTGTAATTCCAAGTCCTGGACTATTTGGTATTTTTTCAGACAGGGAGTGTCATGATGAGTGGAGTTTGGAAAAACAGCTAGGAAACATTTTACTGCACTTCTTCAGTCTGCATTAGAAAAAATGAATTTCTTACATCAGACAAAATGTCTTGCTACAGAAATATACACAGAAACTTTAAAAACCCTTTTTCTCCCTTTCTGGAAAAGACAACATCAAGCTGTGGATTCCAAAACTGCTGGGCGAAAAAACAATGGACAGAGAAAGGGAGGGAAGATCTTTTCATTCTGAAAAGAAAATTAGACATGGCTAATGATATTTGCAACAGTACCTAAAGATCCAACCCATAGGGAGAGTCCATAATTTTGTACGCTGTTTGTATATATAGTAAGAGAGAGTTCCTGCTCAAATACACTGGAATAAGCACAGAATAACACAAAAAGGGATAATAAAATGCTGTGTTACTAGCCCTAATTTTAGGAATAGAAATATCTCAGCAGATTGTGTGTATCAGACCTGGGAACCGAACCCAACCCAGTGCTTCAATCACAATATCAACTGTTCTGATTTTAAGAAAAGCAATAGTATAAGTAAACTTCTAGAGCTTCAACTTGGTATCAGATTATAATTCCAGCTTTAAACTTCTTACTCAAACCAACAGCCAAATCCAAACCTCCTGAGGGTCTCTCAACACTGTTAATGCATCCATCAGTACATACTCCAAACTGCATGTGTATTCAACAGACAATAGTGATTGTTGTGGTGGGTGGCAAAATCTGCAGTGGGTTGCAGTAGCAGGGGTTATATATTCTGTCTCTGTTTAACATAATATATGGCTCATATTTCAAATATTGTTTATAATTAGGGTATTGAATATGACTGATTAATATTTACATCCCATCTAATGCCTTAATTTGTTCCATAGTTTCATCTGAAACAACTGTTTGAAGAAGATTCTGATGTTATGTCAGCTGAAGTTTAGCAACTGCTATTATTGATTATAGCCTTTATGAAAACTTCTCAACAGTTTACAGTGTTTTGTTAGGATATTTAAAGAGACCTAAAGTATTATTATAAAGAAGCAAAGCTAGGTTTGGCAAAGAGCCTTTCTTTTGTTTCTGAAGCTTTCTGCAATAAATTTAGAACAGAAAAGCATTTCTCTGGAGTAAAAATATATGTACTGCTGGCTACAAGTGCATGTTTGCTGCTTCACAATTTTAGAATTAAGATGATGGACTTTTATTTAGTAGACATTGGGTAGTAAAAGTAAACCCCCTAATTTAAAACATTCCACACTACCACATTCCAAGAAAAACATGGACCGGTGAACAAAACCAGCAGTATTGTAATCAGAAAACAACTAGGTGCATTTTTTCCAAAACCTAAACCCAGAAATCTAACTGTCTGAATTACTGGCTAAAAAAGCCATTTTCATGTCTCAGTTTCTTCAGGAACTGAAAAAAACCCAACCTAGACTTTAGAAAATTTAAAACAAAAGAGATCTAGGACTCCAGGTTATGGTTTAGAGCACAGTTCTAATTTTAACACTGATCTTTTTCTGAATCTTGCTGCTTAAATTTAAAAATGTGCTTTTTCATTGTAAGAGATTTATCATTGCAACATTTTTTTTTTTTATGTAAAGGTAATATACTTCTGGTAATTTAAAAAAATATTTATAATAGCTACTCTGGCCAAAGGACTTCTATCATTTTCTGTGCACTGGCTTTGCTATCTAATCTAGGAACGGGGTCACTTTTGACATAAGCTACAGAAGACAGCTGCTGACTTGTAAAACGAGCCTCTTTTTGGCAGGCTTCATAAGCCCCTGACTACCTGGCATTCATTTCTGATTACTATCGATTTCTGAGCATTGATCATAAGTCATGACTGTTCAGTCACACTCATACCTATTCTCAACTTTAAGCATACACTAACATGCTCCAGCCCAGCTTTCCACAACATCAGCTTAATTTGAGTTTTACCAAATCATAATGGTACTAATGCTTGGAAGTGAGAATGGAAGCTTGTGGGAAGATAAAAGGGAGACAAAACTTGAGCCAGATTCCTGGACTCTCCACTCTTATCGAGAGTGATAAAGCTGCTTGGCCTTGACTTTCTAAAGGGCTTTGCAGAACAAGAGAACCTGTACCTACACAAGAAGGTACAGGTGAGGGGAAACCAGGATGGACATAACTTCAGAGATATTCAAATTAAAGGAATTCCCTGAAAATGAAAGAAAAACATTATTTATTGGAAGGAAGGTAGGGCATGGACAGGCAAGATGTTGGAAATCCGAGATGCAGTTTCCTGGACATCAGTCTGCTGCCTGGTGTAGCTTACGCTCTGTGGGACATTTAAGAGAAGATCAGTGAGATCAGAGAGAAGATGGATCAAAGAAGTTAATGACTGCATGGATGACAGACATGGATGCTCAGAGAGGAAAGGATGTAGTAGTCAACAGATGCTGCTCCATTTACAGGGCTCTATGCTACTGCTCTGCCTGTGGGAGCAGAATGTTCTCTTCTAAACTTGTGCAGCAAAACTGCTCTGAAGTGACTTACAAGGACTTTTGTCCTATAGAAGTCCATGCCTCTAAGTAAGAAACCATCAGCTGCTTTCTAAAGAGCACGTTCTCATATGCCTAATCCTGCTTGCTTTATTGACTTGGAAGAAATAGAACAAGAGAACTGGCATGCTACTCACTTGCTGGTACATCTATCTGATGCTATTGATATGTGCTGAACTCTAATCTTTTATTTACTTTCCTGTGATAGCACTGTTCCAGATTTCATATTTAGTTATCTTCCAATAACACACGATATCTCATGAGGGCAGAAGATTATTTTTAAATATAATTAGTTTTGATGGTGTGAGGGCAAAGGGGACTCCTGGATGCTGGACTTGCTCAGCTGTTTGAGCTCTTGTTGTTTGTGGATAGTCCAATATTAATCTGAAGGACACTACATGTAAAATGTAATAATCTCTGTGATTACATTTTTTATCTTCCTTTTGAAAGCTAGGCAAAACGCAGCCTCTTCACTATGCTCAGTGCTTTGTACAACTCCATGACAGACTAGAAGATAGGACCAAAATGTGCTGTGTGAAATGCATCTCCCCTTGGAGGTTTGGTGTGACTACTCCATTATGTGCCCTGACCTTCATTGCTTGAAGGACAAGTTTTGTTCTTGAACCTTTCGGCCTCTGCCTTGCCCATTTTGCTTTGATATGTATTATAAATACAAGTGACATAAACAGCTGTGTAAATAACTAGTGTGGATATTTTATTGTAATTGCTGTGATGTGCAGAGAAACTATAGAGCTTTAATACATTATTAGAAGTACATTAATTGAATTGTAGCCCTTCAAAGTAAAAGATATGGCTTGATGAATGATATCTTCATAGTTAGAAAATATGAAATCCAATTCTAACTGAGCCATAGAGTTCTTACATAATAATGAGATGAACCACTTAGCAGTTATTACTTCACCTGGTAAAGTGCTGGTATGAGATAAACTGAGGCTTTGAGGTACTTAAACTGAGGCAGTTTGCTTTGGAATCCACGCAGCATGTTGCCAGTATTCAAAGTAGTCTTAACTGAAAAAACTTCAGCTGAGCATCTAGAGGGGCACATTGCTTACTCTGCAGTACTGGACAGTGGCAGTACTGTGAGCTTTTCCATGTTGCAGCTTACTTTTGGGAACATGTAGCAGTGAGCCATATGAAAAGTAGGTCACATCTACTGCAATGGATCATAGGGATACTTCTTGGAGTTTTTAAACTGAGTGCCTAAAGTCTTGAGGGTTTTAAATGATTTTGTGTCTAAAGAAAGTCCATATAGACACTAGTGTTACCATCACCATGCAGAACCAAAGACTAGCAGATGAAAAGGAGCTGTGGATTCATATTCTACAGGTTTACTGAATTATTGTCTTTATTCAAACTTTTCTAACCTTTGCCCTCTTCTCATTTTTTCTGTTCTGTTTTCATCTTAATTTGTATGTGCTCTATTTGCCTACCCTTTCTCATTTTCCTTTTTCTGGTTTCGAAGTAGAAGAATGGAACACAGGGTAGGTTGTTTCAGTTTGAATTAGTGCTTCCAAAGTGGAGGCGTCTTTAAATCAGTAGATGCACAGGCTATTGTTATAAGGACTGCATCTGTTGTTGATATCCTCCTAAGTGATATGATTGGTCCTTCCATTCACTAGGAAAACTGAAGTGTAAAGCACGCTGACTAAAAGGCTTAAGGTGTTGTGCAGTATTAAACCATTTTGAGATATGTTACACACTAATAGACTAACCTCTAGAAAGAAATTTGATACATTGAGTTAGGGAGCAAAGCCTACATAAGAAAATTGTGGAAAAGTAGTAAGTGTGAAGTTAATAAAATACATTTCTGGTTTTGGCCAAAGAAGCCGTTATGCTTATTATATTACAATTGACTAAAAGAAGAAGCTGAGTTACTGTCTGACTGATAAATCCTTTGTGAGGCGTTGAAGCTCACCACGCGTTATTCCTGTGCTTCCCCTTGCGTAACTGCACTGTGATTTTTATGAGTTACAAGCAAAATCTGCACCTCAAGTCACGCACTCTTAAAAAAACAGCAATATAATCTATTTAGAGAAGCCCTGAAGCATTTTTTAGAACAAGTGCATCATTTTAAAAGTTTTTCCATGGGGAATTATTTATAAAAATATGTATCTTTTGGGATTTGTACCAGGATATTTCTTAATTATTGCTGACATGCCCCCCATAACACCATGAGCTCCCTCAAAGGGCAGGAAAAGAGAATTAGTCTCCCTTAATCACCAAGTATAAACCAAAATAAATTTAGTAACTACTTCATGCTACTGAGGCAGCAAAGTGATGTGTTCAGAGTTCCCTAATGACTTAAATGTATAAAAACTAACAGGAAAAAAAGTACTGTATGTTGCCAGGATGAAACCTCAACTTTTTTGAGGGCACTTTTCAGAGCTACCCACTGGCTCAGAAACCTGCAAGTCACATGTGACCGAAGATTGTCTAGTCAGTCAGCAGAATCATTTATATTGTGGTAGCTACAGTGATTTGGAGGTGTAGTAGATAAAGCCTTAAAGGAATCAGGATAGGGGTCCACTCCTGCACATATTTAGTACTTAGAATAGCATTTAAAACCACAAGTTATACTATTTTGGGCAGGACAATTCTATTTTAAAAGTAAAGTGGAAATCCTTACGAAAATAGTAGAGAGTATCCATCCACAGTGTTATATATCATCTTCAACTTAGAGCAGAACTCTCCTAAACAGCCAGCCTATGCTAAATCAAGTATAACATACAATCATGGTCTATATGAGTATTTTTTTCTACTATTTATCCTCACCCATTTATTTGTGTTGAGTTTTCCAGCTTTGAGTAAATTCAATACTCAGAAGGTTTCTAGCATAACTACCATTTTTATACCTTTATACTATTATAGCTTTGTGGAGTCCCAGTGAGCACTGAAGTTACATTGTGCTATTTACTTCATAATTATTTTTAAAAAGACAAAACCACTCTAGATAGTCCCTTGCTCTTAAAACTGTAGTTGGCTGTAAGAAAAAAGGCATATAACCATGTGCTGCACATATTATGTATCAAAGCCATCCATCAACACCAGCTTACTTGAATATTGTCTCAGATTCAAATCTTACATTTTGCAGAAAAGAGTTTGAAACCAGATCAGTTTTATGCCAAATGTTTCTCACAATGTTAGATGTAACCCTCATGGATTTATTTATTATTTTACTCTGGAGAATGTTTAGATTACTACAGGATTGGGCACTCATTTTGAACTGACTTTAAATAAAGTTATTGAGTCTTGCATCCAAGTAGGATTCAATGACCACTGCACATAGGGGTTTAGTACAGAGTGAGACACTTAAAATCACTATCAGGTTACAAGCTTTCACTAGGAGGAAATTTGTTCTGTGCTTTTAGTTCTGTAATTATTTTCTAGTGAGCATGATGAAAATTTAAAGGACTATATGTACCTACACAGTAAAATATGTGGAAAAAAAAGTATAATCAGTGTGGTTATAGTCATCCAGGATTATTTAATGTAGTGATTTACTTTAAGGGATGTATTTTTTAATTTTAATTATTCAGTGCTTCACCAAAGAGATTAAGGAGGCTGAATCCTTAAAGACTACAGTCTTGTCCTGCTCTAAATCATTAACTTTTGCAGGTCAAATTTATTAGTCTGTTACACTGATATAAGTACAGTCTGAGACAACATAAACTTCCTCTATATGAATTTGACCCTTTTCATTTTGACTTACCAGCCTTTA
>VWZX01007992.1:441351-458827 GCA_013399015.1 Galbula dea
TTAAATGGTTGTTTGTTTTTTGGGGTTGGGTTTGGGGTTTTTTTTTGGGGGGGGGGGTGGGTTTGTTTTGTTTTGTTTTCCCCCCTCTGCTCAGTATATTTTAATGTTCTTTGGAATGGACCTGAAAGACATTTAAGGCTAGCTCCATACACACCAAAAAAAACCCCCAACAACCAACCACCAAAACACAACACTTCTACATCCCTGTTGTCTGCTCACCCTAGAGCCAAGATTCACAACTACCAGACTGCTGTCCAATAGCTTCCTAAAATGTGCTGTTAAAGACCTGATGAGACTAAGCCCTAAGAAACCTTCCTCAGGTCTCCGTTTCTTTCATTGAAGTCAGTAAGAGCTAGGTGTTACAATACTCGTCAGTCTGTTTCATTGATACCTAATTAGGTTTCCAGAAACATAATTTGCACATGGGAGGAAGGTGCCCTTGTTATTCTGGGTATTTGATGTGGTAGACTTCTAAACAGCTTTGCAAACCTATGCCTTGATAGCTTACTTCTGTGGCTCTTGCAGAATGTAAGAGGACCACCATTAGACAATGCAGACATGACAGTAAAGTTCTACTCAGAGTGTACAATAGGTTAATTTCAGGTCTAGGGGCTGAATTTTGTAAGTTTGACTTCTAGTTTTCTTATTCAAGCAATGTGTGTTCTCTTTAACATATGTAGGAGAGAATAATACATACTAAAGGTAAACCACAGTAATAGCTTTACAAAAACCCTTGTTAGCTCCGGAAAACATGGTCTTTCTTTCATTCCTTACTTGCTCTTCATTAAAGAAGCAACAACTTGCAACTGCAAATGTAATTCAAACCCTTTCTAAAACAAGAACAATGACAGAGGAGTAAAAGTGGCTAAGTTCAAGTTGTTTCTACTGAAGCATAAAAGAATTTTGTGTCTACAAAAAGATTACTTACAAATCTTCCTACACAGAAGCTTTTACCAACTTTTAAAACTTTCTCGAAATACAGTAATTGCAGACATCACTGATGTCAAAAGCCTGCACTATTGCCAGAGTAACCTGAATAAAGACATCATTCTATAGCGTATTTATAAAGGCTCCTAGCCTCTGGTTAAACAGCCATTGCTCAGCAACCAGACCCCAAATCAGCTGGACAACAGTAAAAATCAATCATGTCTTGTTTTAGCAGACAAATACAACCATCACCCACACAAACAGTGCAGCAAAGTAAATGAACCAATCTTGCAAAACACATGCATCTAGTATAATGCTTAAAAGTTCTTGAGGGTAGTGGAGGAAAAAAAAACATTTGTACTACTCAGTATTTATGATCATATTTGTACATTAAGCCATCCAGTCTATCAAACTTGACCACATATTTTTCTGGTCTCCCTGCATGATCTGCAGTGCTACCTAATTTTATCTAATCGTTTTGTAAATTCACTTTCTTAATAATTCAATCCTACTTGATATTTTTGATTTCATAAACTCTTTATTCAACCCAATAGTATCTCACTTTTCATTCAAGTACATGTTTTTGACTCAGCAACCTTGTTACATGTTGTCGTGAAACAGACCAAACTGTCCCCAAGGGGGACAGCTGTCTCTGTTCTGGGAATCTTAAGCAGCAGCCTTAGACAGGAATTCTCATGTCTTTAAAACTTCTGTTTCTTTTTGTTTTCTTTTTCCTCCCANATGAATAATCTTACAATTCCCAAAGGGTTCTAGGGTTTATGCTACTGTTT
The DNA here is from genome assembly GCA_013399015.1 of Galbula dea. Lineage (NCBI taxonomy): Eukaryota > Metazoa > Chordata > Aves > Piciformes > Galbulidae > Galbula > Galbula dea. The sequence continues at coordinate 443,070 of VWZX01007992.1, forward strand.
CATATCTTATATCTCACAAGGGTGTTAGGCTCAGTGCCAGTGTTAATCCATTCCATATTAGAAATCTAAAACCTCTCAGATGTATTAGGCATCCTACCAACACTCAGCCCTTCTGTGATGGAATTTGGCTTAATTCCTGATAGTCATTCCCTTGCACTTCTTCAGTGGGGAAAAGGCTGGTTTTCTTTAAGAACTTGTCATTGGTGACTGTTGAGATGTTTGGTGACAGTGATGTTTTGCTAAAGGTGTTCCTGAAGCTGTATTGTGGCTATCTCACCTGTCATGGTCACTACTGAAATACTGAGTCTTATGCCACAGAGTCAGAACATCTTATACCACAGTTATTTCCTTTTCTAGGTGTGTGGAAATAGACACAACTGATAACTGTTAGCAAATGTCATATGCTGTATTATTTGCAGAGAGGTTCATGATAATTAATAAGCAGTTCAGAGGTACTGATGTTCTTTGCAGTGTTGTTAGTTTGAAACACTTCATCGGCTGTTTGGGTTTCTTTAATCTGTGTTTATGAAGCTTTGAAAATGGTGTTACAACACCACCTACATAGTACACAATGATTTTTAGTTTTTGAAGCCTGTAGACTCAAGAGGAAAAGCAGCATCTACTGATTTATGTAGAAGAAGTAGACATGCAATTTGAAAATACAAATGAATGCTAATAAATGTTAGCTAGTCCCTGGGTTGGTATCTCTGTTCAGCCTATTCCTATTTTAAATTGGCTGCAACACATAAGGGGATTTTATTTAAACAGGAATATCATGGTCCTAAAGTGTTAAAACACTGAAGAAAGCCATTCAAAGAGCTAGAAGAAATTTCAGAGCTGGCTGTTGTTGACAACAGGTTGTCCCTAAAATCCCCTTAATGCCAAAGGTGCACAGAAGCTAACCAAACTCTTTCATCCTCTACATCATCAACCAAACAACTTGAAAACAGTTGCCATTTTTAGATAATTAATACTCTAAATCAATTTGTGTTTCTTTTTATCTGGGTGTCCATTACACAATCTGTTGCTGTTATCCAAAACAACAGCTGGGTATAATTTGCTTGTGGCTTATCTCGCAGCTAACAGGCAGAGAACTTAAACTTACATATTCTTCAAAGGTGTTGGAAAATAGTTAATATGAAAATAACCCCTTAAATAGAGAATGCTTGCTGTTTTGTCTGAGCTGTGTCCTACATTTTACACCTTTTTTTTACCCCACCTGTGAGCCTCTAACCACTGCTATTAGCCTGTATTGTTTGTAGGATAGCAAAATGTCATCAGATGATATTCACAGTATTTACCCAGTGAATAGCTTAATAGGATACTGAGGAGATTTTGGGAACACTAAGCAGACAGCATGTAATACTGACCAAACACTTAATGCTCCAGTCCTGTTCTTTCACACGGGCCGATAGTGCCCAACTGCGTTCAACTACATTGAGCAGTGTAATTGCTTTGAGTTGTACAGTGTCTTGCTTACACAATGACAGCACTGCTCTACTGTGACAACCATTTATGGGTGGCCATTTAAGACTGTATGTGTTTTGCAGGATGGACAAGTAAATAAGTTTTGTTCACCCCAAGTGTTGGCTGGTTGAAAAATGAAAGCCAGTACTGCTGTTGATTGTGCAGCATTGCATGGGTGTACTTACACTGTTGTAAAGCTTTAGACCATAAAGTCACAAGCATGACTTTAGTTAGATCAGAATGAGGGAATGCTGTTACATGCTGTGCTGCTTAAAGGAATTTACTGTGTCCATCTTAAGACCAGGGTCAGGAGTGGTAAGTGGGGAGCTGACCAAAGTCTGCCTAAGTCTAAAGATACTGCACTGTAAGTGGAAACCACAAAAAGGCTCTCTGACAGCCTTGAAAGTGTTACTTGAAGAGGACTGTGACAAGAGTGATGAAAACCGACTGCTTTACATTTGTGATAAATACACCTTATGTGACACAGATGTGCTACAAGTTTCTGTATATCCTGTAATTGACCAATGGCATTGATTCATACAGGTGATGCTCTTGACAAATAACTTTAACACCCAGAGAATCTAACATGCTTCTGGTTGGCACATTGGTGTCTGTCATGAAATGTAGCACTATTGGCCATGAAGTCTGATTATCATTTGATGTTTTGAGGGTCAAAGCTCAAAAGGTAAAGAGGAAGACTGGCCCACAACTTCTAATGAGCAATGACAGAAGATGATCTGTCCTGTTAAAGGCAAGAGAGTTAAAAATTAATTCAAGAGAAATACGCTGTATTTATGAATATGATTAAATATGCCAAAGTATTAGTAAAGCACATTTTCAAAAGAATCTTATGTGTAAGAGATGAAAACTGTTTATATTTAAAAGTTGCTGTAAAATGTTTTTGTTTGGTAAACCACATTTCTTTAAAAAAGGAATATGGCATATAAACACAAACATACATATGCAACATCTGTACACGCATGCTTCCAAAACCGTAAGATGTCTGTTTGAAAGATGTCAGTTCTTTCAGTGACTTAAAGTTTCTTCAAGGCAGAAAACTATGGAAGATACAGTATAGCTGAACATCTGTCTTGTCATGTAGGCAGATATTAGGATTAAATTAACTAGAAATGAATAGAATGATATATGACAGGGTGCAGATGTCCCAGCCACAGTGTGATAATTTCATTGCAAAACTATGTAATGAATTCCATACATTACAGAAACACAAATATACCTCTTTAGGTAACTGTGATCAGAAGGTATAATATGGAATGGATAAACAGATGGTGTACCCAAAGGCATTTTTCGTTTACTGTTGCTCTTTAGTCACTTCAAAATTACTTTATTTGGTTTACTGTGTGTCTATTATTATATCCTTTCTTTTTATTTTTTTTTCCTCTTAGCTCTTCTGAATGTGGATTGCATGAGAAGCATTAAGGACCATTTTGCATGTCTGCTCCTGATAGATTGGTTAGCTCCTATCTTCTTCTGTAAACTGTACATTGCTATGCTACATCTAAAGCCAACATTTCCGTGACTTCAGAAGAAATTGGATTGATTTTAGAAGCCTTTTGGCTTAATGTAGTTTCTAAATTGGCACATGCTGCATCTGTGCTACTTGAATTAGCAGAACTGTTCATATTTTAACACAGATTATTAGCAATTTTTTCTTTATTATTTGCAAATGGGCACTTTGGATAGTGTGTGAGATTCAGTTGAGGCCTATCCATTTCTAATAGGTGTATTAAAAGATGATTATATGGTATGATTTTATGATATGATTATTTGACCAACCCGAAAAATAAAACAACTTTTTACATCTGGCATCAGGTGTTTACATCAAGTGTTTTTAAGTGCTGTAAATAGTTAAATGTACAACATGGATTTCCATTGCTGATCTCATTTGGAGTGTACAGTCAGCCCTTGACTTCATTGCTGTCCAAAGCTGAACTGCAGGGAGACCAGCAAACGAGGGGCTACATGGACAAACCTCCTATCTACTCACTGCACCAATATATGCCTCTGATCTCTTGCCCTGTGCGTATGTCCTTGGAGGCTGGACTGAGGACCATTTCAAAACACAAAATTTTAGTTCTGCTGTTAGCTGTGGCTTATTTACCTAATGTCTCATTGACCTAGAAAGTAATAGCAAAACATTTCAAATGTTGTTGAGATTAGGAAAAAAAAAATCAAAAATAAACTCATTTCTTTTTCAGTTATTATTTTGATTCATATTCCAGTATCACAGCAATATCTGCAGCATTGGCTTCTGAGGTTATCAACTGCTTCAGATTCAATTGAGTGTTTAATCACCCGCAAAAGATATTTATTGCCTTGTATTCTCCAATGCCATGAACACTGCCTTTTAATTATTAACTATGTCTCTAATTTTCTCTTTTTTTAAAAAAAAAAGAAAAAAAAATCATTAGTAATTGAACAAAACATGGGAATGTTGTCAGTTGATGGTCCTTCTTTCCTAAAGCAAATGAGTGACTAAATTTGGCACTGTTTTTATTACCACCAATACAAACACAAGCAAGAACCCCACATATTTCAAGCACTTCTGCAGTGGTTGATTTTAGTGCTAGTTTTAGTTGCTTTAATTCAACACAGCTTATATAGTGGCTTGATGAAGTACCAAGTTCAAGTTAAAATGTTAACACACTGGTTACTTAATTTTATTATCACAGTATCATCTTGTTTCAGTTTAAATGCTATTATTTTCCATTTCTTAAGATGTCAAAGGAAGTTAATCCATTTAGAGGCATATGCTTTTAAATATGGAGATAACACAGTTCATTTTCTCATGATGAAAGCTTATCTTGGATAATAATTTTTTTTCCAAGCAGATGCCCAGTTTATCTCACTTAAATCAGCTGTTTCTGACTGGACCAACTCTTGGATGAGTTAATTGAGCATGGCTAAGCCCAAAATGCTGGACTAATCAAGGAAATAGAAGAGGTGATGACTATGAAGTCAAGGTGTTTAGTTGTTTACTTATATTCTCACAACAGAAGGAATGTAACAAACTCAGCCCACTGGAAATAATTCTAGATAATCTCACGCCATTACTTTCGGTGAAAGTCTGCTCACTCTACCCTAGTGAACCAACATCTCAGAGAAACAAGAAGGTAATAGCTCATTCATGCAATACAAAATAAGTGACAGAAGGAAAGGCAGACTGAAAGCTGTATGTCTTTAGTTTTTAATGTGTATCTGTAGTCTGCCATTAATATATTAGCTTCACAGTGGCTCTATTCAGTACGCAAAATCAGTGTATTGGCAATGCTTTTCATTAGTACCAGGCAAATGCCCTGCTGTCTTGCACACATCACAGCTGTTCATTCATGTTCACTATTCAGACTTAGAAATATTAGTTTGGAGAATGCAGAAGTCTTGTTTGACTTCTTCCCCCCATCCCCTTCCTCTTCTGAGAAACACATACCAAAAGAAAATCAGACTCTTGGATATCTTAGCTATAAAAAAGGGCAACTGTCTATTCTCAGAGCTTTGAATATACTCATCTGTCATTTTCTATGATGTACTTCATAGGCAGACAGCTCATGGGGCCATGCACAGAAACCTAGTGTTACTGTAGTCTTTGTATATATATTTAAAAAAAAAAAAAGTAGTAGGATGGCCTCTAGAGCGATGGTTGGAAAGGACTTCTTATGTATCAGCAACTGTACTGTCAATATTTTGATTAATTATTAACTTTGTACATGTGTACTCCTTTTGAGTTCTACTTTAATAAATAAGATGATAATGACTGATGCGGTTCTCTCAGTTACCAGTTGTTCAGTTGTTTCTGAAGGCTTTCCTAGGTGGCACATTTAAATTTGGCCTTAATTTGAAGAAACCAAAAAGCATATCTTGCTCTAGATCTTTTGCAAGGTATTCAGTCACCAAAATTCTGGACAGGGATCCACTTGCAAACTAATGATCTCAGTTTAAATTAGCTAGTATCATTGCTGATGTGCAAATAGTAATGCAGCTATATTTAATTTGTACAGCATCAGGGAAGAACTTGGTTCCTCTCTCCAATGCAATAACCAAGTAAGGACTTTTACAACTGTTCTGATGCCTGTTGTCAAAAGGGGATGATGACAAACTTCTAGCTCAATTAGTAGACACAAACACATTTAGAACCTTTTGGTTTCCTGAGGGAGAGCACTGTAACTGTTAGATGGCATATAATGTTCTTCATAGGGCTCTTCTCTATTGGTTTTGTATTTGAAGCACAGTCATAGAATGATTTGCCCAAAAAGTTCACACCTTTACTGTGCAATAGCAGGCCAAAGGTCAAAAACAGGCTATAGTAATCAAGAAATTCTGTCAGACACCTAAAAATACAACTTATATCTGGAATTATAATCTACAGCTCTCTGTCAAATTTCCATCTGTCTAAAGGTGAGCACTCTATCCCTTGGACATGTTAGTTTTCAGTTTAAGAAAAATCTTAGGTTTATGTTTAACAAAATAAAAATTTATACTTAAAAGCTACCAGTGCACGACTTGTGGGCAAGTTTAGAGAAGCAATGGGGCATGTTTATTTAGAAGAATACTCTCAAAAACCTTCACAATTATTTTACAGACCTATTACAGAGCAACTATTTCCACTATGCAGTGGTTCTGCTGATAGAAGAGTGTGTATACAGCTTTCTGCCTACAGCAAGCAGTCGTTGCAGGAAAGCTTTGACTTGCATCAAAATGGGATTCTTCCCTAGCACCTAACTCCCACTCCAAGCCCCACTGTAAACCAAACAATATTATCCCAACAGTTTGTTAAGCAGACGGGCAAGGAATAGGCTTACAGCGTACACAGTCTGTTTTTCTGAACAAGGTGGATCTACTGGAGAAGGAATCAGGAAAGAGGTGGCATACAGGAGGAAGAAATAAAATATCCAGTCAGTCATTCTGGGAGGGGATGATCTGCTGGGTCATAAAAGGTTATCAACTAAACAAGCTAGTGGAATCACACACCGCATCAACAGCAGACAAGAATATGCTTATGAAAGGCAAAACCTTTACGCAAAGAACAGAAATGGAAGGGGGCAACAGTACAAACACAACCAGCTGAGATGTCACTTTCATATTACACTAATATTCTTAAAAGATGTTCCTCTGCTTGGCTTGCTCCAAAACCAGGGTTCGATACAGTTCGAACAAGCTTTCAGACTGCTCCATCAACACACATATATGCCCCAGCTAAAGTGAATGAAGGAAAGAAGCTACTTTGTATACATGCGTATTTCTGTGAGTTATGGAGAACCAACTGTATATGTATATGTAGTCATTTCTTTGACTCCTGAAAGACAGGAGGACATCAGAAACGTAGCAGTAACTAGATGATAAATTGAACGTGGACAGTTAGAGGAAAAGGAAATGATCCTAGTTGAAAGGCACACTGCTTTTTTACAGGAAGATGGCAAAAAAGAACAAAAAAGGCAATATAAACAATAACATCCAGAAGCTAGGCATGTAGTGTTCAGCAATAATCTCCCATTTAGCACAATGAAACAGAGAAGGAAAAAAGTGTAAAAATTCATGTAAGAGTGAGGCAAGGAACCCAAAGAGAAGTTAGGGTAACAGAAGTTTTACAGAGACATAAATGCATGACTGACCCTGTTTCCAATTTGCCCTGAGTGCCCAATTCAACCTGTGTTTCTACACTTCCAATATGCAGGCTCTTTTCTGACTCCCACAGACCTCTTCCTGTGGGGTTACCATTGGGTATAACTTCCACCTCCTCAGGGCACCAAGAGCTGGAAGCCCTGGCTGCGCTTGTAATATCCACACAGGATCCTGCTCAGGGTTCAAAGAAGCCACAGCAACAGAATCTAAATGAGCTAGCTCTGAAATGAGTGTAGGATTAAAGATTCATCACTGCTACCTATAATACCAGTAAAATCAACTGCTAACACTAGTAAAGACATAAATATTTAATAATAAGGACTCACACAAAAGCAGTGGAGTACAAATGATTCTAGCAAACTGTGATTGGTCCCGCTCTTAGTGTCATTCTAGCCAAGAATTTCAGAGCTCTGACTTTTGGATAAAAAGAAGTTCTATAAAAGACAACTACTAGCATTCAATCAAGCATGAAATAAGGTAAATTATAACAAGGTTATGAATTCTAACACAACTACAGCCATGTATTTGCCTGAAGCATACTTCGCCCTGCAATTCTATCAATTTTGCATAACTTCAAACACATTTTCCTATATAGCTCTAATATTCAGTTTATTTAAGCTGACATTAGAGATCAAACCCAGAGATGCTATTCTCTATAGGGGTTCATTTACTCTTCCCACTGCCTCTAACCAACATCTACCTGGTGTGAGTTCCTGCCCCGTTTATTCTCTCCAGAGGAGAATTATGAAATCTGACTCAGGATTTTTTATGTTGCAAAAGCCAAAGATTTTGGGGGTTTTTTTGGTGTATGATCCACTCCATGCATATGTTAGGGGATACTAAAAGAGGTCCCTGCTCTTCTGCAGAATTAACAGCTCAGGCATAATTCACTGCTAAATCCTAACTCTTCCCATATACCTTGAAGTCATACCACCATCACTGCTAGCTCTTTTTATGTGACCAGAGAAGAAAGGGAGCCAGGAAGGAGATGAATGCCTGAGCTCCTTTGCTGTATATCAGCTTTAAAAAGTGCCATCTTGTCCACACAACCAGGGACAACCACATTCCTTTCCCTCTCATGCTCATCAAAGTGTAATCCCTGTGCCCTCTTAGGATCCTTATAAGTCCATGTCAAGTGTCAGGGCTGGGCTAGTCACTAGACAAAGTGACAGATGCTGTCTTAAGAACCCCTCTCTCTTCCCAAAGGGAAAGAGAAAGGAACTAAGGGAGACAGACATAGATTGAAAAAGAAAACTATAACAACTTGATTACAATAATAACAATAAAATGAAAGATATACAAACCCAGTACCAAGCCCAACCCCCTTGACAGCAATTACATCACCATCACAACTGATGCTGTGGGCAGGCACGTGGGGAAGTCCCAGACTGGACTCAGCAGCAGATGGGAACTGGATTGAGGACATGAATTCTGGAAATGGATTCAGGAAATCATCCATTTGGATTGAAGGTAGAATGGACAGAGTCCTCCTCAGATGCTGGCCATTGGGGAAGAGATTGACCCTCAAGATCCCTCAGCTTTATATCAAATACAACGTATGTGGAATGGCATACCCCACTAGTCAGTTTAGGTTCACCAGTTCTGCCTGTTCCTCCCCACAGGAGCAGCCTTTTACTCTGCACCCCCCAACGTGGTACACAAGATTTAGCAGTGACTTTGGTTTGCATACCAATCCTTGGCACTAACTGTGAACATCAAGTGTTTGTTATCACTACTAGAAGCATACAATGTCTGCAAAAACATGCTGTTAACTTCAGAAAGTGCAGTTACTGAGAAGAGACTTAGCTAAAAAGTAAAATCACTGAACAGAATTATTTCTGTTCTGACTCAAAACAGGACAGTCCAATGGCAAGGACTTGTTACTTGGGGAAATGAGGTTATGGTCTGAGACAAGCAATGTGTTGGAAGATCTGACAGCAATGAGGCTCCCTCTGTAAGCAAGAGTCCTCTCCAATAAATTACTTCATTTTGGCCTAGCCAATCGCAAGGAGCTGGCCACATAAAACAAGGCTGTCAGAGTAACCTGTCTCCAAACCCTTCAAGGTCTTCCCATGCCAATGCTCAAATGAAGAGAGCAGTAAAGCAAAGAAAGGCTTAAAATAAAAAAAAAAGAAGAAATAAAAAAGGTTCTCTCTTTGATGGATTGTATTAGGGAAGGTGAGAAAAAAAATTGCATTACTTATAGTGAAAATAATAATATACTGTACATGTGTGAAGAAGTGAGGAAAAACATTCCATTTATACCAGACAGATTCTAAAATATTTCCTGTATTGACACGAGGTGCTTCTTTTTCACCAAAAGTTATGTAAAATCATGTAACCTGTTTCACATGACTTTCTTCAGCCCTTAGGCTAACTCACACACTTTCTCTTTGAACAGCATTCAAATTTCATTCCCTAGAATGTGCATAATGTGCAAACAAGCTGAGACAGAGGCTGTTCTGGTTTGGGCTCATAGGCATATGCGTGTGTATGTGTGTGTGTGTAAATATATACATTTTATGTTACAACTATAAAGACAAAATAGTGCAAACACCAGTGTTAGAAGGTGCAATAAGTAATTTTTTTTTTAATGAGGAAGGGAGAGAAACCAAGCAAGATGGCATATGCATGTGTGTGTGTAAAACTACCTAGCATTCAAATAAAAGATGATTTGATAGATACTCCTGTTTTCCTTGCAAAACGTCAATTTGTGACAAAGCACCATAAAATGAGGAACCAACCAAATGAAATACAATGCTGAGAATTTTGTAGTTATTGTTAAAAGAATAGTAGCAACAGCTTTTAAATGAGGAAGGTTGCTTTTTCTACTTGAACGAATTATTTTGGTAATAATTCTGATATCAATAATTTCACTAAATAAACTCTAAAGTAGCATCAGCTTCTGCAGAATAAAACCAAACTGTGTCCAAAAGGCGAGTTTACAAACATTTACTATTAATACCTTCATTCACATTAAAACTGTATGGTAAACAGGTGCTATATATAGACAGACCCTCATATTAAGTAACTAGAACAATGCAGATATGATAATGCTATATCAGGTGACAAAAGTGTAATTTTTTAATATAAACATGTATGTTCGCCTGTGTACAAAAATAAATACATATACGTAGCCTATAGGCAGGCACACACATCCCCCATGAGCATTCAATATGCAAACATACCTGTCAGATACCGCACACTCACTAGACATAATTAAGCATAAATGTTCTGTAGACATTTCCTATGAGACCGTTCACTGACTTTAAGTATATTAATTTTTAAATGTCCATACAGTGTTTTGCAGTAGCCATGAGAACTCTACTAAAGTTGTAGACAGACCTCTATAATTCAGATTTTCTTCATGTTACCTCCACTACAAATGTCTTTGCCCCTGAAAGAGCTGCTGAAGTATTAAACCAGCCTAAAGAAAATTGTGATCTTCTTCAGATAGGAACGCACAGTGTTCCTGTAGTGTATTTCTTTAAAACTAAATAAACCATTTCAGATTCTGTAGTTTAAGAAATCCCAACCCCTTCAGGACACTGCAGAATAATAAAGATAAATAAACATCAGAAAAGATTTTGTGTTTGGATGCTTGTCTTCACTGAGATTTGGTTTACTTTCACTCTATGTTTCCTGGTTGATAAGTAGGAGAAAAACACCAGCAGTCCACAAACAGCAGCAGCTGCAGCAACAAAAAGGTCATGAAAAGTGCTATGCAAATAAAGGAAATAAAACAAACAGAGCATTTAAGACATAAAAGAAAGAGTAGAAAAGACCATAAATCAACATGCTGAGGAAAGACAAAATAAAGGGCAGTTTGAAACAAATCAAAATGTCATCAAAACAAAAAAAAGATGCCAAACCCATAAAGAACTAATAAAATAAACAGTAATTGTAAGAAACTGCAAATAAAAATAAAAGGGAACTAACAGGAGTAACAGGTGGTTGCTTGTGTTGCACAAAAGACTGAGCAGGAGAAGCAACTTTTAGATTTCCCCAGAAGCTGGGAATGCTGTTGCACCACTGTCCTTAGCTTATGACTCAGTAACAAGAAGCGATCAACCCATTTCAAAGTTTTAATCCAAACATGTTTGAATTTTCTGACATGCAAAAATTTTCTGGGTACAAAGTTGATGCTTTATGTAGTAAACTACAAAATTAAAAAGAGACAAATCAATCCCTTCCCACCCCTGACCCCAAAGCTGAAAGTGTTGATATTAACACCTCAGAACCTGATAAGCAACTGAATCTTTGCATGTGTCTTTTAAGAACAGAAACTGGATTTCAAGTCTGGACACAAGCTGGTGCTCAGGGCTGTTGGAGTTACCCTGCTTGTGCTGTGGAGCTAGCTTAGGGAGCTCGCTCAAGCTCAGCTCTCTCAGGAGGCCTGTGGATGGCAGGATGGGACACAAGGTTCTGCGAGAGGGCCCCCAAGGTTGTAACATAAGCACCAGAGATAAGAAAATAATTGGCTAATAAATGAGTGAACAGGTAGCGTTTAACTTCTAACCAGATACCAGCTCTTAAAGGAGGAACTCACCAAATTAATGTGGTATAGCTGTTTTATTAGCCATGATAAGTGAATGTATTACAAAGAAACACTTGTGGCCAAAATTTGTGAAATAAATTAATAATAGGCCAAAGAAAGAGCCTTAATTGTGCAATACACAGATGGAGGAGAGGGACTGCTGGTATGATGTATTGCTCGGTAATGGTTTAAATCAAACAGTAACAGTGCCATAAATTTCAGAGTTGAGTTTGATGTGCTGTCAGCACCGATGTGAGTAGCTGCACACTGCCTGCCTGCAGGTACTCTGGCACCTTCCTCCAAGGGGCACCTGCCAGGTGTGGTGAGCTGCAGGCTGTGGTTTTGTCTGGCTGAAGGACAGCAAGCCATGCCTGCACTCTGCTGAGCTTCCTCCTGTACTACCACTTCTTACCAACTTCAAATGGCTATGCAACACCTGCATTCCAGGCTAAGCAGGCAAAACCACCTTAACATAGTAGTGTAAAAGAATTGATCAAAAGAGACTCATGACTACAGTTTCAGTAAGGTGCAGATCTGGAGCCATTTCCTAACAACAGAAGTAGATGAATAAAGTAGCTGAACAGTACAAATTCATCAAAACCACAAGAAATCTAACATCCTCCTTCAGCAGTTTCTTTTGCCTTTTTTTTTTTGTAATATATTTGTTCTTAAACAGCCCCTAAACCCACGCTGTGCAGTAATTTACACAAACATTCACAGGCAACTCTGCACTCAGTTTATATAATTTTATTGTTTTGACTTAAAAGTCACAAGAATGAAATAAAAAAAAATGCATGGGTGGCACTTTGCCATAGTGCCTCTAGAGAACAAGAGGCTATCAGCCTGAGCTCTGTGCCAACAGGTTGCTGTGTACTAGACTAAACTGAACAGCAATAAGTCTACACAGCCGAGCTTTGCTGAAAGATGTGATCACACCTCCTAATGTGACTCCATGGCTCTGTTACTTACAGCTAAATTACATTATTATGACTTCATTGTTGAATCCCAATTCTCCTAATTATAGCCTAGAGATCTATTATTTGATTTTGTAACACCAAGTGCTTCTTTTCTAAATCATGTAATCTCTTGTAGCTTATTAATGTCAGGTTTGTGCACACGCAGGGACTTGGTTGTTTGCCAGGCAGAATGAAATTTTCAAATTTTCACTGTGTTATGTTGCAGGGGTTTGCTTGTTACAATCTAATTATATTGGCACTGAAAGCAAATTTATATTATAAAGCACTTTAACTCTTTCACAGAAATATATTTGCATATCTAAGTGTCTCGCCATTGGTCTATTAGCTTTTTACACTGGGAAATTTTTATGGGATTGTGTGGAAAAGAATAATAATTCTGAAACCATTAACTATTTATTTTCCTTTGAAAATGTGAATGTTTTAAGTGATGCTCATTGTAATAAACCCATGAGTTAAATGCAATAGATGCCATACATGAAACTGCCTTTATGCTTCATAATGACAAAAGTGGAAAAATGGAAATTTGTTGTTTTAATAAATGCCTTAACTTTTAAAACATCATTTTAAATTGAAACACCTATTTCCCCAGTATAAAAACTGTCTGGCAGGTGGTTTGGGTTTATTTACAGAATTCCCAATAATGCTAAGCATATTTGGTTACAAGTAGAGTATTTTATAGTATGAGCAACCTTTAGAGCATTGAAGTCCTAATAATATGCTTGTCATTTACTTTTGCTGAAGGGACTCGTGATCTTGCAGAGTCAGGGAGTGAGCAAGAGGGAAATAAAAGACTACATTTCTCAATGACTACATTTTCCTTGTTGGTACGAGGGTTGAAGCCATGAGTTGTTTTAAAGCTCTGTTTAAACTACCTGGTTGTGTAGTGCATTCTCTGCGCTGTGAGGGGTGTGCCCTGGTTTGCTATTCCCATAACATAAATAAAAGGCTGCTATTTCACTTTCTTCCTCAGCTGGTGTAGCTATAAGTGGCTCCTCAAAGGAATGGTTTGCATCATCCCACTCTCCTGGTTGCTCCTAGCCAACAAGCTTCCACTTCTCTTGCATGAGGTTGAATGTGTGACTGCAGCATAAGCCATACACATTGCAGTTTGGGGGTTTGGTGGTGGTTGTTCTGGTTTTTGTGGCTTTTTTTTTTTCATTTGCCCCTTAGATCACTGATTTGGACTGATTTGCTGTGCAGTCAAGAGACCGTGCAGCTCAGTCTGATGAAAGAGAAAGGGCAAAGCCTTCAGCTGGGGTAGATGGAGTGGGAGGGCAGAGGAAGGCTGCTTGCTACTCTCAGCAAGAGCTTACAGCTACATTGGATTAGGTATAATATGAAACTGTACCCCCAAACCGTACTTTAATTACCTGCCTCCTCCAGAAACTATGACAGGTAAAAAGCAGGTAGCCTATAATGTGCAGCCTCCCTTTCCTGTCTCCAGCACTCCAAATTTTATAGGTTCTGCATTACTTAGATTTCCACTATACAGAACAAAACGTTCTGCAGTGGATAATTCTGCCTAGTATGTAGTATCTCTCTGCTAAGAAGCAAAATAAAGGATCAGCATTCAGACAAGTCTAAGACTGAGCAAACTGGGGAAGATTTTTGTCATTCAGCATATATTTATAACAGGCTTAGCAGAATGGGGCACAATCTTTGTTGCAGCAGTGAGCCAGATGTTTACATACTAATATGAATATGGGGTCATGATGGAGAAAAAAATATGCAGACACAGTTGCCATTAGAAGTTAATGGATTGCAAGATTTACTGCCAACAAAACAGTCTGCCCTTGTTGCCCTACATAAGTAGGCCTGGATGTTTGGTCCACAAAACTCCATAGAAATCTTTTAATTGTCTTCAGTGCACTCTATTTCTGTATGCTCCAGGTAGCTAACGAGCATGGTAACCTACATAGTATTCTTTGATGAATCTCAGTAAATACTGGCTATGAAATATGAAATGGGGATGATGTGTTTCTCAAAATAGTTAACGACTATTGTATGACTGCTTTATTTCTCCTTTATATGGAGAAGCCTACCCTCCATTTTCTTCTTTCCAGCTGCACACTGAGAGATACTGACCCCGATATACTGGAAGCTTTGCTAGTAAGCTCATCCTCTTGTCATTTGAAGAAGCTCCCTATCTTTAGTTCTGTGCTCCCTGTTAGATTTTTCCATTTATTTATCCAGTCCATGGCCACCAGACCAAATACCAGTTGACATCTGTTTATGCAGTTAGTGCTCCTTACTGAATCAAATCCAGTGTCAGTTCTATTCAGTCAATACTAATATGTAGCTTTCAATGCCTATTAAAAACGCCCCATGGGAGGACTTCCCTGCTGAAGAAATGTGCAAACCCTACAGCCAGATGCAATGAGTTGGTTTATACATAGATCACCTTACACTGCAAGTGAGTACTTTTAATATTTGCAAGAATTATCATATCCATACCAAGTAGGTATCTGGAAAGAGAGGTTCAGGAACAACTACTCTTTAAATATAGTGAGGTGCTTCTGCTATACATTTTGAGTCTGCAAAAACATCCAGTATCACTAGCAAAACTGGCACCAGTCAAGTGAATAAGAATAAAAGGAAATTTCCATGTGAGAATAAGATACCAAGCAGAAACTGTTATGAAGATACAGTGGAACAAATGGGCTTCATATGTATTAAAAAGCAACTATTAAATTTACTACAGTTGCAGGAATTTTAACATCTTTGAGCTGATCCCTGTAAAATCTAGACCTCCTATTAAAAGTTCATCTGAAGCTGCTAAAATAAGAATTGTAATTAGAATTGAAATGCAAGGAGCATAGAGATCTTCTGAGTTTCCCTCACAGTAATTTTATCCATAGACACAAATGCATGTTTCTAAGCAACATAAGCACTATGAAATTTGAAAGAGCGACTCCTGTGTCTTCTGTGGTGTAAGTAAGAGATTTGACCAAGGAAGCAATAGTCCATGATAAAGATGCGATGAAAAGCAATTACACAGCAAATTACACTTCTGTAAGGATGCTTAGTAAGAAATACTGATCTGTGGCCACTTAATGTAATTTGCAGCAAATCATTGATCAAATATGTGGATACATCTGAGAATCACAGAATCACAGAATACTAGGAGTTGGAAAGGACCT
>VWZX01007993.1:2878-37536 GCA_013399015.1 Galbula dea
ACAAGAGGCAATGGCTGTAAGCTGAAGCATAGGAGATTCCGTGTGAATACACATAGAAATTTTTTCACAGTGAGGGTGCCAGAGCACTGTAACAGACTGCCCAGAGAGGCTGTGGAGTCTCCTTCTCTGGAGATATTCAAAACCCGTCTGGACGCGCTTCTGTGTGACCTGGTCTAGGGAATCCTGCTGTGGCAGGGGGGTTGGACTGGATGATCTTTCGAGGTTTCTTCCAACTCCTAAAATTCTGTGATTCTGCGATTCTGTGATTCACATGTTCTGGTTTACTTTTGAAATACACTTGTATTTCAAATAAAGACAGTTCTCAGCCACTGTTCATGTCATTAAGAGCTTTAAAATCCTTGGGCCATCCTCTGTGAGCATACACAAGGTATCTGCAAATTATGATAATGGAGAACAGACCCACATTTTGTTTACTTCAGCAGCTTCTGACACTTATGCATGCTAAACATGTCAGAAAAAGTTTCTGGCTGATACTAGAAAAGCCTTCTAAATGAGAAGCCCACAGTTTGCTCTTAAAGCATGGCTTTTTTTGTGGTCCTCCAGGCTATCAGTTTATTGAAATCACTATCTTAATAGTATGTGTTGTTTTGATTTATTGGGTGTACTGCAGTCTAAAATCGCAGGGTCAAGAGTCAGGTAGGTAAGTGCAGATTTTCTCCACCTTATTGTAGAACCAGTAAGGTAAAATATATGAATACAAAGGAGCCTGCTTCACATAGAATAAGTGTTCCAAAACAGAGGTTTTAATAGTTAGATATGAATCTGTCCCAACTCAATAAAAAACAAGAGCAGTCTGATTTTGATGTAAAATTTGTGGCTTGTTATGTTAATGATGTCTATGAGGTGTATTTTTAAAATTATTAATTATAAACATGTTTAATTAACTTTTTGGTTTTTTGATTTCTTTTTAATCTGAAACCAAAAGTAGCAACTAAGCTATTGAAAGTAGAAAATAATCTGGTCATAAACTTCTCATATAGGCAAGCAGATTTGCATGTTGGCAATAATTGTCTATGAAGCACAGTCTCAATCTGATGCTTTTAGTAATAGGATTAACTGTATCCTTTTATATGTCACTGGTAGAATTAATAATACAAAATGAAGTTGTTCCAATATTGCAATGTTATCTAAACCCACAGTAATTTCCATTATTAAAACCACTGCTGCATTATATTGCAATAATTGTGTTTTGCAATTTGCAGGCATTAGTGTTAGCTTCTGGCTGATAGGTTTGAATTCATGGCTGTGAGAAAAAGTAAGAATTATTTCAAATATATTAATTATATTTTATTATCTGAAGAGGGATATTTTTTCTAGAAGCACTTTTCACATGGAAGTCCAACATAAACATTTTTATTTCTTTCAGCAAAGTGATGAGGTTTAATGTGAGAAATTAAGAGATGAAAAAGCTTTTAAAGTCACTTAATTCTTACCACTGCCAGTAAAAGATTTTGCTTTACATATTTCAGTGTTCAAATATCAAATTACTCATGCAAGATTCCACCACTTCTTGTGAGAGGCTCTTCTACAGCCTTGTAGATATTAGTCTCAGAAAATATTTCGCTATATTTTGTAAAAAATAAAAATGAGGTTTAGCCCATGACCTCTAACAGTTTCCCTGCTTACTGTAGAGCTGCCTGAAATACTTCACAGCTGGCTGAAAACTCAGTCCCTTGCTAGCCCATCCTTCCTCACCATCTATAAGTGAGAGCTGCAGTGGGGTTCCAGAACAGGCACTGCTTAAATATTTCAACTGCCATTTATTTAGTGTGCTTAATCTTGAAAAAATGTGCCTACAAAGCATAAAAGAGCTACCTTTCCATAGTGAATTGTCTGTTCAGATCAGATTTCTTGCTGGACAGTTTTCTAATGACGTCATAGTCCAAGTGAATCTATTACTGAAAAAGGTGAGTCAAAACAATAAAGTTGGGATATAATTGTCTTAAAATCACAGTAAAATGAAAAAATACTGATAATATACTAATGTCAGCACTTCAAGTTGGAACAATGGAACACATCTGAAATCTGAAACAACCATCACTTCTTTCAGTAAGTTAACGAAGAACTTTTAGCAAATGACATCAGGTGTATTTATCCTCATTTCTCATCATTTCCTGAAAAAAAGTAGTTTGGAAAAGGTTTCTGTTCCTCACATGTAGTTTACAAGAATTTTATAATAAAGCAGCAACAAGCTTTTTAGAATAATCATGAAGTCAGCATTTGCACTGTCTAGCGAACTTCATGACATAAATTTCACCTAACTTCAGGCACTTTTATCTGAGCTTGTTACTAATGAGTCACCTTCTGCTCAACAAAGAGAAAATCCTGACTCTACAAGGAAGTCTTGGGTGACCTGATCTTTGTATTTAATCAAAGAAGTCCACCTTGACATCCTACACGAGGATACAATCTGCATTAACAGAAGAATATATTCTAAACTGGCTGAGTTAGGAGATATTCTTCTAAACGTCATGGCATCATCTAGTAAGTATTTTAACTGTAATGTCTGCGTTTTTGTTCTTAAAATTTATATTTGAGTGGGCAAATAGGCAATGGAAAGAAAAAATTAACAGAGTAACATCAGCTGATCATTATTTGGATGAATTAGATAAAAAGTTATTTATGTTCAAAAGAAATGTTATACACAAGACAGTGGTAGTAATAACTTCTCACAGGCTACAGCTGAAGCAGTAACAATTTATGGCATATTATTTAACACTAAAGATGCTGCCCTGTTAGTTATTTAAAGCAGAATTTGATCACAGTCACTGATGATACTGACTTAGATATTGAGAACATGTAACTACAAAAAAGATTCTCTACCTTCAAGTTTTAAATGAAGCTGGTAAGCTAAGATTGAATGATTTGGTAGAATTTGTAAATACAAGTCAGTATGGCTGTAGCTAGCCTGAATGGGGATTCACATTCAAACAATAAAGACACCACAAGTGACACTCTCCAAATTTCATTTACACATATTTCCAGTGGGACAAACTAAAGATTTTCAAAGGTATGAATTTTCTCTATGTAGCGAAACTACTCACGCAATAATTCAGATCTGAATAAAGTGAAAGACCAATAAGAGGACTTGTGTTGGGAAAAAATACACTGTCTTAGTGATAGGATACTCACAAAAGATTGGATCTTCCATACACATTCCAATGGAGATGGAGAATTATCTTTCCAGCAGAAAAGAGATAAAGAACATACTGTTACTCAGTCAGTGAAGTACTAACTTTAATATTTATACAGCAATAGGAGTTTTGATAGATGGTTGTATGGCAGCAAGGAGTCCAAGCTCAAAGGATCCCCAGTCTTAGTATCAGTATGCAGGTAATATTTCTCTTATCCTATCACAGGTTCTGATGCCTCACTAACCAGGGAAAAAAATAATTTATTTCCTTACTTCACCTGTACAGCAGTAAGATCAATGACAAAAACCAATGTCCTGTTTTTGTGGCAGAATCATCAAGAGGGTGATTTTTGAGAACTGTTTTTTCAAAAAGCCGGAAAGACTGTTTTTGAGAAGTATTACTGAACTATGTTTTTCAGTATTCAAAAAATCCAAAGATCTATCTTTATGCAGTGTAAATATAGTTTGTGGTTGCTCTGTCCTGTTCAAATTACACATCCATAATACAGTTCAACAAATAAGAATATAGGAAAATATGCTGCAAATATTTTTCTTACACTCTTCATTAAAAGGTTAGCATGTGTACTGTATTTTTTTCTTGAGGGAAACAGATGTCAGGAACTAGGTACCTTACTGTTGCCATAAATGTCCTCTCTCTCTGAAAGCTTTGTTTATTCCTCTAACACAGTTTTTCACTTCCTTTTCATTCTCTCTTTGACATCAGTTTATCTTTACATTCAGATTCTTAACTTGAGCCTTCTCTTTGGAAGTATGACATGCTGTTATTATCAAATAAGTGTGCTATTACCAAATGACAGAACCTTCCTCTAACCTGAATGAGTGCTTACAAGAGGAAGGGTTTAAATCACAGGGGCTGGGCTGAATTGTAAGGCTAGATTACTGTCAATTTCTTAGACATTTTGAAAATACATTCCTTTAAACAAATGGCATATGCATTTTCCTTTAAGATGTTAATAAGGCAGATTTCTCATTTTCCAAAAGCATTTTGGATTCTTTCACTGTCTGCTGCCTTTTTCACATCAACATAATATAATGTTTACATAATATAACAGAAATCAAAACCTTAAACAAAGATTTTAATTTAAAATGTCCAAAATTCTAATTGCACAGCATTCTAACTAAGAAGACACTTTACAATGTTCGTTTTTTTCACATTAATGAAGAGTAAACACTTGTGCTATGGAAACAATTTTTAAAACTGTTTTAAGGGCCTTAGTAGAGCTAGTTGCTACACATTAGCAGGAAAGATATTTCCTTCAGTTTCAAACAGATGGTAACCTGTTAAAACAAGAGCTATATTATATTTTGCCCAGTATAGGAGATAGATGGGACATAGCACTTAACAGTGTCAAAGATATCCAGCAGCCCAGTTGTAAGACCCTTACCATTAGCTGTAATTTCCATGTTAATTTTGAACTCATGCTATTTGACTTCAGATGTAATTACACATGATAACAGCTGAAGTTTGCTGACATTACCTAACTCTGAAGAGAATGAGCACAAAATTTGGATGCTGTAGCCAAATAATATGAAAACTTTAAAGAGGAAGAACATAAAGCAACTATTCTTCACAAACTTTGGACTCACTTCCTACTTCTGTATGTGGATGACTCATCTTTCAAATATTAAAATAACATTCATTATTAAAAAATGTTCACAGTGAACTAAACTACCATCTGCACTACCAGTAGAAATTTTATTAATATAATGTGAGAATCTTTAGGTATGAGCCTACATGATTTGTATAAAATACAGTTTTAGATACATTTTTGTATTCTATTTTAGATATCCCTTGAAAATTTTGATTGATAAAGGAAATTACTATAAAAGTAATTAAACATTAAAAACTAAAAAGAATTTTTCATTTAAGGCAGTTTTGGAATGTAGAGGTGATAATGACACAAATTTCAAAAAACA
Source organism: Galbula dea (assembly GCA_013399015.1). Lineage (NCBI taxonomy): Eukaryota > Metazoa > Chordata > Aves > Piciformes > Galbulidae > Galbula > Galbula dea. Next base: position 7,971 of record VWZX01007993.1, read on the forward strand.
TTAATTAATTTTATTGTTATTGTTCAATATAACATAAAGTCCTAATCTAAATTAACAGGACAAATTATATTGTAGGTACAGGCATCTACAACATACTATGTACAGATATAAGTATACATAAATATAAAATTTCTTTTAATCGTAATATAATTTCAGTCAAAAAGCCTTCAACATATAGTATAAAACAAAACTGGGTTATCAAAATAAGTCCATAAGTAGAAAATATGGTCACATTAAATGTCAGATTAACTGAGAAGAGACATCTCAGATTTAACCAAGACAGTCCAAGAAAGCCAATCCAGTCAGTGCCTACAAAGTAAGCACTTGATAGGAGAGGTTGCTGAATTTAGAGCTCACAAAAATGAAAACAAATTAGAAGCAATTAAGTGGATAGCCTACTTCTGTGAAGCTCTGACAGTTGTCCAACAATTATTATGAAAATTAAGTTGAAAGTAATTTACTGAGAGAAGCAGAACGAATACAATAGGCTTCATAAGCAAGACACATTTCAAATGTTAGGGAGGAGTCAGACAGAATATGCTAAAAAATTCATTGTGTTGATGATGAGGATCAGCATAGGAATTTTAGAGATTTCAATGAAATCATAGCGTCAAAAAAGGGAGAGAACAAAATACCAAAAACCCCAAAGAGATATAAACATAACTTGCAGATTATAGATTTAAATGCATTGAAGGACAGTGGCAGTATCAACTGTGAAGGAGAAAATGGGGCTGGCATGCAAGCATTTCCAAGGGAAGACAAAGTCTGGTTTTGGCTGCATTATGCTTCCAATAATGGTGTGACATCTAGGAAAAATACCATGTACTGAAATGATGGATTGAATTTTTCAAGGCAAGATGGGAACAAACAGACTAAGTCACCATGACAGATTGGCAACTGAAATTCTGAGCGAATCAGATTACTGACCTCTTGTCGCTTCAGCAAAAGTACAATATGAGAATTACTGGGTAAATGGAACATAAAGACACCAGTGCATTCAAAAGATGTTCGAGTGTTTAGAAATAAGTATCAGCTGAAAAAGTGAGGAGGACCCTAACATGTTAAAGAAGTCATGAGAGACTGATGAGATGGAGAGGTGGGGAAGTTCAGACTGGATAAAAAGGATAATAAGTAAATGGTGTGAAAAGGAGGAACAACTGGTAAGAGAACTGGTAAAGTACTATCACTAATTTTAGAAATGCTACAGAACTAACTATGGGTCTCAATGATAACAATATGTTTTGGCTTACAGAAAACATAATAATCTGGCACTCCTCTCTCAAAACAGATACAATTTTCAGCAGACTAAAAATCTAGTAGAGTTCAAGATCCTGTTCCCTGTTTTTAAGTTATGAGTTCATGAGTCTTGTCCTTGTTGGCATTTGTTCCTGAGAAACATGCTAAAATACTCCCAGTGAAAGAAAATATTTTGAACCCAGCAAATGGAACTACCATAAACTTATATAAAAGTACCAGGAACCAAAGGTGAGGACTTAACATTAAGTGCCAAAATGTAAGGAATGTAAATACCAGGAATATATAAAATACTTCATTAATTTATTCCATATCTTGGATAATTTTTCATTTCAAATTTGATTTTGAAGTTCCACATTCTCACAGCATGGCATTTACATTTATATATGTAGATCAAATAGCCCTATAAGAATGCAGCACCAAAACTGACTTGTTTACATTGTTCTGCCTTTATTTGTCACATATTTCATTATGCATTTTTCCCATCCTAAAACATGAAAACTGCTGAACTGAAAACTTGCTTATCTACTAAATCAACATCTTGAAAATTGTAGGTGGCAAAGTCTGCATATACCAGACTAAAGCCATGTCAACTTTTTCTTACAGTACCTCAAAAACTTCTATGCTTCCTTTTCAATCAGAGATTTCACTAGATCTCTGCATTTGCTTATCAAACAGAAGCTGTGCAGTTGTAAGTAAAATAATAATTGGAAAGATAATGTTAGTTGTATTCAGGCATCTCTCTCAAAGCAGCTTAGTCATATGTTGTATGGAATATAACCAGGATTGGTTGAGTGAGGAAATTTACTGTTTCCCAGGAAACAAAATTGCCTGCAACACAACTGGCAAAATGTTCTAACTGTTTAGTGATGACAAAATACATATTTAAGCTCTTCTTACAAGGTGAATTCTCTACATTGGGTACCTTCTTTCTAAAAAGGGAAAGATCTAATTTGTATGTTATATATACCAAGTCACTATTTGCTACTTTATGTCAAACACTATATACATTCAGCTATGAAGCAAGCCGGAGATCACAGGCTAAGCAGCTACGTTTCAGTTTGCAGAATACATGTACCACTCCATTATCAACAGCAGAAATAAAAGATTAAGAGAACAATGAACATGAAAAAAAAACACTAAGAAGATGGTCTGAATTATTTTTTACTCAATTTCATACTGGCATATATAAGATTCCATGCCAAATTATTTACATTCCTTCGTACTACATGTCTAACAATGAGATGTTCCTTTTCATAACTGATGGAAGACAGATCTTCTTTGTCATTCAGCTTTTCTGAAATAAGCTCTGCCCTGCAAGCAGATTTGTTATTATGCCTCTGAGGTTCAGAAAATAGGCTGTATTCAGGCACCTTCCTTCCTCCTCCTCCTCAGTTTTCAAGGACAAAAATGTATTTAACTTGCCTTACTTTTCACACCAGTTTTCTAAATTTAGCTGTTAATACTTTCTTTCCCTCTGAACTCTGGCTGGCTTTGACTCCCTGGGGAGGCAGAGAAGACCACTTCCTCCTCCACAGCTGGGAAAGCTGCTACCAAAGGGATATAAAGGGTAAAGGTTCACAATCAAATACTCTAAAAGATGCACCAAATACAGCACTATCCTGTATCAAAGCGTTAAAGGGATGTAAATTTATTTTGTTGGCAAGTTGAATGCTCACTGACTTTATTGGGCAGTGGAAAAGAGCACTTTATTAAAGTAGTATGAGCCCACTGGACCCATATGGCGAAACAGCAAAATCCTCCCTCAGTTATGGGTGTTTGTTGGGGGTTGTATTCCAGTTATTGCCCTTACAGCCTGTAATTATCATGAAAAAGATGGGGAAAACATTACCATGGTGAACCTCAGTTTGTTACTCCAAGAGCTAATACAGCAGTGTAGATAACTGGTAGTATCTGTGCTGGTAAGGGTCTCCCATGAGTAACTTGTTGTCACCTCTCAGAATAACACCAGCAGTTTCCATACCTTTTCCCTAAACTGCTGACAGATGCCATAGCAACTGACCAATAAAGAAACAAATAAACAAACCAACAAACCTACAAAACAAAACAACAAATAACCCCACAAAACCTCAAATCTAATCAAAAAACACAAGTGAAAGGTGAACTAGTTTATCTTTCCGGTATTCATACAGAGTTCTCCCTAGTGGAGGTCGAAGATACAGTAAGCCTTGTTAGGCAGCCTCAAAGTTCAGTTTTGTTTCTGGCACCATTACGGCTAAAGAGCACCTTGGGGTCACACATCAGCCTTTCCTAAAAGAAAAGAGAATCCAGTTCAAACCTTTAGAGACACTTCAGTCTCTTTTTCAAAACCCGGCAAAACTGAGCTGCCAGATTGCACTGGTGATCTGACTGACTCGTGTGGCATATAAATGGCAAGCTTCCTAGCAATTCAGAAACTACTGATTTAATTAAGCCTCTCACAGAGATCCCATCTAATGAATTCTCAGCATCCCTTAAACCTTGTTGTTTATACAGTCCCTTCAGTGGAGGTCTGATTATTAAAAAGATAACTTCTAAAAGACAACACTAGTCAGTCTCATCTTTACCTTTAATATCTAACTAAAGGATTAAAAAAAAAAAATTAAGATATAATCAGAAAAACTAAGCTTTTTCTCCAGTTCTTCTTCATTAGGAGCTAGACACTTTTAGGGCTGGAACAATCTTATATTCAGTACTACTCTATTGAGGGCCTTAAATTTTTTGGGCTAGTTACGAGAGGTAAAGAAAGGGAACAGACCAATTTAAGAACAAGTACAAGTCATAATAGGAAATTCTCATTTAACTTAGCAGGTTAATTAAAAATATTCAAATAACAGAAAATATTGAGTTTGAATATCTGGTCAGATACCTATAGATACCTACACAATCTTGTGTATAAATCCAATCCTACACGCTGTCTTCATTGGATAATAGCAGGTTTCTCAACTACCTTGCACAAGACATTCACATGGAATATAAGGTTTTTTTTTCAAAAACTTCAATACATTGAAAAGTAGAAATCATTACACAAAAAGCTTCTGAAACTTCATTAACAATGCAGGTAGCTGTCATATTAAGTTGCTTTGCTATTGCAGCACACAGTTGAAGCAATGGATAATGCGTAATTTATATGCCAAACCCTCCAAATATGTATAGTTTGTAGAAAATAATCTCAGCTGTGTCCCAAGTTCCAAACATATTCCTCCATTTCCTCTGCCTAGACGGATGAACAATGGCAGATTAATACTCCACAGGAAAAAAAATGTGACAACTACGTTCTACAGGTCACAGTCTAAGTATAATTGGAACATTTCTGGAAGTCTCCAGTACCTAATTCTAGGGATTTTTCTTTCAAGAGGTAACTATGTAGTCTGTAGAGAAATCCCAACAGCTTCCAACAATGTAAGGCATGCATTTTAGCTGCTGCAATTATTTTCGACAACCCCTGAACACAACTTCCATGACTTAAAAAATAAAAGCCACATGAATACACTAGGAAAGTCTGTCCTAACAAATCCTGAGGTAAGCTGGGATTTTCCTCATATAACATAAACTTTGTTCTGTAATTCATGCTAGTTTGAATAACATGGCATTCCTTTTATTTTAATTAAGAAAAACATACAGCTTCTAGATCCAGAACAAGCAAAACTCTCAGGCAGATTGTCTTCAGGAGTCGGTATCCTATTGCACCGGTTTGAAGAAGACATTTTCCAAAACAGATAAGTGAACTTTTCCAGAATTTCAGTGTAACCAACTCTTTCCCAGGGTTTGGTAAGTTGGTTAGTAATATTCTGCTTTTTCAAGATTTCTGATCATTGCAGACAACATGGGAGTGGGAAATAGGGGGAAACTCCTTTTTACTCTTACATATATTTTTCAAATACTTACTATTAGAGTTTCACCTCATCTTTATGAGTATTTCCCACTTCCAAGGGTGCAGAATTGGGCTAGTGAGAGCGACAAAGGGTAGAGAGCTGAAAGAGTAACTGAATAGCCATGTCACTTCCAGAGGCACGTCTTACTGCCCTTGCAGCTGGATAGTTAGTCCTCTTCCAGCCCCACATGACTTGTGATTTGTAACTCTTGTTAACATTAGCACTTTCAAAGTTAGGCATTTAATACAGACAAAATAAAAGCCTAAAAAAGCAAACCAAACCCCAACAAACAAACAAAGCTGCTTAGCTCTTGAAAGACATGCCTAAAAATGAGAATTCGTGTCAAAGATTCACTAACATACAAAGTCCGTGTTCAACTGAAAACTTAATTGAAATCCCTCTCTCATTCTCTTTGCAAGGCTGTGTCCAAGCCTGCTTTTGTATGCTTAGGGCACTGTCTTTCTCTGTAATTACACAATGCATTAAACACAACATCTTGGTTCAGAATATTTTGTAAAAATAATAATAAACTCTTTGAGAGATTAACCAAGCCCAGGAAATTTTTGTTGTTGTTGTTTTGGGTGGTTTTGATTTTTTTTGTTGTTGTTGTTTGTTTGGGACTGCTTAAAAAGTATTACCACCACAAGTAATTTACAAGCATAGTCGAAGGCCATCGAAACTTATTGGTCTGTCTAGGAAACGCTTAATGAAGCCTACGCTGCAGAAGATCGCAGGGGTCCCGCTGCCTCCGGCTCCACTCGGGGCTTCCCTCCCGCTTCGCGTCCTCCCCAACGCTCCCCCCGCCACCCGCATCCTCCCGCCTGCCGGAAGGCACTGGCGGAGCTGTAGGGTGGAGCAACTCCTCTCCACATGTCTGCCTGCTCTTGTCAACTTATCATATAAGGGAAGGGAGGTGATTGATTCGGGTTACCGAAGCCGTGAAGCCTTGGCACGAGCAAGGAGGAGAACGACCCGCCGGATCCCGCGGCTTCAAGAGACCCCTCTGACAGCCCGGGGCACGGCGGCGGGGGGAAGGCGGCACGTTTCTAGCGTGCAACTGGGACAGTAAACCAGCACAGCACTCTCTCAGTGCGACGGCACATGGCAGCAGAGCGCTGACTCTCAGCGCAGGTTAACTAGGTCCGGGCTATCTCTGGCTAGGGCGCTGAAGCACTGCGGGTCTGCCGATCAGTGCAGGAGCTACAATGCAGCTGATTGCCGCCTTTTTTTGGGGCTGCGGCGTCTTCTTAGCTTCAGGATACAACTCCTTTAGTAAGAGCATGGAGACCATAGGCAAGAAGCAGTACCAGGTTCAGCACGGGTCATGCAGCTACACCTTCCTTTTGCCCGAGACGGACAACTGCCGATCTTCTGCGTCTTACGTGTCCAACGCAGTGCAAAGGGATGCACCTTTAGATTATGATGATTCAGTTCAGAGACTGCAACTACTTGAAAACATAATGGAAAACAACACTCAGTGGCTAATGAAGGTAGGATAATATAACTTCTAAAAATCTTGTTTACAACATACTGTCCTCTGTTTCATAGTGATCTTTTCTTCTACCAATTTCTAAATTCACAAAATACGTTAGCTAAATTAAATTTCTGAATTACCTTTCAATCAAAAAGTTGTTTGAAGTCTGAGAACATAATTTTACTGCTAGAAAGGAACAGAGAACAGCACTGTTCTGCAGAGCTGGTGCTTTCAAGTTTATCATTACTTTTGAGTTGCTTGGTTAAACTAATTACACAGGCAGGCAGACTGTGAGCATGTCTGTAATTTGTGACATGTAGAACCAGCTACTAATTTATAATTGACTGACAAGGAGTATTTTATTTCTCTTTAAAGAATATAGAATGTACCTTTATCAGAGGTGTGTTTGAAAGATGTTATTTGAAATGCCATTTCAAAACTTGAGTGTAGAAATTAGTACATTGAGGCCCACTGATGAAGAATTGTAATTCCAAGCAATGACTGCAAGTCTGACTTGTAGTTAAATTAGCCTAGTGAAGTGATAGAATTTCAAGAAAGCTCATTAGTGAATATCCTTTGCATCCTGTAACATTTCCACTCAAATACACAGCACTGAGGGAAAAATAGTCTGGAAAAGGTGTTGCAGATGGCACGTAGCTTCCTTTCATGCAGCTCCTCTGCAACTAAGGGGAAACGACATGTTTATTGCCATAGTGGCAACATTTGGAAAATTATACCTAAGGCAGCAGAAAAAAAATTAGACTGCATATAGTCTTAATGTTACTGGAGAATAAACCTAATCACTTTCCCACGTTTTTATAGAAACTAATTTGATTCTAAATGCTCTGCATGTCAATAGATTTTGATTAAAACTGATACATGAAAAAGTGTTAGTATAGTTTAATCACATAATAAATTTATGAGTGTTTGTTTCACAGCAGGAAGCCTAACTTCTAAGGAATAAGTATTTTAAAGACTTAATCGAGTAGCTGACATAGTATCTCCAAATAAGTGATCCAGTGATGTCATAAAGGTTTCATCATAAAGAAAATTTTTTTGTGAATTGAGAGAATTCGCAATTATTTACAAGTAGCCATTTCTTACATGACTATAAAATGATTTTGTGTTAGGGTTCTCTTTACTCATAAATAGCAAACTTACAGAACTAGCATGATACAAAGAACCCTCCTAGTGATTTTGTATATGTAAGAAACAGAAGTCACACTTCAACACAGGAAGCATAGTGAGACTTGAAGCTGAAGTCCAAAATGCATACACTTGAAGGCTGATGTGTGGGCCTCTAAATATCTTTTTATGGGTTTAGGGTGCTTAATTTAGACACCCAAATAATGTCAGTTCAGTAGCTTTTGTTTTGTTAATCTCACAGGCAAACCATAATTCCTTCCATATATTTATGTTTCTACTTAATAATTTACTGTGCTCACTGTTGTCATGTTAAGACCAATATTAATAGATGTTTAACGCAGGATGAGAAGCACAAAGTGAAGTAGTCTAATATACCCAGCTGTTAAGCAATTTCCTAAAATAAATAATAAAAATCACACACCAAGACTCCACTGCTAAATGCCACTTAAGCAGGCAAACAGTGTATCGTAAGTACCACCAAGGTAACAGAACCCAGCAAGTGTATTCCAGAATCCTTATTTAGTAAAAACTATGCTTTTTCCTGTCAGTCTCTGGGAAATGAGTTATGAAGGGAATAGGGATAAGTATATCTAACCCATTCTCTGAGGGATCAAAAAGCAGATACTGTTTTACAAGACAGAGAAACTTCTTTTATTTGAACAAATTTCCAAATAAGAGGCTTTATAATAGCTTGATAGGTTTTTTTTTTACTAGCTGTTCAACAGCTAAACATCCTGTAAAATAACTGCTTTTTGCCTTTTTCACTATTTTAACACCTGCTCTTTATGTCATCTGTTTTCTTCACAAAGAGACTCCAACATAAGTAGCTTTTCCTCAGATTTGCTTTGCTGGAGACACCTGGTCTGCAAGGGAAGATGAAAAGCAAACAATAACCTTTAAAGCTGTTTACAGAGTTTACTTGCTGGATTTTTTTTTTTAAGGTCACTAATACACATTCCCAGGTTTGTATTTCAATCTACTAAAATACAATGCTAGATTAGTTGTGGCAGGGAAGAAAAAAATGTTCGCTTAGTTTTTATACTGTATTGAAAGTGTAATATAAGGTTGATTTTAAAAAAAACCCCTGACATTAACTTCTCAGCTATTTCACAAAAAACTGCCTTATGTTATATATTTTTTTAAAAGTTATTTTTTCTTATTTAAGAGGCAGCAGCTTTTTTTGTTTTGAAGTTGTGTAGGAAAAAGTACATTGTAAACTTATAGTGTGAAAAAAACTTTAAGCGTTGTTCCTGAAGTATTGTACATCCCCAAACATTTTTACACTCCTCCCCGCCTCCTCCCTTTAATCCATCAACTAAAGGAAACATTCTGTTTCTGAATGAACACTAGACTGTATGAATGGAACAGCATGGGAAGTGTGTAGTTCATCTGGTTAATGGACAAACACAATGGGAAGAAAATGAGTAAGGCAGATCCAGGTTCTTTTCTGATCTGCTCCTGCACACGGAGCTACAAAGTGCTACAAATTGCTGCTTCATGAAAACACATTTGTTTTCAGTCTGAACTGTATTAATGCCTTATGACACTGCTGTAAGTACCATACATAAAACTGGAGAATGTCTTCTCAAAAGTAGATTATATTTAAGCATTCAGATGACATACTAGAACAAACTGCTATTCCTATTCCACCTAATCCAGTGTTTAGCAGTAAGCCAGTAAGTGATGCTGTGGAGCAAAGGTCAAAACGCTAGATCAGCTGTGCACCAGTATACCTGAAATGAACTTTCTTTTGACTTTCCCTACCTTGGGATTAATTTATATTTTGAAGTGTAAGATTTTTTCCAATGTGCATCTGAGCAGGGAGAACAAGCCTCTCAATAATAAGATGTCCAATTAATTTGAGAGGGTAGCAGACTGGTATACAGCTGAGATACGAGACTGGAAATTTTAAAAGTAGGTATGCATGTTGGCTATTATACCTTGGAATTTTTTAATATAAAAACAACATCAGGTTTTCAGATATTCTTAAAAGACAGGCAATTCTCTTAATTTCCACAGTTAAACAAATCTCTAACTGAACTAATGGCAGGTTCGCCATTTGTATCATGGCATTTCTACTCAGAGAACAGCATTTTTTCAGGTATTAAGACATTGAAGTAACTGAATACTGGATTGAATTTACTTCTTAGTATATAAAGGTGGTCCTATGACTCAGGAGATAAGACTTTGTCTAAAGCAATATTATAAAAGAAGTATGTCTTATTCTCTTAAGTCTTTCCTGTTACAAACAGCTGAAAACAGTGTACAATCAAATTGATTATAGCATGTGGAATATAGGCAATTTATTTGTAGTTTATCAGCAAATCAAAACTCTAAAAAATGGAAGTCCGTGCCAGGAGTCAACATTTAACATTTAAACCAGAAATTCATCCTGAACCATCCCAGCAGACTAGAAGGGGGGACACTTTGCTGGTAGAGATGCAGTATGTTCAGATACTCTGAACTGAGATTCATTTTTCGTAACCTAAACACTATTTCACATTTTGAAACATGTTTCTTCCTTAAGCACAACAAATCAGATGTTTTAAGATGTACAAGAATGAATGCTTATAATTTTTGTTAAATAATTACCAATGAAAGGCTATAATTATTGTCATAGTTGTACTGAATTTCGTATCTCAAATATGAGAAGATATTCTAACATGCCGTCATTAAAATACATATAAACATATTGTACAGTGTTGGATTTTGAAGTATGCAAGAGATGATTGCTTTCTTATGTAATGCATCTGTTTTCACTTACTGTGAAGAGTGCTTGATTTCTGTCTATCAGCTCTGTATTTGCTAAGCAATAGAGCACTGCTAGGACCCAAAAGAAAGTAATTTTACTTTCAGAGTAGTACATATTACCAGAAAAAATTTCCATGCTACTTTAGATGGTACGGATATGCATTTTACTGTTTTATCTCCTTTAGGTAAATTTCTGTGAAAGGATTTGGAAGTACATTGTTGCATGTGCTTAAAATCAATCTTGTAAAGCTTATATCTGCATCATAGAATCATAGAATCATAGAATGGCTGAGGTTGGAAGGGACCTCAAAGATCATCTAGTTCCAACCCCCCCGCCATGGGCAGGGATGCCAATCACTAGACCAGGTCACCCAGGGCCACATCCAGCCTGGCCTTGAACATTGCCAAGGATGGGGCAGCCACAACCTCTCTGGGCAACCTGTTCCAGTGCCTAACCACCCTCCTGGTAANTGGTTGGCTTTCTGGGCTGCGAATATAGATTGCTGGCTCATATCCAGCTTTCCATCTATCAAGACCCCCAAGTCCTTCTCTGCATGGCTGCTTTCAATGAGTTCCTAACCCAGTCTGTACTCATAGCCAGGCAACCTGTTCCAGTGTCTCACCACCCTTAGCATAAAAAAAATAATTTCTGGAATAAAAGATGCAAGTTGTGCTTCAGAGAAAAAAGGTTTTGGCATCAAGTTAGCAAGATGATTCTTATTAAAGCCTTAAGGACTTGTACAGATTGCAGAAGGGAAAATGGGAGAAGATTGCTCTTGAATAAAAAAAGTATTTAATGTATATACTAGTAGGTGAAACAAGGATGTGACACAGAGAAAATATTTTGTTAGTCCAAATGCATCCTAGGAAATTTCTCACTGGTAAAAACAGCTAAACCACTTGGAAAACAATTCATTGGTGGACCCTAAGTATCAATATAACTTTCAAGAAATGAAGAGTTTCTATGTCACTGAATAAGAAGTTTCAGAAATAAGCACAAACAATTCTATCTGCCATTTCAGTCTCTGAATTTCTGAGACTAGGCAAATATAAATTACATGTAAAAATAATAGAAGCATCAGATAATTTCATGGGGCAAAGCATGTAGAAAAAAAGAGGTATGGCACAGTAATTTAATACTTAGAAATGCCTAAGAGATATGGCATGGCACATTCCACAGTGGAACAAATGAAACCAAATAACTTCACACTCACAAAATTTTAAGTGTTTTACAACTGGAAAAACTGTGATCATTTCATTTCCTTTAACAGACATTCCCTAGGGAATAGGGCAGAGGGAAAAAAACTTTATTTATTCTCTAGTGAGAATATATGTAATTCTGTTTCGTGAACCTAAAGTCTGCGTGTAAGTAAACCAAACTCAGAGGAAATGTTCAAGAATTCTTCAGGGTACAAAATACAGATCTATGTTTTATATATTAAAAAAATCCCACTCATAAATGGTTCTGCAAACACTCGTATCAGTTTTCAAGCTGCCTAGAAAAACACATTAGTACTGCTTTTACAAAGCTCAGCTAATGTATCTTACAATTTGTATGGTTAGGAGATACCCGTTCTCATTCCAAATTCCAGCACATTATGGCTTAGTCTGGACAGAGAGAGAGAAGCTGCCTGTACAAAGCTTTATCAGTTTATCTAATAATCTTCCAGGAGCCTACTAAGGTCATTACAAGGTCTTACTGCTAAAAAGAGAAGGCTGACAGAATATGAACCTCCTCTCTATTAACTTCTCTCTTAGTAAAAGTATGTATGGAAATCTAGTACTAGTCTTCGGAGAATTACATTATTCCCAGAAGCTGTAAGGAGTGAAACATTTCCCTCTCTAGATGAGTGAATACTTCAGAGTAACAGCAACTTTCTTTCCATTTTAGCTGTGTCAGTTAAAACCAAGCAGCATACAATGTCCTAACTTTGCTTAAACTCCCTTTAATACTGTAGGCAAAAAAAAAAAAATCTTTTCAGTGTTGTATTTGTATTCAGGTCTCAAGCATCATGATAGAGCTTAAGGAAAAAAAAAAACTATATTGAGTTCCTTTACCCTCTGGGGAACAACATATCAACTCTCTGTCATTGATTTTCATCAGGGATTAAAATCAGTGTGCTGTGGTAACACAACTCAGAGCTTAACAAACAATTTTATTGAATAGCGAGCTACAACATCTTATTATTTGCGTTTCCAGAAGAGGGGAAAAAAAAGCCTTGATACATTAACCTCTCTCAGTGTTAGCAACTGAAAGTTTTAAGAGGCATTCAACTTTTAGATTCTGTAGTACCTTTTAATAATGCAATTATCAAGAAATTTAGAATAGCTACATGTATTTCAGAAGCTGTGCTAAATAATACATGAGGACGGGAGTAATTCAGTATAAAGTCAAAACTAGCACATTAGAGCATTCTGATGTGGTACAACATAATCAATTACACAACTGTCATAATTTGAGATAGTTTAGAAGCAATTTTTAGTGTGATTTTTGAATAAAGTGTTTGTCAAAACTGCATGAAAATGCACTAGGCAAACATTTGATCTTTAACTATCACTCCACTTAACAGAAATTTTTGACAGGGAGAAAAGCTCAAATTTCTCATATTTGGAGAAAGAAAAAATGTGTCCATTAAAAAATGGTAGAATGTTCTTCCGATCTTTAGTATAAAAATGCCTAAGCAGTGTATTAAGCCCCAGCCAAACAACAGCTTTGTAGACCTGTTCACTCTCATGCTGCAAGCATTAACAGTCATTCACCTCGTGTACTCATGATAACAGCTTCATTGCTATGCTTGCTTTTTGGTTCAGGCCTTCACCTGACGTGTGTGATCCTGGAAGGGAAAAGCCTCTTTTGTTCCATTCTGTCAAGCTGTGGGAATGGGGAGACACCCAGCTCAGTGGAAAGGACATTTCCTGGGCAACAGCCACGGCCTTTACCCCACCAGTAGCTCCCCTGCATATGATATGATGTCAGCGTACCGGAGGCCTGATGTTCATCATATGACCTGATGACTATATGTCTCATGCTGTGATATTTGAGTAAGATGAGAGGTTTAATTTTGATAGCTGGCACCTACAAATGATTTTACTTTTGTCTTCCTCCACAGAACTTGTAGACATCATACTAAGACACTTTGTTTACTTCCTTTAGGTCCTTTCCTTTGCACTACAACATTATGACCTGTGCAACAATTTTCTTCCCATTTTCCGTTTGAAAGGTGTAACCACCTGCAAGATGCTAGTTCAAATCCACAGTTTCAAAGTGAAATATAAACCAGCCCCTTAAGGAGAATGTGCCAACCTATCAAGAAGCTATAGCCTCATTTTTCCACAGCACCAGCTGTTACCTGATGATCTCAGCTGTGCAAAATCTCAGCACTCAAACTCAAAAAGTTGCAGATCAAGACTGACATATATGTAGCAACAGAAAACATGTTTGAATTCTTTCCTGTTGGATTATGGTAGGGAGTCTAGAGCACAACTCCTGTAACAAGCAGCTGAGAGAACTGGGGTTGTTGCCTGGGGAAGAAGAGGCTCAGGGAAGACCTCTTCTCTCTCCACAAGTAGTTGAAAGGAGGTTGTAGGGAGGTGGGGATCAGTCTGTTCTTCCCAGTAACAAGTGACAGGCTGAGAGAAAACAGCCTCAAGTTGTGCCAGTGGAGGCTTAGGTTGGATATTAGGAGGAATTTCTTCACAGACAGGGTTGTTAGGTGCTGGAACAGGCTGCCGAGGGAAGTGGTGGGGTCACCATCCCTGGAGGTATTTAAAAGATGTATAGATGTGGTGCTGAGGGACATAGTTAGTGGTGACTTGGCAGTGCTAGGGTAATGGTTGGACTTGGTGATCTGAGAGGTTTTTTGCAACCAAAATGATTCTATGATTAAAAATTATCCGTTTCAATATTCAAGAAAATTCCCTGATGAAGATTTAATGAAACAACGTCCATGTTTTTGCTTTTCTTTTCAGAAAGCTTTTCTATAAGCAGGGGAATTCAACTATTCAAAGGAAAGCCAACTTCCAGTTTTGTAATACAACTTTAAAAAATGGATAAAGTAGGCAAAAGACAGCTTAAGTAAATGAGTATAACCACACAAAATTTTGTATTTTTCTGTTTCTAAGGAGCTGACTTAAATAAAACTAAACTTCCTTGCGTGAGGTCTGAACTTTGACCATATTAACTATCTCTGTGGTTTTACTTATGTTAACTTTCATCCTGATGCCAGATTTTCTGTCAGATACAAAGATTGCCTATAAAGCAGTAAATTAAAAAACCCTGTTGTAACAGGTACTGAAGCCTTGCTGGGAATGTTTTCTGAAAACTACTCTGACTTGATGAAACAAAGTTAAAATAACTAGAAGCTAAATCCCAAGACTAATAACCTAACCCTTAGTGTAAACTGTAACAAATATAAACAATTAGACCCTGTTGAAATCTCACCACATACAAGCAAGGATTCTGACAACTACATTTTACCAGCTATGGAAGAAAGTTTAAAAGTTACTACCCTAATTTTTACCCCTGACACATAAGTTTATTTGACTTGCATGTAGAGAAAACTTTTGAATTTGAGTTCAGCTTCTTTGTTATGGTACACTTTATTATTTTAAAAAGGCTCTGAGGACAGCATGCAAATCCCTAGCTCTGTTCTAAGCAAGTAGACAAACTTCCTGACTGACTTCTTGTGAAACTGAGATTTCGTCTGATGTATCTAAAAACTCATTTTAATGGTGAAACTTTTTTAAAAGAAAAAAAACTATATGAAGTAGATAATGCAGTAAACCAGTAAATCAGACATGTGCCTTAGGGCTTACTTCGTGTGGACTATTTCTAACCTGTAAGGTTGCTACTGGAATAGCAAAAAGAATGTCCCTCTCAAGTGCATGCAGAAGTAACATTTCCCAAGAGTCTCATCCAGTCATATTCTTCACACTCACCATTTTCCTCAGTGAAATTTCCTTCCAACTTCACAATGTTTTTTAACTGTAAAGCCAACCAGATAATTCCTTCCCTTAGCTGGGTTTAAGGGTAGTCTTCCATCCCCCTTTTGCAGCTCATTGCCTTTGTAAATTTCTACCTCTGACACATCCATTTTTTAAAACTCTGCTCACACAGACTCGGTTCCTTTAATCCCCCCCCCCCCCTTTTTTTTTTCCNCCCCCCCCCGCTTTCTTCTTTCCCTTCACTAAGACCAATTAGCCTCCTGGCTGTCAAGTCTATTCTGCCTTTTCTGTACATCCCTTGTCATTCAAGATTCTCGATTCCAGATCCTTTTGCCCCCATTAAATTTCTTTTTAAATGTCACCTGGGTATTAAGATTGAGAGCTTCTTTTTCTGGCTGGTTGCATGCAGTATCAATGACACTGTACTTTCTCTGTTATCAGATGTGATCTTGAGAGCACTTCTTGCCTCCAAAGGAGTCTCTGGAAAGAGCATTTAAAAGTATCCCTCTTCAGTGGCCCATCCCATCTTGACAGATAGAGACAGTTTCCTCCCATAAAATACCCATCGTATAATGCACAGATTTGGTTCTCAGCCAATTTTTTGCTAAGAAATCCTTCCTTACTATTATAATAAATACAAATAGCATTGCTCGTTTTGAGATGACCCGCCTCCAGTTTCTGGTCTTCATAGAAGGACACCAACTGGAAGCTGCCTGGCTTCAGGTTTTCTGGACCACTGACTGGAACTCATCTTGAGAGGTGACTTTCCATCACCACCTGAGTGCTCAGAGGGGCACCAGAGACAAAGAGGAGCTTTTGGACGCAATAGATGGAAAGACTTTTCTTCTTGTCTCGGTTCCAACAAATTAAACTGCCTGCTTTTAGATGGATAATCCTAGCTATTGAGGCAAAAAATGTATTTTTTGATCAGGATTACATAATCTGTTTTTTTTCCCTGCATCATATGCTTCATTTTGTTTCTGCAGTATGCTGCCTATATATGATGGTCCTATTTCGAAGTACTTGTGTTTGTTTACTCTTAACACAGTGGCTTCCTCTTTTAACTGTCCAGTATGGAATGCCTCAGGAGCTTTTGCTTTAAACTCTTAACTGTGCTACTGGAACATCAAAGGGAAATAAGTAAGTGGCATTTGACAGGAAAGTACCAAGATGCTCAGCCTTTTAACTAAACAGAGGTGAATCACAGAATCCCAGAACTTTTTCTTGTATTTACCCGGAACTTCCTATGCTTCAACTTGCAGCCACTATCCCTTGTCCCATCACTAGGCTTCACTGAGAAGAGCCTGACCCCGTTCTCCTGACACTCACCTTTCACATATTTATAAGTATAAATGACCACATGAGCTTTCCTTAACAACGCAGCCCTTACTGCTTTCTGTAGTCACAGTCAAGTCCGTTTTGGTTTTGGGCTCCTGTTTCCTCTACCTAGCGTTTTGGAAACCTCAGAGAAGTTCTCTGACAAGTCTCATCTGGCAAGTGAGAAATTTTTAGACTGGTGATGAAAATGTGGCAGCTTTTCAAGACACACCACCTCACCTGTCCATTTACCATATTAACAATGGAAGTAGTGGAGAGAAAGATGCAGTATGTCTTTAAAAAAAAGTACTACAGCACTTGAGAGGAAAATACCTTTTGTTGTTGTTGTTTTGTGCAAATGTACAGGAAAAAAGTGTGTTCTTAATAGAGAAATTTAGACCTTCAAAGGTGAAATCAACAGCTAATGTGTACTGTCTCAGTGTTTTCAGCATTCAAAAATTGGCAGGCCTTTAGCTTAAATGACTGATTCCATCTTGGTAGCATAGTCATTGAGGGTTCTTTGTCAAGAAAAAAATCTTATAAAAGCTCCATAAACTATATTTGGAAGCCAGTATGTTGTAAAGTTTAAGAACTACTGAGAATGCTTTCAGTTCCCTCTGTGAAGGTAAAAAAAAAAAATCTGATGATTTTTCATGCTGAAGGATGCTCTGTGAACACAGCTTTGAAACAGGAGACACCCAGTTTTATAGCTTACAAAAGGGATTGTGTTCCGCAGCTTCCTAACTAGTTTGATCCTTGAACTCCAAATCATTCTTCCTTCTGGGTGGAAGTGAAATGAAAAAAGACTGCTTTCCTCAAAAGCAACGTTGAGAATGAGCTGTGAATGCGTAGCTCTTTTTCACTTCCCCAAAAACATATTTTGAAAAGAGGAATTTGCTTCATATTTCCTCCAAAAATTGCAGCATGATTTGCTCTACCACATCATGAGCTATTCTCTAAAATAGGCTGTTCTGCACAGGAACTGATTAAAAAAAAAAATTGATGTTGTAAATTAAGATAAAACAGATGAATGGCTTTATACTAAGAAAAGTCTGTGACAGATATAAATTTGCTAAGATTTTCACAGAGTTTATAAGGCTACATAGCCAATGTCTTTCGTGAAAAGTGTCCTAAGGACCCCTGCCAGCATACGTGATACTAAGTTTATTTCAGCCGCCTATTGCTCAGTGGAATGGAAAAAGTACACAAATGGGAAAGGATCACTATACTCTAGGAAAGCAAATGTTTATTCGAATGTGGGCTTCTTAGGGAAGAACCTAATCTTTGCATGAGTCTGTTGAATTTCTGATCCCCTGATAGTAGCATCCACATGCAACATGTGTCTGAAAATATGTAGGTTTGTCTCCAAAAAGCTTGAATATTGAATTTGTGAACTTATAGTCCAATGCTGTAACCTAGTATTTATAAATTAAATGTCAACTGGCAGTATCTCTTATACTGTTCATAAATAAGGAATCCTAATTTTGAATCTTGGTGGCTTGTTGCAAATAACAAGGAATATTTAAGTTCATTTCACTGGATGACAGAAGCTCCATTGGTTTCTTGTCTTCCTGGCTTCACTGCTACTGAACTTCGGCAAAATGCCATTCATGACTCATACTATTTATTTATTTATTCATTATTTTTAGACTAATGGGAACTTTATGAATTCCTTCCCTGATTTCTAAGAGAAATACCACTTAGCAATGATCCTGAAAAACAGTGATTCAGAATCTACTGCCTTAATAAATATCCTTAACTCTTAATGAGAATGATTAATCACCAACTAATTGATTCGGGTTCTGAAGATATTGTTGATTTTAAATTATTTCCTTACCCATGAAGAAATCCACACTATTAAAAAGTTTGTCAAGTTGACTATTTAGTTTCATTCAGTATTTTATTTACATCTCCTAAAAAAATGTACCATAAAAACTGTATGCATCATATATGGTACAAAGAACGTACATCATCCTCCAAGTGGCAAACCACATGAAAAAACATGTACAGTTAGGAAAGCAGTAGTGTGAAATAACCTGAACAAAACAAGCTTGGTGTCTGGAGTGATGGGTCCTGAGTGGTGAGTGCTGAATTCTAAAATAGCTTCTGGGATAGTTTCAGCTCTCAAAGTATTTTCCCTTTTCCTATACAATCTTTTGCTTTTTCTAGATCATCATTTTGAATGTAACTTTTGTAGTTCAAAACATACTACTGTATGCTTTTGAAAGGACAATCATGCTGTAAATGCCTTTTAGTATTAGGTACAAAATACTTCCAGTCAAGAACACTGGGTGAAAGTAATTCTTGACAAATGCCTTCATTATCTGCAGAAATATTTAATGCCTTTAGTTTCATGTAATATTAATGAAATATTTTTTGTTTTATTCAAGTACCTTACCGACCATGAAGGGTGGAATTTTTTTTCATTCTGCTAGAAATTGTAAATTATAAAAGCATAACAAACAGCTTCCTGTAAATTAGATGTAATCAGACATGAGAATAAGTTGATAATCTTTCATTTAGTGCACAAGTGGCATTAACTGAACCCTCTCCTGAGCATAGTTTGCTATCAAGTCAGTATTTACTATTTTAATACTTAGCATTTAAACCTTTAGTGTTTTATTACACAATTTTAGCTTGAGTAATTTCCAGTAAATCACAGATCACTTTCGGCTAGTATACGTATGTGATGTTACTTTCACCTTTTGTTTGCTGACAGGAAAATTAGATAAGAGAGAAGTCTTAGCTGGAGGTCTGGACAGGCAGACATGCTAGATGGGGCATGTAAGAAGCTAATAGCATAAGAGAGATTTCAAGCATTCCTGTATACATTCTCAAAAGATTTTTCTCTCTCCCTTGAGAAACAACACATAGTCCATTGGGACTTCCTGCCCCAGGGGAAAAAAAAAAAAGAGAAGAAAAACGTGCTCCCCTAGGTCTGTGAAGATCAAATGATCTTGGAAGGGGTAGTGACTCTTCCATTTTTATTCTAACTTTAAGCAGTAGCAACATTAATAAACTGAAAACAAGAATGAAAAGCTATTTTAAAGAGAACAAAACTGTCTGCAAAATAGAAATATTTACAGTATTTTGTCTTCATAACACCAATACATTGTGGGGAGATGGAAATACAAATGTACAATGCACAATATGGCAATATGGTGCTCCACTGATTACATACATGCACATTAAGCAACACGTGTGTCATGGATATGTAGGTAAAATACTTCATAGTGCCTATATGAACTGCTGTGATGAAATTGTGACAAATGCTTTCTTCTTTTTATATAGACCACAGTCCATTCATGTTCAGTAGGATCCAAACCAATAGGCTTATCCCAGGAAACCCTTCCTAGTGTGCAGACTTGAATTGTACTACAAATAAACAATTTACATACTTAGTATCTTAATTGAAAGGCTAGTCTGTTAAGGTAATATTTAACAAAACTGTATTTTTTGGTTTTATCTACAAAAGTATATCTGTGAATCAGAAATTTAAGGATTCTGTGGCATGTGTGGATGAACTGCTACAATAAAACAGCTGCACATTGTCACAGTTTAAATAAAATGTTTCAAATTCTGGACTACATTCTACTTCAGATGATTTCAGATGGAAGAAGCCAGACATTGTCACAATCCAAAGAACAGTGCCACTGAAACTAAGTTGCACCCTGTTTTCTTAATTTACCACTTTAAAAAAACATCTGTGAAGTCAGAAAAAAATATCCAGTCCTTGCTTAACTAACATTGAAGGGGAAAACATTCTAACCCAATAGATCTTCCAGTTGGATCTTTAGATAGTCAGAAGTGGAATGGCTATATCTGAACCATAGTTTGATAGACTATTGAATCATGGCATGCTTTTTCCTCACTGATATGGAAAATAGCCATATAATAATGTTCAAAGCTCCTCCTCTGTACAAGCCATTATTCATATCAAGGTATCATTATCAAAATAATACTAAAAAATAAAGATATCAGTCTGTTTAACCATTTCCTGTAGAGTAGGTATTCATGATGTTTTATAATTTGTGCTTAATGACACTGGCTATTTGTTATTAGTTAGTATCCTCTTTGTAGGTACAGCATGAAGCTCAAAAATTATTATAGTTCTGTTGCAAGAACAATGTTGGAGTGAAGCAGAAGTTTGACTTCAGAAATGTCTAGACATTTTCCTAGCCAAAGGAAAAAAAGAAATCATGTGGCCTGGATTTTTAAGAGTTCAAACATAAGCAATGGCTCATGAAAGAAATATGAAATATTTGCAGACTTATTGCAAAAATTATATTAAAGAAGCCTGTAGAAAAATCAGACTACTTTTGGATAATCCAGATACATGGATAGACTTCATAAAAGGTTACTTGAATTTTCTCCATGCTACTTATTTTCTTCTTCCTTTCCTTGAAAGCAGTATGTTCTGTTATAAAATGACCATCAAAAAAGCTGTATAAGTTTAGACACAGAAAATGCACACATAACAGTGTTAAATAACATCTGACATCTTCTTTGACTTCTAGTTATGTGATAAAAAATGCTTTTGAAAATATTTAAGTCTAGATGCAGGAAGGTGATTAAGTCCTAAGCTTCTGTCTTCTAAAAAATTCCCATCGCTGCTAAAGCTGGTGAAGCTCCTCTAGTGGTTACAATGGTGGGAGCACTGAAGCAGAAAAGCTTCCATGTGTCCACAAGGATTCCCACCTCTGTGCCTTCTACCTTCCTCCTGCAAATCTCTGTTCTGGCCTTCAGAAAATGAGTGATCACACATGCCTTGTTATATTTGCCCTTCTCACAGAGCTTAATATTGGGAAACTTCACATAAATGCATCATTCAAGGACAAGGAACAAATCTGTTTAGCAAGACAGTCAGCAGACTTACTGTACTACCCTCTCTTCCAGCATTTAAAGAATGCAACTATATTCTCTCTTTCCTTTCCCATGTAGCTTGAGAATTACATCCAAGACAGTATGAAGAAAGAAATGGTAGAGATCCAGCAAACTGCAGTGCAGAACCAGACTGCAGTAATGATTGAAATAGGCACAAACTTACTAAATCAAACAGCTGAACAGACCCGCAAATTAACAGATGTTGAAGCACAAGTAAGTAAAGAATCAGAAGTCAATCACTGTAATCAACAGCTCTACCCATCTTAAGAAAACATGAGTATTTGGTAATACCTAGTTCCATCTCAAGCCCACTGTTGTCACTTGAAAGACTTCCATTAGAGCAGGATTTGAAGCATGTCTAGCAAGTCAATTCTTTAAAGATAATGTACTTAAAATTTCTATACTATATCCAAGCATCAGTTGGGTACTAGTATACTTTTATACAACTGTTGTGTATCTCTGATGATTATTTAGCTCTCACCACCAGATCTTAGCTAACAGAGAGTTCCTTCAAACTGGCTTTGTTCCATTTACCAGGCTAATTACCTTCTTACATTTAAATTTTCCTTTGTATTTTTCACAACTTATCAAGAAAAATGTTTCTTTTTAATGAATGTTTTAACAGATACTGTGAGATAGCTGTTCATTTCCAACACCATGCACTGCATTACTGTCTTCTAACAGAAGGATAAGTAAACAAATTAGAGATGAATCATGAAAAAAGAAATTAGGAGGCTGCCAGAAAAGTATATTCACACAAAAGTAAACTTGTCTACTGTACATGTTATTCTCTTAAATTATTTCAAACAAAGAAAAATCGATGGATTTGTCTTTAATTACTGTTTTATTTGAAAAGCATTAACTACAATAAATAGAAATAGAAATGTGAAATAGAATGCAGATTTTAATGTGAGGACAAGTCCAATCAATGCAGAATGGTATGTATTTGTGGTTTTGCTAACATGGCAGGAAAATTCACATATCTAGTTCTCAAAACAAATAATAGAGTATGCAGCAGATAACATCTTACATATTGTAAATAGCACACAAAACTAAAAATCCCTGTTAGACATTTTACTATCTATATAATCCATTCAATGAATTAAATTAATATTTTTAGCTTAAAACAAGCCTTTGTGAACTAGCTCATAGCTCACAGGCATACTGAATTGAGCTTTCTGACTGCAGTATTCAGGACCTAGGATTTTGCACAAGTTGAGAGAATGTATTTATTCATTCACAGGAATGTCTTTATGGAAATTATTTTCTGCTTAGAGGAAGAAAATCATCACTATAACTTTCTTTGCTTCAAATTACTGGTGGTAGAATTAAGGGCTTAATTAACAACATAAGGAAATAAACCAAACAATTGCTCTCTCAAGGACATTTACTTTTGGCAGTAGATTTCAATTACACTTAAGTGTGAAATCATGTCCTGAATGACTGTTTAACATGAAGGACATGAGTAATCAATTCTTCCTGCCAAGGAAAGCCAACTTCTGCTGAGAAAAAAAAAAAACCTCTTCTAAAACAAAGAGAAAATATTTCTAGAAAACATGCCTCAAAGTAATGCAATCCGATACAAACTGGAAAGTATCTTCTAGATTTCCTAATATTCACATTTCTTCATTTAAATATACAAATAAATTTAGACAGTAAACAGTACATATAGAAAAGGTAATATTTAAATGCAAGGAGCAAATCAACAAAAATGTGGTTCACATGATAAAAACTTTAAAATATTACTTTAAGGAAAATAGTTAAACAGCCAGTGATTTCAGGACCTGTCCAAGATTTCAACTAGTGAGAGGGTACACAAAGCACTTTCTTGCTATTTTTCTGAACACCTACCATAATAGTTCCAGTAACAAAGTAAGAATGTCGTTACAGAGGAGAAGGTATGACAGAAAAACTAAAGTACACAGTAACTCTCAGCCACTAATTATAAATGTAGCATACTACTGAAATATTCCTGATGGTAGTGTAACAACAAAATTCATTCAACTCTGAGTATTCTTCTTCATTCTAATTCTGTGGTCATTTGTGCCCAAATTAAGTGGTTTTGTGATTGTAGGCTTAAGTAGAGATTTGCTTGATTTCACAGTGTAAAGAAATGGCAATTTATTTAAAAGAAATATCTTGATTTTCAAATACTTTTACAAATTTTATTTAGGTATTAAACCAGACAACTAGACTTGAACTTCAGCTTTTGGAACATTCTCTTTCAACAAACAAACTAGAAAGACAGATTTCAGATCAGACCAACGAGATAACAAAATTACAAGAAAAAAACAGGTAAGTTTGCCTTGTCAACTCAGTAACGCTATTCCCTGAAGTGCCCTGCTAATGCTTTTAGAAACAAATGTACTCAAGAAGGAAGATAAGATCTTTTACAGAAGCTCCCAACACCCAGCTATGGTCATTACCCACATCTCTAAAATTGTATTTGCATGTAGTACACAGCTGTCCTAATACCCAGTCAGGTCATTGACACAATTTTTTTCTACTCTGGTGAGAAAAGTCAAAACACTACTCATATTCAACATTTCTTACTAGTTGATCTTCGCAAATTCAGACCAATATCCAACAACTACCCCTATCAATTTCTGTACTCAACTGCTGTCCAAAGGCTCCTACTTTTTGTCAGCTAGTTTCATTTCCATATCACCAAGGTCTTATTTTACTTTTGGCAATAAACAATATACAGAGAAATCTAAAAGCAGCAATAACTAGGTTTTCTTCTTCAAAGCTGTGTTTTTCAATGAGAACCATATGTGCAAAGTGCTTTTTATTTTGAAAGAATTAGCTTAAAAGATCCCAGGAGACATGTTTCGACATTTTTGTTCACTACTGTCCTGCATTTATATATGCTCCCTAAAGGGTTTATCTACCAGCTTAATCAAAACAAGCATTCTTATCAAATGGAAAGTAAAGTAAATAATGAATTTTAAAATGTCACTTTTTTTGGTGTGAAGCAGACTTAAGACTACCCTTGTAGAACTCACATTAACACAAAAGCATTGTTTCTCATGTAAGAAAAGAAAACTTGACATTGAGCTAATCTGCTTGAAACACAAGTTTCAGGATTTTGTTTTTGAATAACAGCAACAGATTTTAGGTGAACTTCTTCCTTCTAGACAAGCATGTTTAATATCAGCTTTCTCAGTCTGTGTCAGACCAATTACCAATGAAATAATGTTCCAGCCAGTCACCTGCTTACACCAGCTCCAGAACTGGAGATGGCTAACACGTATTCCAGTAACTACTTGCACGTTTCCCTGTCTTAACACCATAACATTAATGTTAAGTATATATTTTATTATAATTACATGACATTTGAGAAGTTTATAGGTTCATCTTTAAATAAGTTTCATCTTTTAACAGAGTGAAAACATGGTATCTTTCACTATATCTTTCATAGCGTTGAAATATCCAACATCCAATTGTCGCACTTTTAAAGCCTACAATACAGACTACAGCACTATTATTAATGTACTAACATAATAAATTAAGCATATGTATCAAAGAATGCATCAGAGAATGAAGCTGAATATGTTGAAAGAAAGAAACTTATGTAACAGGCTTAATTGTCTTTACATCAGCTCTGAATTGTTTCTGGGGAGCCTAATTGTAATCTCTTACTTAGCTTTCTAGAAAAAAGAGTTCTTGAGATGGAAGACAAGCACACACTTCAGCTGAAGTCAATAAAAGATGAAAAAGATCAGCTTCAGGTTCTAGTAGCCAGACAGAATTCTATTATAGAAGAATTAGAAAAACAGTTAGTTACAGCTA
Organism: Galbula dea; assembly: GCA_013399015.1. Taxonomy (NCBI): domain Eukaryota; kingdom Metazoa; phylum Chordata; class Aves; order Piciformes; family Galbulidae; genus Galbula; species Galbula dea. The sequence goes on from VWZX01007993.1 coordinate 33,408, forward strand.
CAGTGAACAATTCAGTTCTGCAAAAACAGCAACGTGACCTGATGGAAACTGTTCATAACTTGCTTACTATGATATCTACACCAAACTGTAAGTAAAAGCAAACATACCATTTGAGTGACATTCCTTAATTTGTGCACATTATTACCTTTAAAGTATTAAAACCAGTTTCACCACATGTCTGCTTCTCAAAAAGTATATTCTTTTTTGCCTTAAATTCTGCATTTGCATAAATTAACCTATTTTTTAGGGGTGAGGGGGAACAATCACAACATTAATGTTTATTTTCAACATTGTGTTCATCTTCTTGGTTTTCTTGGTTTGCCTGCCCACTTTTGCAGTGGGTCAACAAAACACAGAGATGCCAAGTATCTCATTCGTCTCACATGGCATTCATACATGTGGCAGTTTACAGTCCCTTGACCTTGTATCTAGGCTAAACTGCATGATGTAGGCCTACAGCTTTTCTTCTTGGCTCGCACAGGTTGCTTCTGCCACCTCTCATTGTTCTATGCACATTATATTGATCAAGGAAAGGATGAAATATAGCAGCTATAAAAGCAAATTTAATCAGCACTGGCCTGGTTTTATGCACCTATGTATGCCCCAAACAACAGAAAGCACCAGGGCAGTAGGTACTTCCAAAAGTCCTCCAGTCTTTCACTGAAGCTTCCCTGCTCATCCTAAAAATCCCTCAGTGTACCAAATATCATAGGCTCTAATCTCACCCCTGAACTCCTGACAGCACTGCAACAAATCACAGCCACTAACCATGGTGGATTCATGTGCTACATAAAAAAAAAAAGCAACACAAACCATAAAGTGAAAATTACGGCTAAACAGGATTTAAACAAATGAGTAAATTCCTTACTTTGAATTTCATGTTTGATACGTAATTTTGATAAATTAAAAAGGTATAGCTGTTCTATATAAAAGAGTATAGAATCTGACATAATTTGCCTGTGAAGTTCTCAGGGTTGCAAATATGCAATCATATAGAACCTCTAAAAAGGGATTGAAAATTCAGTACCAGGAAAATTTCAAAATAGTTCTCATTCCAACAACATAGATGGACTATGCTACATTACTGTAAGATGGATCACAGAAAGGAGAAGGGTGTTCAGAAGTCCTCAGTTTCAGTACTGTCCTAAATAATATGATGTTTTAAGTTTTTCTAAACAAATAAATCTGAAGTTTCTTGTCTTAATAATTGACGCTATCTCCTTAAATACCATTACTAAGGCTGTACGTGTTCCTGCTGATGTTATCTGCTGTGCTAGTGCACGCATAAGTAAACAAGTCAAAGTCATGTTGGCTACAACACTGTTAAAGCTAGAGTGGAAAAAATAATGAATGTTTGCCAAAAAGACAAAATTAGCAGGGAAAGCTTCTAAGACAGTATGCAAACAATAGAGTGTGGAAAAGCAATTACTGAACATGTTATTTTTATATTTAAGGCAAAGCATGTAAACAGGTAAATAATGAATAAGCAAGCTAAGAACAAAATAATAAGCAATGGTAATTTAAACATGTATTTATATTGCACATAAAACTTTGTACTAACTGTCTGTGCTTGTTAGATTAAATTACAAGGGAAAATACACAGGATCAACCCCAAAAGGGTCAAATATGAAATATCAGCAGGCGTAATTCCAGGAAATTCCAGTCCCATACTTAATCTGAACAAAAAGATGAGTCTTAGATTGTTCTGTAAAATACAAAGGCTTAGACACATTAAAATGTACTTTTTACACAAAATTTCAGAAGGGATGTCTCTGTAGTGGGCTGGGATTAGCTACCAAGCTTCACTTTGGTACATACAAAGTTGTTGCTCTCGCTGAGCAGGAGCTCAGCACAGGGACAAAAAACCTAGCTAAAACTGTCTAAGAGTAGTTATTCCAATCAGCTGTATTATGAAAGATTTCATAAGTCTTATATTAGATTTCACAATGCTAGTGTCATATTAGGTCATTATTAATATAATCAGTTGCTAGTTAGATATGTTTGTTATGTTGTTAATGCATACAGAGGTTGGAAGGCATGTTGGAGTCCAGTGAAGGCAATGAATGGAAGCAGCTGTTCAACTAAGTGTTATGATATATGCTAAGTTTTCTTATTCGACATACAATAATACATCATTTTTCAACCTATCAAGCAATCACGCTCATATCAGAATAGTGTATCTAAATAATATAAAGTAACAACACACATTATTAATACATTGATGTGTCATTTCTTTCAGGGCCAGGCCTATTTTTTGGAATGGCAAAGCTTTAAGCAAATTACCTAATTAATTGCTTCTTAGTAACTTTTATTCATCTTCTCATAATGCCTTCAATTTCTATTGTATTATTAACAGCTAAGAACAACTTCATAGCTAAAGAGGAGCAAATCACCTTCAAAGACTGTGCTGAAGCTTTCAAATCTGGGCTGACAACAAGTGGAATCTACACTTTAACAGTTTCAAACACTATACAAGAAAAGAAGGTAGGATAACTATAAATTGCTACCTAGATATACTGTGTGTTAAAGTTATTTGATCTGGTGAATATATTGTTTTAAAGGCTAGTTAATAACGAAGTGTAACTTACCATGTTTTTTTAATGAGCATTTCATCACTTAGGATCTGAGTTCTCACAGGAAGAAAAAGGTCCTTCAGGTGAAATGTTGGCTCAGTTGAAAGTAATGAGCATTTTATTGTTCACTTCGTGCCAGAATTTAACTTTGTTTCCACATAATTAATGCAATTGAAGTAATGCAGTGCTGTAATTTCTTTATAAAATCTCTTAAATCCAACACAGTTACTCTGCATGGTCACCAGTTTCCTGTATTCTCTAAGTTCTTAGTTCCTTCATATGCCTAAGCCTCTTCTGGTGGCAAAGGGAGATAAAATCAGGGGCATGGAACACTACTCATGGTTGCGTGCGTAAAATAATTTACTAGCACTGGACTTATGTATAGATTCCATTCTTTGTTATGCAGACTTCTAAGAGCATTTGTGTAACAATTAGGTTAGCAATTAGATCAGCAAAATAGACACTGAGTAACAGAAGACTTTCCTGGAAAATATAAATATATAAATTCCAATATAAGTAAAAGTTGAGAGTTCGCAGCGGTTTCACTAGATCAGTTTAAATTCTGCTTTTCTAAAATTTTATAATTTCATATTGTAGACATTTCCTTACAAAAAAGGAGATATTTATGGAATTCCTAAAGCTCTACTTTATGATATTAGAAATACTTGGGGGAGGGGGAGAAACCAACAGAAAATTTACAAAAGCAGAGGAAAATGAGGTCACACTTGGAAAAGCAATTGGTAAAACTATGACAGAGAAAGCATTTTCTTTCCCCTCAAGTTTTGATAGCAAAGGTTTAGAAATTAAGTTCACCAGTGACGAAGACTTTGAAGTACCTGAACTTCACCTAGCCTAAGCCCGACTTTGTGGTGTTTATCCTTACAAAGGTCTCAACTAAAGAAAATAAGCAATTTGTCTGGGTAAGATCTATAAAATACAATACATAGAACCTGCAATTTTTGCAAAGATAATCTAGAGAAGTGAGGGCGTTTATAGTCTGTTTCTCTTAGAAAACACCCCAACCAAACAAACAATGAAAGAGGATACTTTTCCTATAATTTTCCTGCAATTACAATTTTAAGTACTAAAGGAGATGCAAGTTACTGCATCTCTACAAGTGGAGCCCCTCAAAGATCAGTACTGGGACCAGTCCTGTTCAACATCTCTGTCAGAGACATGGCCAGTGGCATCGAGAGCTTCCTCAGCAAGTTTGCCAATGACACCAAGCTGTGTGGAATGGTTGATACGCTGGGGGGGAGGGATGCCATCCAGAGGGACCTGGACAGGCTGGAGAGGTGGGCCCATGCCAAACTCATGAAGTTCAACAAGAACAAGTGCAAGGTCCTACATGTGGGTCGGGGAAATCCCAAGCACCGATACGGATTGGGCGAAGAGTGGCTTAAGAGCAGTCCTGAGGAGAAAGACTTGGGGGTGTTGGTGGATGAGAAGCTCAACATGAGCCACCAGTGTGTGCTTGCAGCCCACAAGGCCAACCGTATCCTAGGCTGCATCAAGAGAAGAGTGGCCAGCAGGTTGATGGAGGTGATTCTCCCCTT
>VWZX01007995.1:0-12280 GCA_013399015.1 Galbula dea
TGGAGCCGCTTCCGGAATCGCCGTGTTTAAATCTGCCGCGGGTCCCTAGGAACACTCTAGTCGCATCTCGCAAGAAATGCAGACCCTGCCGGTCCCTTCTGAGCCAAGCTCTCTCACGCTGGAGAAACCCACACCCGCCTGAAAAGGAAAAGTTAAGGGAGAGAAAAACTCCTCGGGGTTAGTGCCGGAGCAAAGCTTGAGTATGGCAGGAATGTGTGGTTATGTCTTCTACAGAGGAATGCATGAATGTATGAACTATAGGTTTTCCAGGGAAGTTTGGATGAGGAATGCATCATTCAGGAGAGCCCTGACATACTGTAATCTGAACCCTTGCTGCAAAAGAGCTGAGTTGCATTATTGCTCAACTTCTCTCCTTGTGCAAGGAGCCATAGGCAAATTTACTGTTTGTGATGCAGTATTTAGCTTTACTTTCTACAGCCTCATTTCACAACTACACTGGGAGATGTTTTTCATGCAGCCTCTGGACCATAGTGTACCTCTGGCAGAAGGTACCTTGTGTAAGAACATTAATACACAATCTGTATATGGTATATATTTTGAATATATGTCTAACTATGGGGTTTTTTATTTATTTAAATTGTTTTTTAAAGAGGATTTAAACTACAATTTCAGAGAAAAAATATACTAATTATTTTTAAAAGAACAAAGAGTAAAAATGTAGTCTTTATAATCCGTATTTTCTATATATTTCAGAAGAGACAATAAAAATTGAAGTAAAAAGAACAATTTAACAAAGGAAATACTTCATAAGCATTAATACTGACACTAAATAATGACTGAAATCATTCTAGAAATACAAGTTATAATATACACTGTAGCCATTAAAGATTTTATATGGGGCTTCAGAAAAAAGATATTTAGGTTATACTCTTTTTCCTGATAAATGTAATTCAATAAAAAGTGTGTAAATTAAATGTTAATGTAGTGTATTGTACATTTTATACACTGATTGACTCTAGAATTAAAGTTACCTTTGAGGAAAAAATAAAATAAAATGAAGATAATTTAGATTTTTAATCCATTACTTACCAAAGGCAAGACCAGAGAAACTCTGCAGAACCCCTGTAGATGTTGAGTTCCTATTATAAACTAAGAATGTTTTAAAAAGCATTTCTGCAAGTATATAGATTTTCCTGATATACTTGTTTTAGCAAGTGCTGAGCTATGTTTATCCTGATCCTTGGTGAATTAACCCGTGTCCTGTGAGACTTACTTACAAATATGCTATCATGATAGGGTTCCTAGGCCCAGAGACTCTTTCACCTTGAAGACACACACACAAAATAACTTTTCCTCAAGTTAATTGTTTACTGCAACATAACATGGAGAACTAAATATAATAATGGGACATGATATGGAACATCAACCCTAGTTTTGTCTATTTTGTCTAAAAGTTATCATACTACAAGTTACTGGACTTGGAGGTGGTACGATCCATCTGAATGAACTAGCTTCAGATCTGTAATATGGAACTTCATTAATACCTCAGTCAATCAAGGTAACATCTTGACAACATGACTACTGTAAGTAAAATAACAATAAAAATAATGCTACAAGTGTGTGTGTGGGGTGGTTTATTGATGTCTGCACTGTGTGGATGTACTGGCTCTTCCACTGTATCTTCAGGTACTTCATAAATCACTGATTTTCAGCCCATTGACAAGCATGCTATTTATTTTTTTCTTTAATTTGGTCTTAAAACTTTTTTAGTGTCGCTGATTATGTATTTTATAGATGTTCAGTCTCAGAGTGGTATGAGCCAACTCACACACATTACTACTAGTTGAGCTGACCTTCTTGGTTGTCTTGTTTAGCTTTATGCATTTTTCCCTCCCTCTTAATTTCACTCCCTGTGCCCTAGGACTGCTCTCCAGGATTTTATTCTCATTCAGAATGCTGCAATTTACATGATTTCTTGAGATTAGTATTGTTCTCCATTTGCTTCATGCTGTTTATAAAGGAAAAACTCTACAGGGCTTTATTTCCCCCCACAGAACTCCCATTATTGTTAATGAAAGCTTCATGTGCCCATTAAATTGTAGAATTAGTTGAAAAAGAAGGGAAGGCAAATTGGCCTATCATTTTGCAAGATGGAAGAATTTAGTTAATTATGTCTAATCTAAACCTAATCAGTACTGTCATGTCTATAGGCTAACTTTAAATATCTCCAGTGATAGTAATTCTGCTGTGTGTGTTGGCAGTTTTCTTCAGTGTTTGTGGAAGAAAAAGAACAACAGTGTTCAAAATACAAATTTCAGCTACTCTGGGATGTTTGTGAATGTATCATAAGTAATAAACTTATTAAAGTTTACAATCACTGTGTTATTCATAGAGTTGATATGGAGACTGTTACATGTTCTGTCAGCCTGCTTAGTTATGAATGTTTCCATTCTTGGTTCCCATTTTTTTTCTGAAATAATTGTCTTTGCTGCAACTTCCTACATGTGAATAATCATGCATGTTGAAAATGGTCAGTAATGAATATTCTAAACCATGTCTTTTAGAAGTATAACATACTAGTGCAGATCTTAGGCTATTCCACACTTACACCAATGGGGTAGGCATAGCATAAAGGAAAACATGAAACAAACTCTGGGATAGCTATTCTTTTCTGAATAGATTTTAAGTTCTGAGCTGATTAAAAGTGCTATTTGTGTTGAAATGTAATTTTACGTCGTCTTCACTAATTTAGAAAAATGGAAGTAAAAGCACAAAGCAGCCTAGCTGTTGAAATGACAACTTCTTGTACTTTTGTATAATGGTCAAAACATACTCTTTAACTGTTTAGGTGAAGTGAGATGTCATACATATCAAGGTGATCTGATACTACAGGTTACACCAGAAACTGCCATTCACATGCAGCAGGGATTATAATCTAGCTGTTACACAAGAATGAGAATGCAAAACATGAAGAGGGAGAAGACATTAAAAGAGGAACTATCCTGATTTTCAGAACAGAGGTGCAAAATGATGTTTTGGAGCTGTGTCTTAAGGAGAGTATATTATCATCTCCTGATTTAGAAAAATAGAACCAGATTCTCAGTCAATATAAAAGGTGTTAGTATGTTGATTTAAATTGAGTTTCACAGATTCACCACTGAAAAATCTGCTCCTTCTCAAATTATTGTAAAATGTCTGTATATAACTTCTGGCCAAGAAAAGCAGGATAAGATATCTTATGTTAAAAAAAACAAGCCAAAAGCAAACCACAAAAAACTCAACAACAACAGAAGACAGAAATTTGTTGGTTTGGATAGCATGGATAGGTTGATAAGTCCTGTGTTTTGTTGTGAAGTATTTTTGTCTTTATTTGATAGTCATAACAACAGAGGAAAAATGTGTGATAAACTGAAATGTAAACAAGATGGAGTTCTTTTCTCTACAGATGGTGCAGAGAGATTAGAGAAAATATGAGACAAGGTAACCTATTTTGTCTTCTCAGAAGTCATTGGCTCTGTATTTCTTTAAGACTCCCTTAGAAAAACAGAATTGCAAGGTGATGGCTGGAACAAGCAGCATGACTATCCCATTTCCTTAGGGGACGAACCCCTCTCTATTTGATTTCCATACATGTTTCAAAACTTATTGGTGTGAATGGTGATTAAATTAAATTTTAAGTTTGAACAGTTGTATGTTGGCCAAATGTGTTGCTGGTTAGTTACAGAAATTACAGAACAGAAACAATGTCACTTGAGCTGCACGATTAATAAGCATAGCTCCAAGCCTGAGCAGTCGTCACTGAAGGGCTACATGAGAAGGACGATGTACACACTGCAGTGAGGCTTGTGTGGTTCTGCCTATAGAGTGCAGACAATTTAATGAAAAGTTCATGAATGGAAAAAGACAATTTAGTCATAACAATGAATTATTCATTCACTTTTGGAATGGAAAACATCTGGTTGTCAGCTGCGTTCGTCAAGCCATTGAGAACACATTTTCAGATGCTATTTTAAAATCAGGACCAGAGATTTCCATCAGAGCTACACTTAATCTTCATGTACAAAAAATGTATTTATGTGACTTTTATATCATTCCTTCAGTCTCTATAGTTTTCTTGTCTAAGAAGTTAGATAGCTACGAATTTGAGATCTCATTTAATATAGTATGTTCTGCTAAAATTTGGTCAGGGAAAATGTGGTTTTGCATACATGTGTGTTTTGCCTTTGGCATCAAGCTGGTTTGTTTTTTTTTTTTTACCTTCATATAAAATAGTTTCACTTTAGAAAAATGGAGAGCTACACTTCAACTACAGTTAGAAAAACTCTACAGGTTCAACAACAAAAAATATTTCTTATGGCTAGTGTATCAAAAACAACAGAAGTATCTATCCAAAGTATATAAAAAAGGTTTTACAAGAGTCTTCTGCTCCTTAAAGATATATTTAAATTGAAGCAGTCACATAGTGTCCAAAGCTTCTAAACTGATAGAAATTGTTATGTTCAGACACCATGTTGTGTAAACTTCTGTATGTTAAATGACTACATCCAATAAGAAAAGACAAGATGGAAGACTGGGGACTTGAGGATATGAAAATCAAAGAAAAGGTGAAAGGATAGAAAAACAAAGGTGAATGAAGAAAGCGATGGGAGCCCAAGCTAAGCACTATAATACAGCAAAGCCTGCAGATAGGGCAAGAGAGAGATTAATACCCTGGTGAGCCCAATTACAGTGAAGGGAAAAGAGTGGATACGAGAGTGGAAAATGTATAGATGAGAGGAGATCAACTCCTAAAAATAGGTATACACAGGGTGGAAAAATTAATTCATTAAATTCTATTATAAATTTAAACCTACAAGCAATACCTGCAGGTTTTTTGAGACCTACAGATAACAAAAACTGTGGTTAAACTGGTATTTTGAGAAAAGTCTAACATTTAGGTGGTAATGATCCAACAGTGTAAAAGTAGTTCCTTGAGACTTTGGCCCCTGACAGATCAAAGAGTTTTGACCTTGTAGAAGGATAATATAGTATTTTCTGACAAATTTGGTCAGGAGTAGGAAAAGATAAGGAAACGTATGTATACAGTAATAAGAATTCAGAAACTAATGATTACTTAAAGAAGTGGCTTGTCAAATGTATAGAAGGCACCTATACAAAAGCAGTTTTTATTATACATTTTGCACTGTGTTTTTTGACAGTATTTTGATTGCCCTTCTTTTTATATTTTTCTTGTTAAGGAAAACACCTGTTTTACAGAGATACTGAATTATTTCCTCTAAGTAAAAAATACTGTTCTACCACAAGGATAAGATATAAATATGCCTTTACTACTGGAGATTACTTTTTTGTCCAAAATGTAGTGAGATAATTAAGGTTACTGTATTCTACCAGGGTATTTGCAATGTAACATTTTAATAATGGGGAAATAACTATTAAATACAGCTGAAAGATAATCACATTTTGTTAATGGTGCCAAGTAGCATGTAATCACTTTCCTAGTTTTCTTACATCCAAACAAAAGCCAAACTGCCACAAAGAAGAATGTTCCATGACCGTGTAAAATTCCATACACGGCAAGGACCCACCAGATGTCAACCGTGCACCCAGCATACTTTGATTGGGCCCGGATGCCCAAACCACAACTGCATGGAAGGTAAGGCCAAGGACACATGGATGGTATAAGAACAAAGTGTGCATGAGCCAGGCAAGGGAGATGTACTGTTGTCTTAGAAACAATTGGGGATACTATAGGTAACATCCACATTCACCCCCTTATAAAAGTTGTGAAAGACACCCCCCTGCCCCCAGTGTGATCACCTACCTCCATATGAACTTAAGATTACAGACTTGTGAGATGCAGCTGGATCTATGCTGGTGACTATCTCTGCTGCTTTACTCCTATTGCCTGCTTGATTTCTTGTCTTCTCCTTTGTCCTCCTGTCCTATTTTAAGTCTCTCTCCTTGTTTTAATAAATTTTGCTTGCTAAGCAGCATATATGATTTCATTTGTGTCTTAATCTCACTCTTGGGATCCCCTCAAACCTCCCGTGGGTCTGATATTGGACCAGGACAGCATTGTATGATGTTAATTCACTCTGTAGTAATCTTTTGTACCTCATGCGTATCTGTGGCCTAGAGGAGTAGGAGCCCCTAAGGAGGCACTGTCCAGGGCATGTTTCCCTGGGCAATGATACATGAAAAGGTACAAGGAGTGCAGTTAAACTAGTTATATTATGTCAGTAGACTTAAAGCAAACACCACAACTATTTTTTTGTAGTGAAGAAACCCACAAAGTTGTTGGCTGTAGCACACCTGGTTAGAGGTATCCTTTTACCTAAAACTTATAATTCATTAAAGGAACATAGGTAGGGGTGGGAAACAGAGAAACAGTGAGATGAAGTGACTGTTTTCTACCTGGAACCTTGACAACAGGTGCATGATAGAGAAAAATTTTGTAACAAAAATGTCTGAATTTTCAGCCATCTCTTGTTTTCCCATTAATTTCTTCCACAGAACTTGTGAGGTTATGACACTTGGAAATCATATTTATAGCTGTTTTCAGAGCAAAAATACATCATTGTCAATGTTAATTTGACAAACACTTTTGAGCTTTTTTTCTTAGTTTCACCTTAGTCCTCATGATAAGTAAGACCCTTCACAGTTTTATTTTTTCTTAGTCATTATTTCTTGTCTCAGTTGAGCACCAAATTTCTCCATAAATATTTCATTTTTTAGTAGCACTGTTTTAATGTTTTAAAGTACAGCTGTTCATACATAATAAATATTTTATTTCCCTTTGGAAATTTATCAGTTATTTTTCTATGCAGTGCTTGGCAAAATCAGTTATTGGTTGTAATTAATAAATTAATAATTCAGAAAAGATATCAAATTATAAATTATATATTGGCAGTGTACAAGCACAAAAATATGCTGGGTCATTAAAATCTTCTAAAGTGCACTATCACCGTTATTACCCATTTTCTCTGATAAAATCCTGCTTGCATTATTATGATTTAACAATAAGATTGTTTAGTGAAGCTGAAATATATGGTCATAGTAATAGTTTTGTAAAATAAGCTTTTTAGAATGGTAATTGCTTTCAACTTAATAGCTGTGAAGAAATTAAAAACCTAATAACATTTATATTTTGCAGATTATTTTTTTCCAGTAGCTTAGCTAGAAAATATTTTTGACATATCTTTCATAAATTAAAATAAGCTGATTGTGAGTATATAATCTGCACATGCTTATGAGAGGGAGAAAAAAGAAAAAATAGTCTTCCAGATATAATATATGACATTATAAATAAACAAATGTGTGTATTTTTCATAAAACATACTTCTCAAATGTTTTGTTCTTTCACCATCAGCAGTAGAAAGATCATGGTATATAAGCAAATGTAAAGATTCTTTAATAAATAAAATTTTAGGCATTGATACTACTGTGATATATACCTCTTGCCTTGGTATCTGCCTATGCAGCAGCCTCTGCCTCCTGTAAATGATACAGTGGTAGAGCATGCATATTTATGGAACTAAAGTGGCTTCGGTGTGTAGTGTAGAGCAGATGGTGGGAGAGCAGGGGGATGAAAAAGAGGGATGTGGAAAGGCCCTCTTCTGTATCTCCTTCCCAACATTCTCCAACAATCACGTAAAGTCTCAGAGGCAAACCCTGCTTCCCATGGCTGCTGCTGCACAAGGAGGGCCTGGACAGTGCAAGGGTGGAACTGGGGGGAAACAGTGTATTCAACATTTTACAAAGTCACTGTCCCTGTTTGCAGAAGGTGTTTTTTTTTTTAAAGTATGAAAAGTAGGAAATTACATTTAATTCTGTTTTTAACAAGACACTTGAGTCTTTTGATATTTTAAAGAAAAATAACAAATCCACTCATTTGGGGGCATTTTAAGAAATAACACTCTTTCTTAACTGCTCAGAATGCACTGACACAGAAATCAATGTTTTCAAGTATGTATGCCTGTGCCTATAATGCAACTCAGGAGAGTGCTGGTAGAACTGGCCAAAAGATGTGTTCAGATAAAAGTTGCCAATGGAGATTAGACAAAGACAAGGCATCTTAAAGGCTCTGATAATAACAAAGTTTTGAACTTGAAACTTCAGCATGTTTGAAAATATGTCCCCTTTGACAATATTTTACTAGCAAAAGGAATTACTATATCAGAGTATTAAGTGTACACTTTCCTTCATTTTTCTTTTGAGAATATAATAAATGGTGTTTAATTGGAGAACAACGTTCAAAATCTTCCATTAGACAGAGCTACACTGTTGACATTGACTGTGTTAAGACTTAGGCCTGAAATGTTTATTGCCTTTGCTAGATTTTTATACAGAGGCACATTTACTTCAGATGTTTTATTCTCTGCTGTTTGCCAGTTCCTAATAGCTTTAGAACTTATTGCCAGAGCAGAGATAAAATCAGTAAGAAGAGATGCTTAAAATACTTAAGTTACTTTAACCTTGTGTGCAAATGCATACTTTCTTTTAGTTTTCAAACAATGATTCACTTTCAAAATACTCTCAAAGTCTGTAAGACCAGTTCTCTTAAGTTTTTCTTAAGCTTTAGGCTATATTCTTGTTCATTCAGCTTTGCTGATAAAATGTCTGCTATTTTTGGGGGAGGGGGGAGGTTTTTGTTTTGTTTTGTTTTTTAAATTTCTTATGTAGAGAATGATACAACAGCAATCAAGTAACAACTAATGTCATAGAACATGATAAGGTGAATTTATGTATGAATAAAGTCATTGACTTGTAAGTAAGAGGTGGCAGACTAAGATTATAACTATGGACTTTTAAATGTTATTTACCAGAATGCTCAAAACAATAATTGTATCCACAAGAAAAGCAGCTGGGAATAAATCCTAACCTTTTGTCTTATAATGTAAGAAAATCTGTTCTGCATTTTAGATCAGCTTTTCCAGTACATTCCAGAGTACTTGCAATCACTGCAGGAAGAAAGTGCAGTTATAGAAATGCAAGAAATGGTCCAACACAAGCAGTATGTGAAAAGAGAAGTCTAATATTTGGCTTTCTTTACATGGAGAAGGGATAATTTCTATTTATTTGTTTATTTTTCACTCTCAGGGAAATGCATTGTACAAATTAACTTCACATTGTGTGAAAAATTGTGGGAAGGGGAAGGAAGCGTAGCAATATGTATTGTTTTACTGCTGCTTTAACTGGTTTCATTGATTTCTAAAGCCTTATCATGTTATATTCAAGAATGGCCCTAGACAATTTGTCAAAACTGGCACAAGCTTCCCCTCGTTAGTTTTCAAGAGCTTTCTAGTAAGTCACGTTTTTCGATGAGAGTGGACTTCAGCACTATCAAAAAAACCCCACAGAAACAGAACTTCCATGTCAATATTTACAGTGTGCGGGTGTTTTCAAACACCATGCATTTATTGCATGTATTTGAATGTCAACAAGGAGTTAAACCCTTGTATTTGCAATGTAAGGAAATTGGATTCAGAGGCAAGAGCTTTCTTAAACTCTCCAATAGATTTGTACCTGCTATACATATTACACATTTTACGTACATATTTCAAATTCTGAGGACTCTCCTGCCTGGTTAACTTTGCACATATATTCAAAAACAGAGGAGAAAAATTATGTGATTGTACAAAACTTTACAACTTGACACAGAAGGTCAGTTCCTTGTATTAATCTCTGGCAAGTGCGGGAGACTGTTCCTGCAACCTTAATCATATTAAAAGCATCATGTATCAACCTAAAAGGGAAATATGTTGTTTATTGGGATTCTGTAGAGATAATATGAGTTCTACTGGCTTTAAAGTTAATATGGAATACATAGTTTCACAGTCGCTTTATGGTCAGCTTCTGATATTTCACTTATTTCTAAAGTATCTGTATTTGTTTATAAATCACTTATTTCCAAAGTCTATACTCACAAGCATAATGCCATTTCCTAAAGCTGTTACTGCAATATCTATTATATTTAATCATTGGAATGTTGGACTGTGGGACTAACAACCTTCAAGAATTTATCTTTCGGTTTCACCTTGTCCTAGCTGGAAATCTGTGACAGCCACAGCTACAATGGAGTTATCTTATATGCCCCAATGTTATATCTTTGCCTCTCTTTAATCTTTCACCTCTGCATAGCAACTTTGATCCCTAGATGCTGTGCCATCACATGCTGCTTCAGCTGCATGAATATGTAACATAGTGCAAGGCAGCAGCCATAACATACTGTTTCTGTACATGTAATTTGACTGCTTGCATTTCTTTTAGTTTCCACTTTTCAAAGAAAGACCCCATAAAGAAACAATATGACTGAGTTTGAAGTAGAAAGTCTTCTGGTGGACAGCCTTTCTCTATTTTGCATATGTCAAAATAAGTTGATTTGGGCCAGGTTATCTGACTTATGGTGCTTATTTTTGCTGCTGTGGAAAGACAGCTTGAACCAAACTTGTCTTGCTGTTATGGAAACCAACAAAATTGCTGCTTAGCTGACAGGATTGATTCCTGGTGACTCCCCACCAGCTGTGTCTCTGAGATGATGTTCTCCTGTGAGCACCTTCCCTCCTTGGGGTGGAAAGAATCACAAGTGTAGTCTCTGAGGTCCAGGGGCGAAAAGTGATTTATTCAAACCTCCCGGGGCTTTTATACTCCCCCGGGAAGGGTTTAACAAAAGGGAATGTGATTGGGGGGTAACACAGGAAGAAGGGAGTGTAGCCAATGAGGTTTGACAGGGGCAGGGGACTGGTTCAGGGGGAAGGCAACATGTCGCTGCCCAGGGGGTCTACGTGCACTAGGGAAGAGGTAACAGAGGCTTATAAGAAAAAACCGTACAAGAGTTTCGCAACCCGCGGGAGAACTCGTGCAGCTCCAGGTGTGGTGATCCTGGGAAGAAGCCACCGTAAAATCCTGGTTCTAGATGTTCTCCTTCCACTTCTTGTAATCNATAGTAAAAAATCGATTGCTGCTCTATTCTGTAATGTTACCTTTTCGACCTGCTGTGAGTCTAATAACAGGTCTTCTATCGCAGCACTGGTTGTATTTGCCTCCTTTGCTAACCAACATCCCATTTTAGTAAGCAAGTCTAGTGCATGGGCTGTGCCAATGGCAGGAATGAAGATGCTACTTGACAGATCTGCAGCGTATGACCAAAACTTGATATCAGAGTCACAGTTCTCTGTAAACTGTCGCAAATTTTGAGCCTTTAAAACGGGATGTTGCTGAGCCGGAGGGTGGGGGGCTTGTTTAGGGGCTATGTTTATAATTGGTCCCCTAATAAACGGTATTCCACTCTCTTTTAGTCGCCGGGCTGCAGGTGAGTCTCGCTTTTTACGCTTCATAATAGTTTTGGGGGGATTATTGATTAGCGAGGGTAGTATTGTAGCGGGATTGTAAAGTGTTNGGTAGTATTGTAGCGGGATTGTAAAGTGTTAATTGACCAAATGTGCAGGGCCCTCCGACTGCCCCCCCTGGGATTGATTTCCACACCCGAAGTCCACAGATGAGGAACACTCCCTTGGGGAGGGTAATGGACAGTGGGGGAGTTTTGATTTTTTCCTTGCACCAGAATTCAAAACTAGAATAGGCTCCATCTGATGTTACATTAAATTGATGTGTAGCCTGTTCCCCCTTCTTTATTTCAAAATAGAAGCAGTTGGCTGAAGGAAGTGTTCCAAAAATTTGTAATTATTCCAAATGATCGTTGAAATATTGTGGATTTGGGTTGGGTTTCGGGGGATTAGGGACACATGGATTGTTATCAAGGTCATTACAGGAAGTAGCATATTGATTTTGGAACCCTACCCATTTTTGTGTTGACCAAGGGATGGCAATTACACATGTCTTTAACGGGTTAGAGGGGTCCAGGACAGAAAGACATAGAGAATCAACATTTAAGGACTTAGCTAATGAGAACCATACGTTCCCATGGTTGATTGCGGCCCAATCTGGAAGGGAGTGAGTTGTGGGAGAAGGCTGGTTTAGAGTGATAGCCGCCAGGACCAAGAGGATGACGGTGATGAATATCATGTCGGTAGGTTATCGCTGTTGTAGAATTTGACCAGGCGTGATGGAACCCACTTAGGACCGGATCCTGTAGAAACACAAGCATGTCCCCTTCCCCAGGTAATGAGGGGAACAGGGCCAACCCAATCACCCATTATCACATCCTTATAGATTACTTTGGCATCAGTACAGACTTGATTTCGATGTGCATTAAAGTGTCTCTCAATGGGTGATGTGTCATGTTCTAATCTGTTCAGGAAATTGAGGACATATAATGCTTTGTTTAATTTTTCTGGTGGTGTGAGCCCAATGGTGGTGT
>VWZX01008001.1:0-49736 GCA_013399015.1 Galbula dea
AGAGTTGTGGTCAATGGCTCCTTGCCTAGGTGGAGGCTGGTGACAAATGGTGTCCCTCAGGCTTCTGTCTTGGGACCAGTGCTCTTCAATGTCCTTATTAATGACCTGGACATGGGTATCGAGTGCACCCTCAGCAAGTTCGCAGATGACACCAAGCTGAGTGGTGTGGTTGACACACCAGAGGGGCGAGATGCCATTCAGAGGGACCTGGACAGGCTTGAAAAATGGGCCTGTGAGAATCAAATGAAATTCAACAAGTCCAAGTGTAAGGTCCTACATCTGGGTAGGAGCAACCCAAGATATGAGTATTAGCTGGGAGAAGAACTCCTTGAGAGCAGCCGATAGACGAAAAGCTGGACATGAGCCGGCAATGTGCACTTGCAGCTCAGAAGGCAGCAGGTCTAAGGAGGTGATTCCGCCTCTCTATTCAGCCCTCGTAAGGCCCCACCTGGAGTAGTGTGTACAGTTCTGGGCTCTTCAACATAAAAAAGATGTGGATCTCTTGGAGCGGATCCAGAGGAGGGCCACAAAAATGATCAAAGAACTGCAGCACCTCCCCTACGAGGACAGGCTGAAGGAATTGGGGTTGTTCAGCCNTATTTTATGATTCTATGATTCTATGACTTAGTAGCGAGCGTCTGTTACAAGCCTAGTGGCCAGCCCACCCCTAACCATTGACATCAAAACTCAGACAAGTCTTTGTTGAGTTTCTTCATAAAGATAGGGTGTTAAATTTTGTCAAGAATATTAGAGATGATATCCAAGTGACAGAAGTATGAAAAACTCAGCAGGTTTAAAGGTTCATTTTCTGGACCAGAACAGAAACCTTGTTAATGGAGTTTGAAACAGAAGGAGTATCCTAAATTCTGTCTGCTTCTCTGAATCTTTGAAGCCTTTGACATATTTCTTACTGTAAATTATGATAATACTTTAAAGTAATTTATGTACTGTATGTATTGCAACATTGCTTTTCTTGGTAAAACAGATTATTTGTTCCTTCCAGTCTTCCAAACATCTGTCACCGTAGGTTTAGATTCCTGGGAGACTAGGCTTTCACTTGTTACACATCTACTATGAGCTTTGAAACATATTCCCACAAGCCACTAGGGACACGGTATCCCTGATGGATTTAAGTCATGCACCGGGTTGTCTCTTGGCTTTGATGTTTTATCTACTATGTACATAACTTTACAGGCTCAGGGAGTCCATGCAACACCTGGGAGCCTGTTCTAACAACCAAACACCCTCACAGTGAAGAACTTTTTCCTAATGTCCAATCTGAACTTCTGATGCATCTTCATTTTGTTTCCTCCTGTCCTGTCGCTAGTCACCAGAGTGCAATCAGAGCATCCTTCTCTGCTGCCCCATTTGAGGAAGTTGTAGACTGCAGTGAGGCCACTCCTCAGTCTTCTCCAAGCTGAATGTTCTAAGAGACCTCAGCTGACCCTTGTAAGTCTTGCCCCCAAGGCCTTTCACCAGCATGGTCACTCTCCTCCGACATGCTCTAATAGTTCAATGACCTTATATTGGTGTGCCCGAAATGACATACAGTACTTGAGATAGGGCAACACTACTGCAGTGTAGAGCAGGCCAGTTGCCTTCCTTGACTGGCTAGCTATGCTGTGCTTGAGGCACCCCAAGACACAGTTGGACTTTTTGGCTGCCAGGGCACACTGCTGAGTCTTATTCAACCTGCCACCAACCCAAACCCCTGATCTCTTTCTGTGGTGCTGTTCTCCAGCTTCTCATGCCTCAATTTGTATGTGTAACAAGGGTTACTTCATGTAATTCCCAGCACCTAACATATAAACATCTCATTTTGTCTCCCAAGCAGTATTGGTTTTCTCAATATAATTAAGGTTTATTGGATAGGGAGTTTTGCCCCAGCTGGCACTGCCTAGAATCATAAGACCATTGTTTGCTTATTTTCTTCTTAGCGAAAGTCAATGTATATTGTTGCATACACAATAAAGAACACCAGCACTCTTTTTATTCTCAGCTTACAAAGGCTTTTTTTTTAAAAAATTACCTTGTCATTTCCCAGTACTGGCTACTACCTGGCTTGCAATGGCCTGAGATGTGTCTACTAGGAGAATATTGCTCTGTGGTTTCACAGCTTTGCAGCTGCACTTCTTAAAAAGAGAATTCTGGTCAACACATGCTCCTGAATATGCCTCCACCTCAGTTTTAGAGCAGAGACTGGATTTTTAGTCCTAAAAGTGAAACAATTTTAACTTCAGGTCATCATAAATCTTGTGTTCACTAAATCAATAAAACACTGAAAATTTTCCCAAGATCAGCTCTGTTCCTTTGACAGAAATGTAATGCAATTAATGCAGATATATTGTGGATTAGGTCACATGGCATTCTTCAGGTTTGGGATATTCAGCCCATGTGGGCTTACCTGTTTTACCCTGCACATTGTTGCTGTCCTTTTAGATGGATAAAACAAGATTTTTTTGTGACAGAATTGTATATTGTAAACTCCATGACAAAACGATTTTTTCCACTTTTAAATAAAAATATAGCATTCAAGCATTGTACTTACTGACAGCTTGAAGTTTGTAATCTGCTTCTTAAGGTAACAGAACTGGGTACTTCAATTGAGCATGTCTTCTTTCGAGATATGGCAAAGTTCAATTACAGTTTAAAGGGAATATTTATGTACATTAGTTAACAACATCGTTGCAACTCAGTGCTCACACATCAACACTTAATTAGTGTAAGCATAAGTGACATAATTGCTACAAGGCATTCATTACCCGTAACGTGAGGTAATTTCATGCACTATTCACATTTTAAATATCTACTCTATATTTTGCCAGGATGGATTTTTAAATCAATAGGAGATGTTTGGATATAAAGACACTTCAACTTATTTTCCATTTTATTTGAATGCAGAGTGTTGTCCAGCAGTAGAGAAAATGCCTGCCCTTCACCCTCCCCACCCCAAGGCAACTAACTAAATTTCCATCTTCCGACTTACAATTTCAAAAATGTTTGATTTCAAAAAAGCACAACTGTCTATGTGAACTGTATGGTAAATTTTTATTTGAATAAACATATTTTTCATACCTTTTCCACAGAATTGTCAGCCTTGATGCACTGATGTTGTTTTTCTGTAAGCCTAACTATGCTGTTGTCTGGTGTTCCTCTTCACAAGCAATGCCCTTGTTAGATAATCAGCAAAGCCAGTGGCCTCTTCAAAATTCAGTATGTGCTGAAAAAAACCCAGCTGTTAAAACAGCTACAAGAAACCAGTGAGGTAACCAATTGACTTTACTCTACCCTGGTGAGGCCACATCTGGAATATTGTGTCCAGTTCTGGGGCCCTCAGTTTAAGAAGGACAGGGAACTGCTTGAAACAGTCTGGCACAGAGCCACAAAGATGACTAAGAGGGTGGAAGATCTTCCTTATGAGGAAAGGCTGAAGGAGCTGGGTCTCTTTAGCTTGGAGAAGAGGAGACTAAAGGGTGACCTCATCTATGCTTTTAAATATGTGAAGGGTAAGTGTCAGGAGGATGGGGTCAGGCTCTTCTCAGTGAAGCCCAGTGACAAGACAAGAGGCAACGGTTTTAAGCTGAAGCATAGGAGGTTCAGTGTGAATAAAAGAAAAAGGTTTTTTCCCAGTGTTGCTGACAGAGCATTGGAACAGACTACCCAGAGAGGTTGTGGAGTCTCCTTCTCTGGAGGTATTCAAAACCCATCTGAATGCACTTCTGTGTGGGCTGGTCTAAGAAATTCTGCTCTGGCAAGGGTGTTGAACTAGATGATCTTCTGAGGTCCCTTCTGACTCCTAACATTCTGTGATTCTGTGACAGGACATCTGGGACAACATTATAGATGCATAAGTAAGTGGGTTCATACGTACAGATAAAAATGGAACATCTAGTTCACTGCTTTATTTTGTTTTCTACTCTATGAGAGAATTTTCTATTGGATTTTATTTTCTGTTTCAGAGGGAATGACTTTACCATATTATATCAGACATTAATGTATTTTGCATACTAACACATCTGAAGAAAAAAGAAAACTAGCGTTATTACCTGAAGATAGGAAACAGAAATTGTGTTCTCCTTTGGGTAAATCACAGAAATTATATACGATCAAAGGGAGGCAAGAAGGAAACAAGCAGTATTAGAAAGTTTTAATATTCCCTTGTCATGTTACGTAAAGGGCTATAAATCTTCAATCAGATTGATGCTTCCTTCCTAAAACCTAATATCACATGCAGCAATTAATGTTTAATGTCCTTGTTGAAGGGATAATCTGAACTTAAGGCCTCCTTCCCTCTCGTTACCTCCAACTTATTATAACTAAGATCTGAGGTTTAAATATCTGAGGAGATTAAGATCAGATATTTTTCTCTACTTTTTTGGGGGTGGATAGGATGAATATAGTTAATACAGTTAACAAAATTTTATGTGTAATCATTTCACTGCTACTCTTCCTTAGTCAGTTAAAGCACATTTAAAGCTGGAAGAAATTTACCAGGGGAATATTTTCCTGCAAGAATATGTTCTTTCTTGTCATACAAAGCCTTCTGCAGCAATACATCAATGTTGAAAATTTTCTTTAAAAACAAAAGAAAAAATAATTATTAGACTGACTGGTGGGGTTTTTTTATGTTAGTGCTGATAGTTTGAATTCTTACTGCAAAAAGACTTTCATCACAAATTTTAATTTTTGTTATTATAAGCTGAATAAATCTTCTAAAATAAACACTAACACTGAACATTTTTATTTTAAAATGTCCCTTTTTGACCCTATTTTAAAAATACTACTGTCATTACAATTTGCAATAATTAAATCACAAGAAACAAATAAATTTAGTGATTGTACAAGTCCATCTGCAAGCTTACTGAAAGAATTTGTACAAATGCTTATGGAATAAAGACCTTCAAATAGTTATTTTGTTATTTACATAAGTCTACTTCCTTTACATCTTGACTTATCAAGAGACATTAACATAAGCATCCAGCATTATAACTTGCTGTTTGAAAAAATACTTATACACACATTCATCTAAGAAAGCTTTTTATTGTCATTGATGCAAAACTTGAAGTCTTTGTACATACTGGAAGTCAAACAGTCATCAAAATTTAGGAAGATGTTGCAAGTAGAATGATCAACCCTTCTGGGATAATCCAATTGTTGAGGGTTGGATCTGGGCTGACCACACATTCTCTTCCCCCCTACCCTTGGGAAGGAAAAGGGAATAAGAGAGACAAAGACTTGTGGATTGGAGAAGAAAAGTAAAATGGCATTAATGAAAATAATCATAATAAAATTAAAATTATACAAATATATGTGAAACTAATACTGAACCCAACCCTCCTCCCTCTGATGGCAACAATGTCACTGTCACTACTAATACTGCACCAGAAAAGGCAGCAGACAGGATCCAGGCTCAGGATCTGGATCTTGGAACTGGATTCAGGAATTTACAGATCAGGATTGAAGGCAGAACAGGCAGAGTTCTCCTCAGATGTCAGCCATTGAAGAAGAACAGAAGAGGGAACTGACCCTCAGCTTTATATTGAATATGGCATATGTGGGATGGAATACTTAGTTGGGCAGTTTAGGGTCACTGTGCTGTCCATTCCTCACTCTAGGTGCAGCCTTTTATTCTGCAACCCTGAACATGAGACACAAGAACAGCAATGACCTTGGTTTCCATACCAATCCTTAGTAGTAAACCTAAACATCAGGTCTTACCACTTTTAGAAGCAAATGCTGCCTGTGAAAACTTTGTTAGTTTCAGAAAGTGCAGTTACTTAGAGGAGCTTTAGCTGGAAATTAAATCACTGAACAGAATTAGTTCTGTTCTAACCCTAGCCAAGACACCAATGGTAGTTAAAACACCTGACTTACGCCTTTTTTTTTAATCACCCACTGGAAGTTAGATATGGAGAAAGTTTGACAGAGTCCACAAGAAGTTCTACTATAAAGTCCCTCCATATATTTACCGAACTCTACCAAGGCAATGTGACGGATTTGTCTTTTTCCCCAAAGGATCTGTGTGTTCCCCTATGCCAAAGCTATTGCAAAATCTGTATTCTCATTGTGGGAAACAGGCAAACTTGCAGCCCTTTGTGTGTTGCATTGCTTATGTCCTTGTGCATCAGCATTCAACTCCACTAAAAAGATTTTCTCACAGCTGTAATGTAATAATTATTCTAAATATAGCAATCTTTTTTTTTTCTTGCTCTACCAACCCAAATTCTTCTGTGGTCTTATGATATAAGATATGTCCTGTTTCTTTAAATTCTCAGTTGAACTCTTCTGCACCCATTCCAGCTTGAGTACACCTTTCTGAACAACCAGAAATGGACACGATGACTGGTGTTGCCAGCATCTTGTACAACATCATTAATACCACTTTTACTTTTACAGAAAATGTCATGCTTGATATATCTTAAATGAGATTAGCTGGTTTTTGCTGGCATATCACATTAATGACTCATGCTCAATCTAGGACCAATAAGCACATCTGAAGTCTTATCTTCCAATGTTGGGTCCATCATTTCATAGCTTATTTAATTTGAAAAGCATTTTATAGTTTATTTTAATCTGAAAAATATGTTTATACAAATAAGAGCCATAAAGTACGTAAAAGGTGAGACATTAGCTTATAATATACGTTAGTACTCACCAGAAAGTTTTCATATATTCTTATAATGTAAATATGCATATCCACATACTATTGTATGTATTCTAGTGTGTAAAACTAGTTTTATAGTTTATCATTACTGTTAATATTATTTATGTAATTAAATGCATCCTTCATACAGCTTCTCTTTCTAGCCTACAATGTATTCCTTCAAACTCAGATCCCCTGCTTGACAAGATAATATATTGCTGTCACCACACTGAATATTAGTATTATTCTGATTTTAGTCTACTAAAATGACAAGTGTAGCTACTTTATAGCTGCTTTGGACCATAAAACATTTTGAAAGTTATTTTGCCATCGAATCAGCACTGGAGCAGATATGCATGAAGATGTGGCATTTAATACGTGAGGTGATTTTACCCCTTTTCTATTGTGGGAAATTTGGCTATACATTTTTCATGATATAGTTCTTTTTTCTGTCAGCACCTTTTACTGTGGAAAAAAAATCTGCTTGACAGTCACTTTGAACCTGTTCCTCTGGAGCCTTTAATCATCACAGAGAAAAGTTTAGGGGAAAAAAAAAACCAAACAAAAACAAACAAACAAACACAAATAAGACAAAACCTGGAATTTTAGAAAGTATTTTCGTTCTTCCTTTTTTTTAAAGTACTAAATATAAGATAGCTGTCATCATATAAGATAAGGAAATATTTTATAGTCCAGGAAGAATATGTTTCAGCTGCAGACCAAAATCTACAGGATTGTCTACATTCTACACTGCACCCAGCCTTCCTGTGGAGGAATCAAACTAAAAAAGAGAAAAGCTTTACCTCTTCAAAAGAGTGATACCTATGCTTAATCTTATGAACTGTGACAACTTTCACCCATTGAGCATAGCTTGCTCTGATACAGATAAATCTAGACGTATGAAGAAACAGTCACAAGTCAAAGGCAAGCTCAGGCTTCAGGATTAGCTGATGTATATTGTACCACTATCATTAAAAATAAATGTAACAGTAGCTTGTGTTTGTATTTATGCAACAAGACCATGCAAAGGGAGAAAGAAATACACAGTTAAGTGCTCTGGGTGAAAAAAAAATTCAAGAACCAGATAACTACAGAAACAACTGTACAGTAATAGTCACCTATGCTGGTATTTAGACCTCAGAAAACACTTCAAAAGACTCGGCTTACAGTGTTAACAGGCCACGAAAGTAGCGAGGTCATTTGTTAAGATAGTTTAGGTATAGGTAGTAAGGATACAAGTTAAGTGCATAGTTGTTGCAACACATCTACACAAGGTGGACAGTACCTCATGAGAAAACATTGTTTCGCTTTCACAGATAGTCTGTAACAACTTCTTTTGTTCCATCTAGGGTGGATGGTTACTGAGTGTCATCTCTCGACAACTTGCCTGACTGCCATTCCAAAGAAGAAACTACCTCCATCCTCCAGAGGATGTCAACGCAAGGCAAACATGACAGCCTGCATACAGATCAATGCCACAGAGAAAGCTGCTCTCTTTCCTCCAGAGCAGTGCCATCAGCATTGCTGTCACTTTTCTCAACCCAAAAAATTCCAGCCTCAGAGTTAATTTGAGGAGAAGGATTTGTTTTCCAGGAAAAAAAAAAAAACAAACCAAAAACAACCACAAACCCACAACTTTAATACTTCATCACGCAAGCGATGAATGTAAAGCCACACAACCAACTGAAATCCAAAACCTCCTTTTTCAAAATTCTGCGTGTAAGGCACACATGACAACAACTAAATCTCTAGCTTATTAACTACATAGTTGATTCCATGTACTTGATTTTTCCCTTTACACCATTCACAGCTGTTTGGGGTTTTTAAGTTAGTTGCCATTATGGTTTTGCAATGCTCCATAAATCACTTTAAAACAGTGAAAATCTGGATGCTCAATAAGTGAAGCTAAAAGGAAATAGTATAGCATTCGAGCCTGTGAAAGAGAAACTAGTCCTAAAGTCCACTAGTTCAGAATTTGAACTACATGAAATTAGTCATACTGGCCAAGGAATGAAGATTTTCTTATGTAAGATGCTTTCTGTTTTCATCATTCTGTGTTCTCAGTCCTTCCATCAGCATCAGCATCCTTGGAATTCACTCTGTGATCTACCAAGTCTCTCCAAAATCACTTCCGGTTTCTGAAAGAATTAATTTGTATAATACGTTGTTATACAAAAATGTGTGTAAGGATAAAGAATTGCTAGGAAAACATTATTCTAGGTTTACCCCATGCACTCACCTTCATACAGCAAGCACAGCTGCGGAAAGTGACCGGATGAAATCAGAAGTTACAAAAACTTTGAGCAGTTCAGATGGCCATCCAAAATACAGGTATCCAAAAAACAAACATGACTGTGGGCTCAGTAGTCAATACACACCAGATGTGAAGGCAATAAGGAAAGTTTTTCAGGCTAAAAACCTTTCCTGATTATATCCCACTGGCCATGCATGAGAGCAACTTAACTGTCGAGAGGAGCAACAATAAAATTCCCAGTTTCATGTAGATTTCTGACACTTTTGGGGTTTTGGAGAGTTCTGAAAAACAGAACAAGCACAAGAATATGCAAAATTTCACATGAAATTAGAAAAAAATATATGGGTTTAGTGGATAAGGATTTTCTACTTTTGGAGCATAATCTAAAACACAAAACACCTAATTTGGAATAATAATAAAATTATTAAAAACTACATCAAGACTCAAAATTTTCCATCACCAAAACTGCCAAATTTTGAGATTCTTATTCTTTGCGCATCTTAACAAAGACTTTTTCTTAAAAATTTAATAAGGAATTTCTTCAGCCAGCTACAGTTACCATGCAGTTAGAGAATAATTTTCCTAAAGATTTTTCTTAGATCACTGTAAAGTGAGTATTCCCACTCTGATGAATAGAAAGACATTATAGGTGCTCTTCACTTAATGGTTGATGACTAAAAGCAAGTGAGAAAAGTCGTTCAGCTGCAAGAATGTGTTGACTGCTTTCATCCTCTGAAAGCAGTTGTGGTGCATGCTTGCACTCGGCATGCTTGGGTCAGAAAGTTCAGGAAGTTTCCCTGGCTTGGGGTGGAATGTAGTGGGTTTGCCCAGAGAGTGCTCAGGTGAGAAGGTTCGGGGAGGTTCCTGCAGTTCTGGTGTTGGACAGGCAGGACCTATCCAATCAGCACCTCTGCAAGTATCATATTTAAGGGGGGGAAACAACTTGAGAGTTGGGTTTTCTGTGCAGTTGGTTTTGTGTTGCAAGCCAGTTAGGATACTTGAAAGAGAGCGAGAGTGGTGCCCACCCAAAGAAGAAAGAAAGAGCTCGGGGGAAGTTCACGGAGTGGTCATTTCCCTTGGCACATTGCAAAGGCTGGCATCTGCCTTTGAAGCCTGGCAGAGGAGTTGCCAGTAGGGAGCTGACAGTGCAGCCTGTGGGGATGTGGCCAGGCTGTCAGCTGCCTTTGGCGTCCCAGGGAGGAGTCTCCAATGGAGAGCTCACCATGTGGCCTGTGGAGAATGTTCAATGCTGGAGCATGGAGTGGGAGGTTCCCCCAGAGAGAGCTGAGACTCTAGGGAAGACATGTGGGGAAAGACAGTCAGTGGGTTTCTGACTGAAGAGGATGTACTAGTACCACTATGGACTGAGCTGGGGTTTTCCCCTCATGTCTGGTTTGTCTTTTCCCTGTGACCATAAGTAGTGAGTAGGGAGTGAAACCTCCCTGTCCTTAGCTTGGGCATTTGAGCCCTAGCTGTGTTTTTTCCTTCCCATCCCACCAGTGTGGGGCAGAAATAAATGAGCAGCTGTGTGCTTTTGACCAACTAGGAAAGCTGAAACCACGAGTCCAAGGTAATGTCATGAACTCTGCTGCTTTGAGTTTAAAACCTGCATATGAAAGAAACTCATATTTCTCCTACTGTTTTCACTGTGTATTTGGGAATACTCTTGCCAAATTTTCCCCTGTGGTCTTGGATGTCATCTTCAGCAGACTGGATATAAGATTCTATAATCTCTTGTAATGGAAGTTGATATTAATTAGATATATGTTTTTCTCTATAGGATTCTGATAGCATTTTATAGGTCACTTTTTCTTTTTGGTCGATAACACAATAACATTAATATTGATTATTTTAAAGGGTTTTTTTTCCTTTTTCTATCTTGCTCACTTCTTATCTGTGTTGATAGACTTAAACATGTATATGTGCCTACACAAAACTACCAGAGTGCTTTTGCATGTCCAAACAGGTTTTTTGCACTTTGAAGAGGAAATTATGATAAGGAGGTCATTATTTCCTTCCCAGATTCATTATTATCAAACCTAGATGAGATCCTAGCAAAGACATTGATCTTTACTGGGTTTTTATCAATATCAAAGGTAAGCAGAGTGATTTCCTAAATGTAATTCCTCTCAAACACCTGCTGGGCCTGAGCAAGGACTCGTGTTTTTATCACAATTACATTTCAATGGCACTGCTGACATCACCATAAATGACATATGTTTAGGAACAAGAAAGCCATGAAATGGTGCTTTTTGCTTACACATAGAAATTTTTTTTGATGACATTTTGATCATGTAAAAAACAAAGTCATAATTTCCAATAATAATGAATACATCCATGTTGTCATCTTATTATGAACTGAATTCTTATAAATCTTAAGAGGACTATATCTCTTCTTAGTCAGTCTGTCACTGTCTTACTAAACCCTTCAGCTAAAGCTTTATTGAAATACATTCGTGTACTGAAAAAGAGAAATTACAGATGGTAATAACATGCAGCTTATATTTTTACTACCACTGAAATAAGAAGCTATCCTTAGTGAAATCAACATTTTGGTAAATAAGGCAGACTAATTATTCTCACAGAAAATACTCTGCATTTCCCAGACAGTCTCTGTTTCCCTGCCTAAACTCCAGTCAAATATTAATACTTTGCAGCTGTAACTCCACAAACACACCCAGCCACTCACTACCATCCCTTTCCAGCACAAAGCAGCCCTCAGTTGCAGGTGCAAGCAAACTCCTACATGGGAGACTTTCTGTGTTCTGAGACCATTCTATTGTCATCCTAACCCAGTCATTTGTGTAGGTAACTCTTAACAACTCTAACAAGTCTTACCATGTGCATGTGCATGTATTTTCCTTTTCATCTCTGGCTTGTGATACTTTCCAGTTTTCAAAAAATGTATAGGTTACTCCATAATGTCAATCTGAAAGTTTGATAGGTTGGACTGACACAGAAGCTCAACAAATAAAAATAAATGTACTCTGCAAGAACAGAGGAATGGAAAACAAAAAAAAAGATAATGGAAGTGTTGGGGGGTTTTGGTTGGTTGGTTCAGTTTTTTTGTCTCTTTTACCTTTAGTTCTCTCTGCTAAAGGGAATTTTTTTCCTCTATAGGCATAACAAATCACCCTATAACTATTACATGGAAATCAAAAGTCTGATCAGAAGACAAATGTCATTCTTTCATTGTTCAGGTTTTGTTCAATTATTTCAGGTTATACCAATAAGGAAAGAGGTGCAGTTCAGCAGTTGTAGTACGTATAGAACTGCAGACAGTTTTCTTGTCTCAAAATCTCCATAGCTTTCATTTTTGGGAGGATACATGCCAAAAATCTCAGTGTCTTACCATATTGTTCATTTCAAGGGTGTGGAGAGATTTCTGCAGACCTAGCACATGTTTTGTTTTAGAAAAGGCAACATTAGTCTCAGAAAGCTCTACTCCTTATGTGAAATTGACTCTGTGTCTTTAAATTAAAAAAAGTCTGCCTATTCCTGTTATGGGGTGAGGATTTTTTTGTGAATTGCTCAGGATAACACAATGTGTCTAAGTGAAGGAAGACAACCAGGGAAGGCATGTTAGTGAACTGAGTGTTCTGGAGTAAAAATATTTTCTCCTCTTTCAATTTCTTCCATGCTCTGGCAAGTTTATTCTTCATAATTTTTGTCACAAGGCTTCAAATAAATCAGTAGAGATTTGCTTTTCTTATCAAGCTGGTTTTTTAAAATTAAACACACACATCAAGTTCTGGTTGCAAGGTTTTTCCCTCCTCAAACACAAACAATGGCAGGCACATGCACACACACGCGTATCACACACACATGACAGCATCTTGCTTACAAGACAAGGATAAATTCCTCACTAGTGTGATCATCAGACACCAAGCCAAACTCATCTTCTTTTCCTTCTTTTTTTTTTTCCACTCACTCTGTTATTCATAGAGACCACAGGTGAACCAGGAGAAAATTATTACAGTGTGGTGACTGCTGAAATGATAGAAGGTAAAGAAGATGGATTATCACGGTGCTGACATGATTTGTATGGATTTCCAGAATTAAGCTGTTCACTTAAAGTGACCGTCTTCTTTGCACCCACGATATTGCAGCTGCCCTAGTAATAACCTTCATCTGCACTTGTGAGCCAAGTGAGCAGAGCATGCTTCCCATTACCTGTCAAGCGAGTATGTAGAGTTCTTCTGGCCCTGCAGTAATAGCAGGGCTGCTGGTGAACAGAGTAATAAACACCTACTGAGAGGGATGTAGCGTGAAAAGATCTCATCACCTGCCATTAGCACACTGATGAATAATGCAGCATTTTCCGTGGCAGATGTCAGCGGTGGTAGGAAGAATCACTTTTGTAAATGCTCTGGTGAGCACTTCAGCACAAAGTGAGAGGTGATAGCAACAGATGCATGTGACAAAATTACACTTGCTATTGTATTTTAAAAGAAATGGGAACATTTACTTCACGAAAGCTGGCAGTCTTTCTCCCTCTCTCTTTCCTTCCNTCAAAGGATAGTGCAGACTACCAAGCTAATTCACATACTGCTAAGCATTACAGTTCCTAACTTAAATGCTGTAAAAGGGGCAGTGAGCCTTGGCTGCCCAGACAGCTGAAGGTTTTTTCCTGCAGACTCAAACTGATTGAACAGGTAAGATGCAAAAAATAAGAATCTTATTTCTATTTAAAGCCCCCTCTCAACATACACTTGATTTCTCTCATTCAATTAATCTGAAAGCCACTGGTTAAGTGCAGTGACAGTTCCTGGATTTCATTAACGTAAACCCTTCAGAGACTCTGGCAACAGAGAAAAGGTCCTGCTAATTTTAAAGTTACTGAGAGACTTCCTATTATTGCCCCTATTCCACCCACATATTTTCCTGCTGCAAATGAGGCAAAGAGGGATATAGCTGTAACACAACTGAGTTTTGGCTGTAAATTTAAGTGTTGCAGTCCCTGTAAACTAAATTAATGCAGATATTTTTAATTGTTGACAATTTTTTACTTTCAGAAAACACAAATCTGGACAAAATCCTTGTTAATTATGAAAGGTGTTTCATAACAAGGGGAGTACTTCCATGCTGCCACAGTGACTTAATTCCCTGTATTACAAGGAACAGCTCTCAGAGACAGACCAGTTGAATTTTATATGTTTTATGCCATTACTGTCTTACAGAGAGAGCTCCTTAGTGCTAGTTATGAATGAAGTCCAAAACCTGTCATACCTGACACCTATATATACTGAGGGGAGAAAAAATGAATTCACAACCAGTAATAATATTTTGTGATTGAAACATTATTCTTGGCACATGCTATCATCTTCTCTGGGGAATCACAGATTCAAACGATTTAAAGCAAGCTGTCCCATAGTGGAAATGTTTTCTAATTAGGTTTATCATCAGACTTCTATTTCTAGTGCTGTTTTGAGCCAAACAGTTCTTTTTTGGTCAATGGCTGCCACTTGGGATAGTAACATTAATATCAAAAGCCTTGTGTAACAGATGGCTTGGTGTCACAAATGTTGAGATTTTAATACAGAAAAAGCCTCAGTCTGCTGGACACCTGTGCTCTAGAAGCCGTAAGATACACAACAAATCATGTGTTCGATGCCTGCAGGACAGCTTAGAAGAGCAAGGAAAAACTGATGAAAACAGAGGATAGGAATGTTTAAGAGCCTTTCTGTAACAGGCAAACCACAACATGGCATCGATATTGTCATTGCTCAGAAAGGTCCTGCTCAAATTCTTGTGCACTGCACAGGCCACAAAAATAAAAGTTATGTCAGGTGTCCTTGTTTCTGTCCCTCTGCAAACCATGCACACATTTAGATTCTCATAACTGTCTGACAATAACAGGCTACTGGAGGATAATGGATTATGATTAAAAAGCTCTGAAGGGGTGAAAAAAATGCCTCGATCATTAAACAGAGTTCTGGGAAATATATTTCAGGGCAGAAACTCTCTTCTGATCACATTTTCATTGCAGTTGTTATCACCTGAGTTCCTTCTGCCTTGCCCATTCATGCACATTTTAAAAGTCAACATTCTGTTAGCCCAGGCTGTGTAAGAAAGACAGTGAGACAGAGAAGGTTGCATCGTTTCAGCAAGAACAGTGTGATGAGAAGAATAGTAGGTTTGGGAGATATCCTTACAGCTGCAACAAAATGAAAAAAAAAGGAGATGAATGAGCTATACTACAGAGAAGGAAAATAAAAAGCTAGGTAAGGAGGCCATTTCTGATTTCCTTCAAATGGTAAGTGTTATTATTAGAAGCAGAGTAGGCAGAGCACGTATCCCAAAAGAAAGAAACAATGTTCTTTAAGAAGAAATATATAACCAACAGGTAACAGGGATAATCAAGACAAGGAAAATACTCATAATAATCCTGTATCCACTCCGCTTTTATTAGAAGAGGGTTGCTTTGAACTGTAATTTGAACACAGAATTCAGAGAGACAGTTACCAGTAAATCTGGTACACTGGAGCTCTGCCTCATAACACAGAAAATTTCAAAGCATGTGTATAAATATTACCAATCTCCTCTGTGTGAGAGTCATGAATAAACAGGAAAAAAGATCACCACCTCCTCCCCCTCTCCACATAGCCCATTCCTCTGAACATCATTTCTTCAAAATCAATTGTGCCAAACCCAAGATATAAATGAACTTCGGTTTGCCTTTGCATTGCTCTTTGCAGTATGCCAGATTAGAGCAGAAGTAGGGCTGCAAACAATATTCTTTTAAGTGTTGCAGATGGAATGGGTAAGTTGCTGAAGTAGAATGAAAGGATATATCTCTTCAAGATTTAGGCTCAACTCTCCTGAAGATATTCTTTGGATTAGACAATAATTTGCATTTCAAACTTTTTCTTTTGAAAAGGAAATATCAACTGCAGAACAGCTGCTGCTGTAAAAAGAACACTTCATGATTTTGCATGGTCTCTTTTTCCATAGGTGAACAGGTTGAGATCCTTTAAAAATTGAGTTCTAACTGTTTTGTAAAGTATATACCTGCCTAGAAGCCTGCTGTATAATAATGTTTCTTTTCTACTCATAACTACGTAGCTTTTTAGGAAGAAAATATACCTTGCCTACCTTTTAAACTTGTAATTCTTCATTATTGCACTTATAGTTTGATATACATATCAACAGGTAGTGTTCACAGATGTTGTATAAATATCATTTTAATCCAGAAGTCAGTCCTGAAAAGACATTAAAAGCTAAAAAAGTTTTGATAAAAAGCAACATTTGCAGTGTTTTGTGCCCTAGTATTATTCCTGCCAATATGTAAGGCTAAAACGGGCCACCTATTACTTTAGAGATGTATCTAAAAAATCTCTCAAGCTGCCTGTAATAATCTCCATTATGTATAATGACCACTTTGATAATAGTCTTTAGAAGAGGTAATGGCCCTGCTGAATGGTTATTACCTGTCTGTTCATGCTGGAAGCAAGATGCAGAAGCCAAAGGGGACAGTGAAATGGTCCTTGTAGTGCAGTCTGAAGGAATAAGAAATATTTAAGAGAATGCAGGAAACAGACAAGCAAGCACCTTTGGTTTTAAAATTGTTTGCAGTGGTGCAGTGAGCCATTGTGAATTTGTGAAAAAAAGAAAGATATAAAATAATAATTAGTAATGGTCAAATTATAACTGCGAAAACTATTTGATTTTTGAGTGTCACGAACACTGTTAGAAAATAAAAGGTATCTGAATGCTAGATTGGTATGTTATAGAATGTTAAGTGCAGTTATAGTCCAGTTCTATACCATGCCACATGAGCAATATTACTTTACCTTAGAGAGACCTCTGCACAAATCAAAAGTTGTATCTTCCATACAACCTGTGTAAAAGCATCCCTATATACAAAAGTATGGCGTTATAAAACAGCAAGTCAGTCATGTCAGAACGGTAAGAACTCAGATTGACTTTCAAAACAGCAGAATTATCTTCTAAATGAAGCCTGAGCACAGAAAATCTACTGCCACAAAAACACCAGAACCTCAGCAATTTATGTTACCTGTGCCCAGGCTAGGTAATCAGCTCTACAAGTCTTAATTCTTCATCATTAAAATTATTAGTTCTTCCAAGATGAGATTACCTTTAAAACCTGCACCATGTTTAATAAAACCTGTCACTGATTTCAATTGTGACCTGTGGGATTTAAAGAAACTGCTTTTAACTAATAATTTCTTAATTAGGGAAAAGTGAAAACATGAATTACCTTATTCTGGTCTCAAGCTTAGAAATACACTGGAAATTATTTTACTCAATAAATGTCAGTTAAAGACATGCAATTAAAAAAAAAAAAAAAAGAAAGAAAAAACACCTGTCTACAAAAACTAAAAAAAACCAAAACACTATCCAAAATAACTCAGTTTAGCAAACAAAAAGAAAAGGTAAATTCTTGGTTCAAAATGCAAACCACCATGAATGGTGAGCGGTTTGTTCTCTGTAGTTTGAAATATGCCACTGAATAGTGGTATTTCAGGAACACAGTGCAAAGATATCTTTTTATCTTTTTTTTCTTTGTTTATATATTTACATATATTACATTTTCCTTAAAAACTGTGTTTCCATCCCTCAGCAGGTCGGTCTGTAAGAGGAAAATGTGAACCTTCAGAAAGAGGGATCTCATGCAGATCTGTGATTGTTTGAAATAGAGAATGTCTTTAGTAGAGATTAATTTTGTCAGCAGCTTTATGGGTTCAGGGAGACCCAGAAGTCCCAGTAAAATGTCTCATATGCCTTTGAATATCTTATTGCTTCATCCCTAAGGGTAATCAGGAAGGGATAAAGAAATGCCAGCTGCATGCACTTTTGTGATGCCTTATTGGTATTTCAGCATTGAATAGAAACACTCTACCACTTAAGGAGAAAGAATGACTATGGCTGACTAGGTAGGCACTGGCAGTCCTGGATGCAGCTGTGTTCAGGATTGAGTTGTACTGTGACTTGAAATGAAAAGACTAGTCTGCTTTGGTAGTGAGGTTATCCCCTGCCTTCCTTTTCTCCATTGTTATTACTTTTACCTGTTATCAATAACAGAAGAAAGAGGGCAAATTATGATCCAGACGTAATATTGAACAGGTGGTTAAGTTACTACTACAAACATCACCATGGAGTGTTTTCAATCCTCTTCTCCTATTTTGACGCCTCTTCTGGTAGTAAGTTGAATTCCAAAAGTTCTCTCTCACATCTAAAATAGTGTCCTTCACTTCAGTTTTAGAAGATGCCCATCCCAGTTCACCCACAACCCAGGAAGAATTCATTCTCATTACCTGTGTGAAAGCACTTTTTCTGACTCACCTCTCTACCTGAATGAATTTTTCTCTGGCTGAGAAGTCCATAAGCATTGAACGGATCTAAAAGTGTGACTCAGGACATCTTACATGTTGAAGAGCTGCTTAACTGAACGGGTTTGAATAGATTCTTCAAACACCATTAGAACCCTGTGTCATGAGAGTTGTATGACAAAATAACAACAATAAAAATACAAACAACACAATAAGGGCTTATACCACATAAGTGATTCCAGAATAAGAAATTATTTCAAAAAGAACCACATTCAATATCAGGAAGAAGCAACAGCTTGCACCAGCAAGAAAAAAAAAAAAAGGACTACCCTGGTGTTTCATCAATTTACACTTGCTGGTCAGTTCACCTGAATTTAATCATGGAGAACATTCTAGTGATTCTCAGTAAGGTACAATATAAACAAATGACTAGATAACATCTGAAAACACTAATGCTGAAGATCACAGGCAACTTCATTCAATTACAACCCAGAAAAATATCAATGTGGAACCAGCTTGAAATTGTACAGCCTTGGCAAATAATTAATGCTGCTAAATAGAAAATGAAATCCCTATTATTAGTACTGCCACTCAAAAAAAATGTTCTCACAGAAAAAATTCCAAGGGATTATAGAAGCAAGTTGAAACGTGGAATGGCTGTAGTAATTTTCTGATGGTCTGTATCTTATCTGGAAAGAGACTTTTACAGAAGTAATAGAGAGTGTTTCAGGGCAAAATACAGAACTTTATAAAATACAGTCACAAAAGACTGCCTTTCATTTGCTGCCTCATCACTATAGTTTATGAACTGTTCAGGCTTTTTCTCATGAAATTTGGTAATATATATGACTTGCATATGAAAATTCATTTGTGTTTATATTATCCATTAAATGCGCTGTGGATATTGGCATCTATGTAAATTTTCTTAACAACTCTAAAATCTTTGCCTTAGTAATAGCCTCTAGCACTCATTTTAGCTGGGCAATTAGGTGTTTGCTAAAGGAGAAAAAAAATTTAATTCCTATATCATTTATAAATATGGCAATTCTTTAGATATAATTCAATTATCATACAGTCATTGAATTGTTGAATGGTTGGAGTTGGAAGAGACTTTTAGAGGTCATCTAGTCAAACTCCCTGCTGCAAGCAGGGATTTCTTTAACTGGATCAGGTTGTTCAAAGCCCCATCCAGTCTGACCTTTAATGTTTCCAGGGATAGAACACTCACCACCTCTCTGGGCAACCTGTTTCTTTTGATACTGACAGTCAGATTGCCTCAGATATCCATGAAGAGAAATTATCCTTGAGGAGAATATAAAACACTTACAAGTGTCCTTTCAAACTTTAATCTGAAATCTGAAATAAAATCTGAAGAAATCTGAAAGAAAAACAAATCCATGATAATTCAAAAAAAGATAAGGCTATAAATACAGATGAATAAGTAAATATCCAAACTGTATTATATTACAGAATAACTTGTGAAAATGAAATAATTTTTCTTTTTTTTTTAAAGAAAAGACATTTCTTTTGGTGTATTAAAGCTGTAAGTCACAAGTGTTAAAAATCCTGCTTAGAAATTTATGAAGTAGACTAGAATGGCTTTCTGTCATTACTTTTTAATGACAATTTTGCTTTTTATAAAAAAGCACAATTAAGAAAAAGTATTTTCATGTTAGGTAAAGAGTTTGTTGGGTTTTTTGTGTTTGGGTCTTGTGGGGGGTTTTTTGGTTATTTGGTTTTTGGGTGTTTTGGGTTTTGTTTTTTGTTTTTTTGAATGTGTTTATCTTCAGGAAAAAAAAAAATCTTTTGTAACATTTCTTACTTATACAGATTCTGATGGAATTTCCCAAGCACTTTAGAGGGTCAGGTTTATATCATTGCATGGCCACAGGCCTCATTGGACATGTTGTACCTGGCTTCATGGTTCAGTCAATTGTAATACTGGGATAATAGTGCTTCGCTGTTTTGCGGACTTCTCTGGCCTTTAAAGACTGCAGTGTCCTTCTATGCTATAACAACAGCAGCTAGACACTTATCGCTTCCAAGACACAAGGATATCATCAGGATGTCAAGATTCCCGTTTGCCCCCAGGTTCCCTAGTTACCATGCAGTATAAGCATTTCTTACCCTGGGTTGCTGGAGAATAAGCCAGATATGCTCCTGAGGAGAGAAAATGGGGCACAGAAGGTTGAGTGACTACAAATTCTGCCCCTTAAGGGTTTCCTGCATACCTCTGATTCAGGTTTACTGCTCTCCTGGCTCCATCTGTAGTCCCTCACACTCATTTGTGACCTTGTTGTGGCCTTCCAGTCTCTGGAGGGGAACTACAGGAAAGCTGGTGAGGGACTTTTTAGGAGGCCAGATAGTGACAGAACCAGGAAAAATGGATGCAAACTAGAGGAGGGTAGATTAGACACTAGGAGGAAGTTCTTCACTGTTAGTGTGGTGAGACAGTGGAACAGGATGCCCAGAGAGGTTGTGGAAGCCCCATCCCTGGAAGCTTTTAAGGGCAGGCTTGATGGGACCCTGGGCAACCTGATTTAGTGGATGGTGCCCCTGCTAGGCAGGGGCGTTGGAACTAGATGATCTTTAAGGTCCCTTCCAGCTCTGGAAATTCTATGATTCTATGATTAATGGCAGAGCACACTTAGCAGCTGGCTGTTTGGTGCTTGAAAAACTCCAGACTTTTCACCACTCTATTTTTCACAGATGAAAACAACAGATTATTATCAGGTGGCAAAGAACCGAAAGTTCCAGAAATATATTTGTTTCACACAATCAGTACATGAGTCAAAGTCAAGCTGACAGGATGGCATGCTCCAAGATCTGTCCCTCCACATTTGCTACTGCTTGCTATTTGCTTTATTATTTATTCTCATGTTTATGGAACATTTCTGTTAACCTTCTTTGAGGTACTAAAGTATTAAAACCACAGAATCACAGAATACTTGAGACTGGAAAGGACCTCTAGAGGTCAGATGCCCCAATCCCTTACACATGCAGGACAACCTAGTGCTAGATACTTTTCTCCATGACCAGTCACCCAGGGCTATGTCTACTCCCAAAAAGTGGGTACCAAAATATGCAGACTTTATAGAACACACTTGTAGAATATTTGGGTTCTAAAGGACACAGGAGTGTCCTTAGAATAACACGAGGTATGGCTATAACACTATATGTGTTTGTGCATGTAAAAAACATTGCTGAAGTGTAAAAAATCTAAAGTTTCTATTCAGTTAATGAAACAAACTAACTCACTTCTCTGCAAAATTTAAAAATAGCTACTGAAGTCCAAAAAAGTTTTTCTTTTAGACACAAAAATCATCATTCTTAGCAACACTGGAATGAGCAGATATGTTACCAGGTAAGTGCAAAAACAGTTCAGTTTGGATGGTGTGATTACTGCTTTGGAATGGAGAATTAGTGAGGTATGACATGATCTCTGTCAGCTTTGCCTGGAGCAAACGACATGAAACAACCAACTGTGGTGGGTTTAAAGGCTCTTCCCAGACCCCACACATGGCAGTTAAAGGAAAGACTGGATTGGAAGTTAAAAACTAAAAACTGCTTTAATAATAATAACAGCAGATATAAATGAAACAAGTATAAACATATACAGGACCCAAAATACTGAACCGTCTCGATGCCAGCACAGCAGCTTCCCTGAGTCCCCGGTAGCAGCTCCCAGTCCAAGAAACTAGCACGTGTGTCTCAGAGAGCAGAAGCAGGCAGCAACGCAGAAAACAGCATCCAAAACCACAGCAGAGGGAGAAGAGGAGCAGGGCTTCCTCGTGGTCCAGTCAACAAAAGTCCCACGGAGAAACCCAACATTCTCCCGGCTTCCCCCGCCCTGGGGGGGTGGTTTGCAGTGTCCTTGAGTCAGGAATCTCAGGTTTCTTAAAGGGACAGTCCAGGCAAGGTGTGTGTGGGGGGGGGGAAACTGACACGACCCTATGCACGTGGTCATGGAATACTTTTTAGAAAACACAGTTACTGAACAGAATTAATTCTGTTCTAACCCAACCATAACACCAACAAAGAATCAGGCTAAATTAAGGTACTTTTAAATGGTGTTCCTAGGTAATGAGAACAGGAAAGGAAAGCAGGCAAAAAAGCAGCAATAACTATCTACTAACATATAGAATATACTTTCTGGACCTAAATAAATACATTTGAACAGATTTTATGCTAAAGTTATCAATTTCAAATGACAATAAAGCATTAAAGAATTTTTTTCATTGGTAGTCACATAAATTTTAAATGATATTTGATGTTCATAGAGCGTAGAAAAATAAAACACGTTTCTAAAGTCAGGGAAAATGGCACTGTAAAGTCAAGCTTGATTCTTACAAATAAGGGTCAAAAGTTTATTTGGTGAAAAGACACTATCTATTCTCTTGGCTGGACACATAAGTTAATTTCAGATCTTAATAGAAAGGTTGCAGAGTGTCTTTGAAATCACAAAACAAGAATGAACAGAAAAAATACAAAATGGCAGTTCTGTGTTCAAAGAATAACATTCTTATTCTCTCTTTCCTTTTCTCTTGCTTTTTAAATTCCAGATCATATAGGCTCTTTTAATTCAGCCTGATCAATGTAATGCATGAATTTGTTTCTTGTCTACTTTTTCCTCTTTTTTTTGGCAGCAACAAAGAATTACTGTAATGAAATAATTTCTGGCTGGCATGGTGCCCAGTGAACTTGGGGAAACTATTGCGACTGGTTTACATTCATTCCTCACAATCTGAATACAAAGTCCTAGGATGATAATTTATTTCTCCTGCAGTTTTACGGCATCTTAATTGCCTGGAATGTCTTACCTGATGACAATTTGTATTGTTATGTTTCCATAAATGATGCAAAATCCCATAAAACTTTGGGGAAACTCTACATCACATCTTTATCTAGATTTCTCAGTGAAGACATTTGGGTTTGCTTGAAATAATTTTATTCATTTAGTTGCACAAAAACACCCCCCTCTTAGCAGGTATTACTGGAAAACACGTTTGGGTTTTCTGGCTATTATTAAACGTGGCAAAGAAATATTTTTTTTTTTTTTCCAGTGTACTAAGTAAAGAAAAAAACAAAGGTGCTTGCACATTTAGGAAAGAGACATGTTTCATTTTAAATCTTGTTACAGAAGATTGTCTATTTCATTTACTGCCTAACTATCAAAAGTTGAAATATCAAGCATAGGAGAAGCATTTGACAAAAATATAGAAATAATGTAAACAGTAACTGCATTTCTGTTTGGTGATATATCGCCTATCTTTCCAGCTGTCAGTAGGCATTTCCAGAGCACCCATCATCTTCATGTAGAACAAAGTCTATGCTCATCTTCATTATCATGAAACTCTGTTAATAGTTATTTTAATATTTATTAACTCTGTTAACAATATATTATTTGGTTAAGTGTGGCTAATTACTGATCTCACATTTAGATTTAAGGCAACAGTAAGTCCAATATGAAAGTATCCTCAGTGATACTGAAATTAAAATGGGAAAAACTGTGGCTTCTTAGTACAGGATCAATAATGTAACCTCTCTTCATCAGAAGAAATTCTAACCAGGAAACAGCACATGTGTTCTGACGTACAACAGGAAAATGATACAACCTTTTGGTGCCAATTTAATCTAAACTGAGTACTATTCATCTCAGCAGAGCTCTGACATTCGGAGTTATGCCCACTGGTGTGAACCTGCAGTAACTTCTTTGAAATCAATGGGACAGTCCTGGATTTATGCCAGTGTAATGAAGACAAGGATGTGGCCCAGAATTTTGACAGAAGCTCCAAATATTTCCCCTGAGATCATTCATGAACACCAAAAACGAATCTCAAACAGAAAACTTTCATGAAATCTTTTCAATACAGGCATGGAAACTAGACAAAACAAACAACCAAGATATGTGTAAACCAGTAAAAGCCATGATTGTTCTGTCCCTTCCCTGCTCACTCATTTGCCACTATGAAACTTGATACCAGGGCACAATACCAATTTATCTTTGATTAGATAAAACTAAACTTCTGGAATCCATTCTGAGAGGACAAAAAGGAGTGAGCTTCTTCCTGGCTCCCCTGCTCACAACCACTCAGGAAAATAGGCTTACCCACTTCTATGAATGATCCAATAACCTAAGCGCTTTTCTTCTTTTGACTGAGTGGGGACAGCAGAACTACTACTATTCATGCAGGTACACACCAAGAAGACCCCATCTGCAGGAGGAAGAATGAGAAAGATTGACATTTAAGAGTCTATTTCCAACCAGACAGTAACAACAGCAATTTCTGCATTTACTGTAGCAATATATGTATCCAAGAGCTACTACATTCTCAAATTTAATTACTTGCAATAAAAGCCCTAAGTATGGCAAAAATTTAGATGCAATGTGACCACTTGGCATCTTCCCAGACATATGACCGTTCACTGCAGTTCTCAAATTCTTCTTTCGCCTCACCAGGGCTCCACTGCCCATATTGCCCATTCTTACACTAGCAAAGGTCCATTTTGCTGAAGACCTCACTTGAAAGTGACATAGATATCTCTGTTCTAGGCCATGCTCCAAAAAGAAACAGCCTGGGTTTCAAATTGTCTTTTTTTTTTTTTTGGAACTACACAAATTCCATTCCAGATCTGAGTGCTCTTTAACATCCTACCTCTTTTTTTCACAGAGGATATCCAATTTCTCCTGACATCATAAATTCTCAGCACTTTATTCAATTCTCCAAAGACAGCAAAGAAAAGATACAAAATTGAAAACTTGTTCCAATTCTCAAGTGCTTGTAGTATTTTCAGGGCTGCCGAATAATTTACTAGTGTCGTGGGTGGAGGCTGGGAACAACCATCGACCCCAGGCAGACGTTATTACCCCCTTTTCCCCCCCCCCAACCGGAAGAGATAGGGAACAATAAGGGCAGAGAGGCTTCTGGATTGGAAAGTAAAACTAAAACTACTTTAATAATAATAGCAATGTTAAATNCTAACCCAAACCAGGACATTTTAACCCAAACCAGGACAACTACCATTCTTATTTTATCTCCAGACATAAAAATAACTTGGACACATTTACAAGATTCATTTATTGGTATTCAGCATCATTTTATAAAATGTCTGTCAATGACATAATTGTGTGCAGTTTGAATAATTTTGCCAATTGGGTTACAGAGGTGTAATTGAAAAAATATCCAATTGAATAATTATTTAGGAAATGCAATGTACTGAGTTAATACTGGTTATCAAAGAGTAAGTCTATCTAGACATCTAGATATCTAGATATGTCAACAGTAATTCCCTGTTTTCTTTGCCTGATAATACACTATTGCTGGAATCCACTAGACTATCTTGACATAACTTCTTCCATCACTTTTCACCGCACTTGTTGACATCTCATTGATGAGTAGATATGTTCAGGTAGTTTTGTCAGTCATTAACTAATTTGCCAAAAAGTCTAATTATGTGAGTCATTAGCCCTACTCATTGTAATGGGATTTAAACAGTATTTTGTTAAAACACTTGACTGTTAAACCAATGTTAACTTCAGTTTTTCATCACAGATGAAAATTGATTATTTACGAAGAAATATCATACGTGCCTCTAGCCTACACTTCAAGTCGCACTTGGAACATGACAATAGTAACAGAAGGAATAGAAGAGTCATGACCTAACACTAGGCTAACAGAGAGAATTAAAGACTACTGATTTCCCATCAGATAACTGATCTAATATTCCATAAACAGCAGAAGTTCATGGTTTTGTCTTCAATATCTTGTGTGTACAGGACAGCTAGCATATGCATATGCTGTAAAATGATGATTACAGATAAGTAATCATTCATTAAGTTTTGGCCTCCTTGAACATCAGCCTCTGTTTAGTAAGCAACTACCAGGAAGAAACTCTTCTTTTCAATTCTTTCTACTACAAACTTCAGATAACATATCCAGAAAGCATTTCACTGATGAAGTCCAGTGAACTGTAGTGAGCAATGGGCCCCATCTTATTAACTGTGAACTCCAAATAATGTAAATAAAACAGTATGTAGAAGTCCCAGCTCTTCTTCAGTATTATTACACACATTATCAGAACCAAGAATGACTGATGAATTTAACTCCTTCTTGCTTTTTGCAGTTTTGATTTCAAAATACCTTTAGCATTAACAATAAAATAAAAAGAAATGTTGCCAAAGTAGAAAGGGAAATATTTTTGTCAGTGAAGGCAACAGAGACATAAACAAGAAAGTGCTGAAAAGTTGTCCTATACTGTAACTATGCTTGCTATAGGCCAACTCCAGATGTGTTTTGCTTCTATTGTATAGAATCAGAATCACAGAACCATAGAATTGCCAGAGTTGGAAGGGAAATTAAAGATCATCTAGTTCCAACCCCCCTGCCTGGCAGGGACACCATCCACTAGATCAGGTTACCCAGGGCTCTGTCCAGCCTTGTCTTAAAAGCTTCCAGGGATGGGGCTTCCACAACCTCTCTGGGCAACCTGTTCCACTGTCTAACTACACTAACAGTGAACTTCCTCCTAAAGTCTAAATCTACTCTCCTCTACCTTACACCCATTTTACCTGGTTCTGTCACTACCTGACCTCCTAAAGAGTCCCTCACCAGCTTTCTTGTAGGCACCCTTCAGATACTGGAAGGCCACAATAAGGTCTCCTCAGAGCCTTCTCCTCTGCAGACTGAATAACCCCAACTCTCTCAGTCTGTCCTTGTAGGAGAGGTGCTCCAGTCCTCTCATCATTCTCATGGCCCTTCTCTGGACTCACTCCAGCACATCAATATCCCTCTTGTAATAGGGGCTCCAGAACCGGACGCAATATTCCAGGTGGGGTCCCACAAGAGCAGAGTAGAGGGGGAGAATCACTTCCCTTGACCTGCTGGCCATGCTCCTCTTGATGCAGCCCAGGATAAGGCTGGCCTGCTGGGCTGCAAGTGCACACTGGCTGCTCATGTTGAGCTTGTCATCCACCAACACCCCCGAGTCTCTTTCCTCAGGTCTGCTCTCAAGCCAGTC
Source organism: Galbula dea (assembly GCA_013399015.1). Taxonomy (NCBI): domain Eukaryota; kingdom Metazoa; phylum Chordata; class Aves; order Piciformes; family Galbulidae; genus Galbula; species Galbula dea. The sequence continues at coordinate 27,209 of VWZX01008001.1, forward strand.
TTCACCCAGCCTATATCCGTGTTTGTGGTTGCCCTGCCCCAGATGTAGGACTTTGCACTTGGTCTTGTATAGCTTCTTCAGGAGATAATTCCCCACTTATCTGCCTTGTACAATTAGGAAAAGACAACAGTCAACATCAGTCCTCCTGAAGGCTTAACAAGGAGACCTAGGGGAATATTATGGAGAATCATGCCAAAAATGTGTAATTATTTCCCATTTAAAGCATGACCTTTGTCCATGGGGCAGACAAAAAAGGCCAGAAAAGCTAGAGAATTAGCTATCTTAGATGAATTTTTCTTCATTGTATCATATATATCATTTTCTTTATCATATCATAGTTTCCTTGAGAAGACTGGAAAAAAAGTCATGGGAGCACTCTAAAGAATCTCCCTTAAGACCCCAAATTCAAACTGCAAATATGTCCCTAGAACTCAACACAAGTGAGAATTCATGGAGACTGAAAGCGTTGTCCTAACAGCTCTTGACAGTGTAAACAGGGTATCTGCCACAGCGTGGTGTTAGTGAACCCATCACACAAGAACTATGAAGCAGAAGATAATTTGCAGCTAAGGGAAGAAATATTTTACTGATCATAGTTGTCTCCTCTGGAGGAGGTTTCCAGGATAATGGAAATGGACTTGTTGGCACCAAAGGAATTAAGAAGTGTAGGGAAGGCAAGGTGGTAAAAATGTCATTACAATCTACAGAATCTTCTTTCTCTATAGGCAAAAAATCTTTAGTCGCAGTCTTCAGATATGCAGAATATGAGCAATTACTGTAGTGAGTTACTTCTACAAACATTAACAATGTTCCATTCAGAAGACTCAAATCAACTTCTTTTTATAGTATTCAGATAATTTAAAAAAAATAAAGCACTCACTTAGCATTAGAAACTAACACTATCTACCTAAAGTTAAGGACACACACTGTTTACACACTATTCCCAATATATTTTTTTTCTGTTCTACCCAAGAGCAGTGGTTCAATGGAACTACATGAAATATTTTTCAAAGTCCTAGCCATCGATTCTTTTATGTTTTCAGACTGTTATGATATCTGATGAAGATCAGGACAATGGTACTCTTAAAAATCAAGTTAATATAGGACATTTGTAGGAGATTAAGAGATTAATCTAAAACCCATAAAAGGCTTATGTGTCTGAACTGCTTAGAAAGTAACTGCTTTATTAAAGCATCTCTCTAACTTTATATTCTACATCACACCCATGACCTCACTTCTGATTAACCAGTAAAAAAATAAATTTTTAATGCTATAAATTAGTAACTGTAATAATAATACTAGGACTGAATCCAAATATTAATAGTAAATTACTGCCTCTTTCTTCAATTCTTTTCCCCAACTAAACAAAAAATATTCTGAATGCAGGAAAGAACTGCAAGAAATAGGATAAAATATACTTAAAAGTAATGCATAGAGAGCTACTCCATGCACAAAACCTTTCCTGATGCTTGTTGTTTCTTTGGTTTTCTTTAGTTGCCTGGACATGAGCCAGCGAGGAAGAATAAAATACTTCAGAAAGAAAGAGAGACAGAGAGAGAGAAATTGTCTGTGTGCTTTTTGGGTTGGGTTGTATGTGTAGGCACATGTGTGTGTATGCGTGTTTGTCATAACTAAGGCTCCATTCCAATCAGCAGAACCAGAATTTCAGCCTAACCTTTGGATATCAGATGATCATCATGATTCCTACTGCCGCTTTGCTCTCCATGACAAAGCATGCATAGCATATGCAACCAAGCCAAAATCAGCAGCATCCTGATGTCCCTCTCTAAATGTTTCCCCATTATCTCCCACTTGTCTTAATAGCTAATATAGTTCCTACAGCTGCTATATCATATTAGGTCAGAGCAATGAAAACGAATGCCATTTTCTTGATGGCTTATGCAGAATTGTTGTAATTTGAATCAAGTCTCCCTAGCTTCTTTCTTTCTTTCTCTCCTATTTTTTTCTGCCCTGCATACTGAATATATTGGGGCCCTGGCGAGCTGCCATTCTAACTGCACATTAGAAATGGTAGAGTTTTCCTCTATCTGATTCTCTAAAATGAGTTCACCAAAAGGTGCAGACCCAGCACATTTGTGGTTTTTCCTATAAATTACTTTAACACTGTGTCCAATCATATATATAATTTCAGATTTTCAATTTCAACTCACTGCTGTGTCAGCACAGTCTCCACTGATATGTCTAACGTATTTAGCTTAAAATGAAACGGGTGGCATTTCATTACCAGGAAGATAATATTTTTGAATATGTTTGCTGCATGGCAGGATCCATCATTATTCTGCCATTTTATGTTCAGAGTGTGTAATAGCTTTTTAATGCTTTGATGTATTTTATTTATATATGTAATATTTTTCTAATATCATGGGGTAGTTTAACTCATTGGACACATTATAAAATCTTAACTGAATGCTTTTAAATATTATTTAGGGAGGAAAGGCTTAACAAATTGCCAATATTTTGTTTGAAATTCAATAAAGCAGTTGAAACACTGAAAAATCATCTCATTCTCACTTCTTCCCATTGCTCCTCAGCTCCTTCTGACACTCAAAACGCTTTGAGAAAAAAAAAAAAAAGGGAAAGAAAATCCCACAGTCCCCTGAGACACTCAAGCTGTCAGCATGAAGGTAAATACCACAGGAAATCTTGAACGTGCCCAACTGTGAATGACAGAAGCCCTCTTATTGGAGGAAGCTTTTGACAGGCCTGAAATCCATGATACTTGGTATCTCAGTCTTTTGACCAAAGTCACAGAATTTTAAAACTACTATATTTCTTCAGAGTTGTTTTTGGTGGGGTCAGGGGTTTTTTGCTTGCAGGGAAATGATACTACGTATGTACATTAAAGTAATGCCACAGCTAAAAACATTCCAGGCAAACAAGTAAATAGTAAACAGCATTTCTTGATATTAGCAGCAAACATTAAAATGAGCTGTGTTAACTGTTTCTTGCACTGGACTAGTCCTGTTACACTCTGCATGCAATTGAATAAGAATGCTGTTCGCTTAAGTGAAAGTTGTTGCATGACAGTGTATGATGTTAGTTATGACCCTGTATATCCAATTTTTTAAAAATCATGTTCTTTTTGCCTTTCCCTTTTAAATCATTTAAATAGATATTTACTTTTCCAACAGTTTCTGTTTATTCACAGAAGAGACCTGATCCCAGATGGAAAACATCTTTTTCCTTAAGCTATTTCAGCTGCACTCTTCAAAGAGGGTGAAATGCATTGTTATGCTTCTTACAGCAAAGGCAAGGTACAAACAAGTTAAATTCAGCCTTCTCAAGTAGGGCTTCTTAAAATTAAGTACTTAAACTTTATATGATTTTATGTTTTCCAGTAATACTAAAGCATCTTTTAGTCTTCCTAAAGCTGGCTAGACATTCCTGAAAATAAGGTTACTTTTTTAGATGTCTAAATACAAAGCTAGGGTCCTTTCTTTGCATTTTATGGCCAAAGGCCTTAGTCATCAAAGGCACTTAGGCATTTAAGTTTTGTTGAAACATGAAAGCATCTGAGACTTGAAAATTTTGCACAATCTGATTTTGGCCATGAGGTGATTAATAGCAGATGTCAAAGGACAGCATTTTATTTTATCTTATTTTTCTGCTTGTTCAGACAGAATATCAAGGAGTTTTTTAGGAAAAGCAGCAAATTTTTATAGGAACAAGCTGATTTCAATTAACTAGCAGAAATACTTAAAATGGGAGGAAGGAAACAAAAAAAAAAAAGCATAACTGATAATTCCCAAGAAGAAGAAGAAATTTATAACAACACATTGTTTGTCTGTCTAGTGGGAATTTGGGCTGAGAAATGAGACTATGAAAGGAGCTCTATGGTTCCCTACAAAAAGATATTGGAAAATAAAACATATTCTAGATAAGTCTTTTTTATTTATTGTTGGGGATTAGTTTCTTCTTGTAAGTTTTTCCCCCTGTGACAAGCCACGGGAATAATTTATATCTAAAACATAACAGATAGCTTTATAACAGTTCCTTCTCCCATATTCTCAAATAGTTGTTTTATCAAGGTAGCAGGTGCAACCCTCTTTCTCCACCATTCACAACATGCTTTCTCCTTCTTACTGGTTTTTGCAGACCACTTCTCCATCCTCTAGCACAACATATTAAATTAGATTTTTCAAGGTAATTTTCTAGGTACTGGTGTCCAAGCATGTGCTAGCAAACAGATCCAGTATAGTTAATGTGAAGACACCTATTTCCCATATTATTCATAAGTATAACTTTTCCAAGAATTATTCTAGAAATGCCCTACTGATGAGATTTTTGAAGTTATGTTCTGACTGGATATCACACAGCTGCAATGCCAAAGAAAAAACATTACACCGAAAGTCTTACAGTTTGCTAGGTTAGCATACATAAATAAGAACTAAGTCAGAGCCTCCTCAACAATTAGCATCAACAGGGAGACAACTGTCTGATTCTAGATTCAGACTCCAATTCTTCTCAGTAAATTTGGACAGTAGTCCAAATTTTTTGAAGGTTCAGGTTTTGACTTTATAACCAGTCACACAGAGTAGTCGAGTCTTGATGCAAATGTGAGGGTGTTTACTGCCTGCCGCACACTTTCATAAAGAGTTCAAAGAGTTGCACCTTTGATCTGTAGTTCAGTTTCTCCTTTGCAAGCTAATGGTAAAAAGACACACTCACTGAAATTGCAAATCACACAAACTAAAATATTGACAACCTTCAAGTCAGTTAACCCCACAGCACATACATCTCTGAAATAAGGCAGTACTTCATTGAAGTAACCCAGCTCTGAAACTGAATATATTCAACTACATGTATCTTTGTTTAGAAGCTACCCTCACTCAGAACCTGCTCTTCTTTAGTAGTTGTACCATTACCCTGGAAGACTCCAGGAAAAGCAATTTAACCTAATAGAAGCTGCTCTTCCTTTAAAGATGCAGAAAAAAATAATTAAATATTCAAGAACCTTGGACTTGAAATGAAGATGCATGGCATATGTAAATCAATCCACACATCCCAGTATCTTTTCCAACTCATTTTAACTGTTCTGTAGAGTGTTGTTCCATGTACTATATGCTAACACTGGAAGAAATGCAATGTATCCCAAAAAACTACTGCAAAAATGCTGTAAGTTCTTCCACTCTTTAAATTGGAACAACATATATGAGCAAAATTTTAAGTTGACTCATCAAAAGACAATGTGCTCACCCAGCAATAAAATGGAGCCATCCTTAACTAGTTCTTATATTATGTTGAGCATATAGCTTGTCCCACATTCTGAAAGAAATTCGGCAGGAATTACAGCTGTCAAGATCTTGAGTGTTCTGGGTCTCTGTCCCTCCATCAAAAGGAGTTTGTCTACCTGATCTGCATTTGTGTATCTTATGTCAGAGCCTTCATCAACAGTTGAGGAGATGTGGTACCACATGCACAGAAATATCTGGCCTCATATTGAATAAAGGGTACGTTTTCTAAGCTAATTTTCTTACAAACAGCACAAAGTGATGATTATGCAGGTTGGTAAGAATTCTGATATAATTAGTGTCGTACACTCTTCATTTAAATTTCAGGACAGAACTGAGCCTAGTTAGTGAAAACACAAAGGGTAACAGACTGATTATCCAAAATATTATTTCCAGGTACTGAGCTCTTTACCACATCGTGTGATTTTTTTATGGTTGTGCAAATACAATAGAATAGAATAGTTTGGTTGGAAGGGACTTACAACAATCATCTAGACCAACTGTAGTCAAACAGCTACCTTAAAGTAACAATTAAGCACAGCCTAATACAAGGTGGACGAACTTGTTAATTACAGCAATCCCAGTCCTGCAGAGAAACTATGGATATTGTCGATGTGTCACACCTCTCTGATACTTCTGTTGCCCACTAAGGTGGCCATTCTGAGGGTTAGTCAAACCAGACACTGAATATTCCAGTTGTTAGGAAAATATAAAAGCTGCTAATTCTCAAGTAAATTCAGGCTCTGTGCTACAGAAAAATCTTGTAAGTGGTGACAACATTTAAAAAAAAAATTAATCCATACAGTGCAACCAACACATGTAACTTAAATTTCCACCTACCTCACTCAGCAAGATTCTGGATATTAGACACTTATTTTTAAGGTCAACTAAGCAGCTGCAACTCTCACTGAAAGTTAACAGAAATTAGAGGAGCTAAGTCTTTCTCTAAATTGTCCCATAAGATATAATCTCTACTGAGGTAGCATACAATCCACAACTACTCTGAATGGACTAAGCAGACAGAGAAATAGAGCAACAATCTATTCCTCTGGTATCAAAACTTATAAATGAGGACAAACTACCTTTTTCTCCAAACCTAAGACTACTTTCTTTAAATTTGGTATTTTTGTTTTCCTGACTTCTTAAGCCAGAAGATATGCAGGAATCCAAACTCTGAACTTCCAGAACCTTCAGCTAGTGACACTACAAGCCATAATACTATGGAAATAATGCAACTTCTTGCTATTTTTTTTCTGACCTGTCCACAGCGATGTGGTTAAGTGCAAACTACTCTGCACTCATGAGACCCCACCTGGAATATTGCGTCCGGTTCTGGAGCCCCTATTACAAGAGGAATATTGATGTGCTGGAGTGAGTCCAGAGAAGGGCCATGAGAATGATGAGAGGACTGGAGCACCTCTCCTACAAGGACAGACTGAGAGAGTTGGGGTTATTCAGTCTGCAGAGGAGAAGGCTCTGAGGAGACCTTATTGTGGCCTTCCAGTATCTGAAGGGTGCCTACAAGAAAGCTGGTGAGGGACTCTTTAGGAGGTCAGGTAGTGACAGAACCAGGGGAAACGGGTGTAAGGTAGAGGAGGGTAATTTAGACATTAGGAGGAAGTTCTTCACTGTTAGTGTAATTAGACAGTGGAACAGGTTGCCCAGAGAGGTTGTGGAAGCCCCATCCCTGGAAGTTTTTAAGACAAGGCTGGACAGGGCCCTGGGTAACCTGATCTAGTGGATGGTGTCCCTGCCAGGCAGGGGGGTTGGAACTAGATGATCTTTAATTTCCCTTCCAACTCTGGCAATTCTATGGTTCTATGATTCTATGAAATGGTCTTGCTGTCCCTCCTTAATTTCACATATCAAATCCCACTATACTAAAAAGAAAACTAAACAAAAAAACCCCCTACAAACAAAAAAAAAAAATCCCAAACCAAAAACACCCAAAATGGGGTGTATGTATTTTAAACTTGTGGGTCCTTTCCTAGTTTCAGTGCCTATGACAGTGAAACTGTTCACAGAACTTGAAAAACAGCTCCTCATCCAGTTTCTTTGTTTTATTTTTATTTTCATATTTATAAACTTTATTGGTAAATTTGTAAAGAAGGCCTACTCAGCCAGCCATTCACGGTCCAGGAGGTTCCACCAGTGCATTGATGATAACTTCTTGATCCAAAAGGTGGATGAGTCAACTATGAGGGCAGCACTGCTGGACCTGATGCTCACTAACAAGGGAGGTCAGGTTGAAAAGGTAGAGGTTGAGGGAAACCTTGGTTGCAACGCTCATGAGATGGTAGGCTTCAAGACCTTGAGTGGTAGAAACAGGATTCCAAGTTGGATTACAACCTTAGACTTCAGTAAGTCCAAATTTGATCTTTTCAAGAAATTGCGAGGGGAAATCTCATGGGACAGGGAACTGGAAGATAAAGGGGCCCAAGATAATTGGTTAACATGCAAGGACCACTTCTTCCAAGCTCAAGATCAGAGCATCCCAACAGGTAGAAAATTGAGGGAGGGAGGCAGGAGACTGGCATGGTTAAGTAGGGAACAGCTGGACAAACTCAAGTGGAGGAAGAGTCTACAGACCATGGAAGAAGGGGCTGGCCACATGGCAAGAGTACAAGACTGTTGAGGCAACTAGGATAGCTAAGGCCTTTCTGGAATTAAACCCTGCAAGGGAGATAAAGGACAAGAGGAAGGGCTTCTTCAAATACATTGCTCAAAAAACTAACACTAGAGGCAATGTAGGCCCACTGCTGAATGAGGTGGGTGTCTTGGTGACAGATGATCTAAAGAAGGTGGAGTTACTGAATAACTTCTTTGTCTTTCTCTATACTGTTAGAGACAGTGCTCTAACATGTCTGTGCCCCAGATGATGTTAGGATATTGGAGGAGTTTTCCAAGCAGAGGAGAACTGGGTTAGGCAGTGATTAAGCCATCTAGACATCCATAAACCCATGAGTCCTGAGGGGATGCACCCGCAGGTGGGTGCTGATGGAGCTGGCAGAAGTCGTTGCCAGGCCACTCTCCATCACCTCTGGTAAGTCCTGGGGAACAGGAGAGGTGCCTGGGGAAGGCAAACATCACTCCAGTCTTCAAAAAGGGCAAGAAGGAGCAGTCAGGTAAATCTAGATGGGTCAGCCTCACCTCCACCCCTGGAAAGGCAATGGAACACATTATCCTTGACTCTGTCTCTAGGCATTTCAAGGATAAGGGGGTCATTAGGAGCAGTCAGCATGGGTTTACCAAGGGGAAGTCATGTTTGATCAACCTGATAGCATTTGATGAGGACATAACCAGGTGGAGAGATGATGGAAGAGCAGTGGATGTGGTTTATCTTGATTTCAGTAAACCCTTTGACACTGTCTCCCACAGCATCCTTGCAACTAAACTGAGGAAGTGTGGTCTGGCTGATTGGGCAGTGAGATGGATTGTGAACTAATCGAAAGACAGAAGTCAGAGGGTCGTGGTCAGTGGGTTGGAGTGTAGTTGGAGGCCTGTGTCTAGTGGAGTCCCTCAGGTGTCAGTACTGGGACCAGTACTTTTCAATCTATTCATTAACGGCGTGGATGAGGGAACAGAGTGTGCTCTCAGCAAGTTTGCTGATGACACTAAACTGGGTGGAGTGGCTGACACACCGGAGGGTTGTGCTGCCATTCAGCGAGACTTAGACAGTCTGGAGAGTTGGGCAGGGAGAAACTGAATGTAATTCCACAAGGCCAAGTGTTGAGTTTTGCACCTGGGAAAGACCAACCTCAACTATGATTATAGGTTGGGGACTGAGCTGTTGGAGAACAGTGAAAGGGAAAGGGACCTGGGGGTCCTGGTAGGTGGAAGGATGACCATAAGGCAACGGTGTGCTGTTGTGTCCAGGAGGGTCAATGGGATTCTGGGGTGGATTAGAAGGGGTGTGGTTAGTAGGTCAAAAGAGGTTCTTCTTCCTCTTTACTCTACCATGGTGAGGTCACTTCTGGAATCTTCTGCCCAGTTCTGGGCTACTCAATTTAAGAAGGATAGGGAACTGCTCGAAAGAGTCTAGCACAGAGCCACCAAGTTGATGAAAGGGTTGGAACATCTTCTTTATGAGGGAAGGCTAAGACGGAGCTGGTATTCAAAACCTGTCTGGATGTGCTTCTGTGTGACCTGGTCTAGGGAATCCTGCTGTGGCAGGGGGCTTAGACTAGATGATCTTTCGAAGTCCCTTCCAACTCCTAAGATTCTGTGATTCTGTGATTATAACCCTCTCTGGAAAGTTGCTATACAATAATATTTATGTTTTATAGAGGTTTGATGTCTGAACATTAAACCTTAGTATAAATCTTAACCACACTTGAAATTTCACAGTCCTTCCTGCCACATAAGGTAGATATCAGTCACATTGGCAAGAAATACCTTCCTGGGGTAGTAAATGAAGATTTGTCGAAAAGCATACACTTCCAAGGGCCCTTACTACAAGGGTGAGACAGAATAGAGTAATTCCAAGATATCTAGGCAGGAATTTAATAAGTACAATTACAAATAAGGCATTTTTTAAAAGACAAGTAGATCACAATATTATAGGAACCTTTATTAACTCAAGATGCATTTTCTTATTTTTCAAGCTAGTGAGCAGAACATGATGTTGGAACCTTCTGCCCAGTTTCATCAAAATAAGTTTCAGCAATTAATGTGTTTGCATAAATTTGCCTGTATTTTACTTTGCCGAAGAGCAATCAGTACAGTAACACATTCTCTCCATCTGTTTTCATAAAGCTGCTGCCAGTCATTTGTCACACAGCTTTGTAACCTAGGATGAGTTGAACTATTATGAGCCTTTCAGATTTTGTGCTATATGATTGGAACAATGACCCATGACTGAAAGAATTCCATTGACCGTGTCCTAAGCCGTTTCCATGTTAGCCAACTTTAAAACAATACACATTGTTCTTACCAAATGTACACTTTGATTGCTGGCTTCTGTAAAGTATACAAATCAGAGAAAGTCATCTGGCAGGAAATTCCGACACTTCTAAGAATATCTTAAGCTTGGGGGCTGGATTTTTAAAAGTGAAATGAAATTAAGCAGGAAATTATACATACAGTATTATGTTTACACTAAATGCTTCTTTATTATATTTTTGCCCACAGACAAGATTCTGATGTCCAATCCATGGAGCAGGCCACAGTTCTGCTAGTTCGTGGCAAAGCAAGAACTGAATAAACCTAACTCTACAAGAAGCCATTCTGAAGCAGATTTTTAAGGGACAACCCTAGCTGTGGAACAAAATCCCATAAAAATTAAAAGCTATCCAAATCTCTGCATTTTCCACTCTAAGTCAAAGACATTTAATCTATCTTCTTCCACAGAAAAGTATAGCTGAAGGTACATTTAAAAAAAATTTTTAAATTTTAAAAACATAAAATAAAGAAACAAACGCAAAACAGTGTTCTGCCCTAACAATTCTCCTAGAGGGAGAAAGACCAAGAGAACAAATATGGATAACATATAAAACGTAATGTGCAACATATGTTTATCAGCTTTCAAAGCAATACGATTTATACAATCAAGTGTAATCAGAGAGAAATAAGCGAAAAGAGAATAATTACATCTATCGTCTTCTGAAAAAGGTTCTGAAATGTTTGCTTAAATAAGCTGATGTATTTTATGGATACAACATTGATGATTATCAGCACAAATGATGTTATACTTTTAAGTCTCAAGTCTTTTAATCTCTTAGCACTTTAACACTGTAATTCTTCTGACCTCATTAAATTTTTGTATTACAATGAGGTAAGAGTTTGACATTTGGCCTATAATTTTACCTATTTTTGAACTGCAAAGAGTTTGTTAGCTAATACAGAACGTTTTCATCCAACTTAAGCACATCAGTTGTTCCTGTGCCATTAGACCTTTTTAGATACTCATACATTTAAAACAGAAGCTTACTACCCAGAGCAAAAATATTACCCTTTTTTAGCTAGGAACTCTGATTACTCATGTCCAAGATTATTCTGTTAAATCAAATTCTATAATAAAGACTCTAACATTTCTACAATAAAAGATGGGCTTTGGAGAATAAAGTGCAAAGATCTCCATACCATCCTTATTTGACATTTATTCATTAATATAAAGGTGGGTTATACTGCAAGCACACTCCAAGAAACAGAAGTTTTAAACAAGTTTATTTAAAGATGCCTTCATCTTTCTAAGACTGTACAGAGGTACCTGATAATGGTGAATGTGCCAGGTTTAAGGCCTCTTTATATTGTACTAATGGTGAGATCAACCTCTCTAGCAAACGTGTGTGAGAGGCTTCTAATTCTTTTAACAAAAAGGAGCTAACTATGTCACAGTGTATTAAACCATTATGGATGGAAAGAAGTACCTTTAAAAATGCACTCTTAACAGCTTTTTCATGATGAGCCATAGAAATAGTGCATAATTTTTCCCATTGTTCTATAAGAGCCAAAGTGCAAGTCCTTCATTTGGGATTACTGTATTGTTGCAAAGTTCATCACTTAGTCTTTCATGGATTTTTTAATAGAATTCATACATTTATTAGCTGTATTTTAGCCTGAATTATATGTCTGGAAGTCACTAAATTTGAAATTACCTCAACCAGAGGCATTTCATAGTACTTAATTACTCATACCATCTATTACCAAAGGTGGAACAATTTTCCGCTCCTGCTTGAATGCACTGCTGGATCTGCGTAAGGAATACACTGCTGTATAACCTGACACCAGAGAGCACTTCTGTGCACCTGGTGCACAGAAAAGAGGACTGTCCTTTATTTGACATCAGTTTTGATGGCTTGCAGTGGACTATTCTGCAGTACAGACTAGTGTTCTTTTGGACTTGTATTGTGAGAAATACATATTCTGATTTATCATCTGCTCTGTCCATATCTTGCCCTCCTCAGAAAAATAATTCTTTCTCCCTGTGGCTGACTAAAATGTTGTGCTTCCTCCTATGCAATCAGACAACGAGCTCACACATTCATGACTTCCTTGTGTGATAACTGCATTTAAATCAGCAGCAGTCTTGAAAGGCTCTACCTGATTGGAAATATAACAACTTCATGCCAAGCAGAATGGAGAGACTTGTGTCACTTGGAGTCCTCAGACTACAAGATTTTAAAAATTCCCTGTACCTGGAGGCTCAGACTTGAAGTTCTTTTTGTAATTTTGAAAGTTTTCCATTCCTTAAGCACTGACCTACTTCCAGAGCCATTTCTTCACCCCCAACTACAAATTTTGCAGAGCCATAGTGTCTTAAAGACAACAAAAGGGTCTCATGAAGATGAGGACAAGATCTCTGTAAGAATGAATGTCAAAAATACTGCTATCTGCAGAAAATATGAACTCACAAAATTTTCCCATAATGAAGAGCAGTTGTACTGAGAACTTATTTCATAATGCTGTGTCACTTCTGCACAGCTTCTGGAAGTTGTCATATCCTAAGTTAGTCTTCTTTCCATTACAAGAAATACAATTAAACCTCTCCTCTAACACTGCCACTTAACACCTAACTTTCTGGATGGTTAACCCTGAGTTTTCAGTTAGGAATCTGATACATGAGATACAGGCAGAGAATACAAAAGTATTGACTGAGGAAGACTTCAGTCAAAGCTCATGCCAAAAGGTCAGATGAAGTACAAAGGAGAATTGCCCATAGTCCTTCAAATTGAATTAACTGTGGAAGGCAATAGAAAACAAGCCGTGATATGGGTCAACAGAGCAGAGGGCAGAACGAGGCAGTCAGAGCAACCTGACAGAATGGTCAGTCACCACGAACAAGAAGTGGAATAAATGTGGACAGATTTTTTGGAGATTTTGTACTATGCTTACTGCACATTTTCAAAAGTTTGAGAAGGAATGAGAATTATGGAAAAACGCATTCACAGAAATGATTCTCTAGTACTGCAAAAGCTGAGTTAGGTGTTCATTTAAAGTGCTGTTGAATCACACATAAAGAAATTGCTGCTTAATGGTTTTATTGAATAGTCTGATCTCTCTGCTTCTGAATCCCTTACTGTGGTTATGCAAAAGAAAGCAGGAGGCACGTGGTACATAAGTGGAATGAATTGATTTCTGTTCTATAGATTCAGTTAGTGTTTACCATCAACTGCTCCTGCACCAAGGCAGTTATGAGAGACTTGACCTCACTGGGAGGCTTTTTTGCATTTGAAGGACTTTTCCACTCTCAACATGCATACATTTGCCAGTAACTTTTCATAAAATTGTGATAGATGTGTTGCAGAAATTGAAAGCCAGGTAAAGCCAAATAAACAAGGTTTATTTAAAACTAGTAGTCTGTCACAACACTGTGTAGTTGTACAGTTCCCTGTGGAGAAAAATCTGTCCAAGAACAAATTAGGAAAAAAATCCAAAGGCTTCTTTGAGATAACTTTGTGCATTGGGGCACCATCAATTTCTTAAAACATGGTCATACCACAGTCTGTCACAAACTGCAAAATTCTGGATAGGGTTTTGCACAATCTGCCCACTTGATGCCACAGAACCTTTTAGTCATGTGCATTGCCACAGACATGCTGTTACATTGCTTGGTCATTGTGGTAAACGATCTGAAATAACATCCGTTTTACATGTTGTATCTTTGCTGACTTTATTGTTTTCCTCTACAGTGCAAGACTTTGCTAATTTCAGCCTGGATCTGGGATAGCAATTTTTCATTCACACACATTCTGGCTTAGAGAAACATCTTCAGTTTTAGTTCTTCCTTAAGCTATGGAGTGCTTTTACCAAAAAACAATTGAATATTCTTCATTTTTACCAAAAATCAATTGAATATTGAATACATGAAGTGAGCTGGTCTTTATTCAAACATAGGTAGACAAAATAAATCCAACAAATTGTATGAATTATTTTTGGTTGTCTTAGAGGGTCAAAGGAGAGGTACAATGAAGCAAGTGGTATAACAGATAGGACTAAATATTGCTCAGTCAGCTAGCATGTAGCATTGCATTGTTAAACATCTCAAAGGGGCAAACAAAAGCAAGAGTGCAGTAAAGATTTCACAGTGCCTTAGCAGATCACTGCCACCTTTTCAGAACCTTGTCAGAGTTGTAGTATGCATACCAATTCCCTGTGCAACACTGGACAGTTGTGGTGTCTACAACTCCACATGGAGGCTACAACTCACATGGCAAGACGATACTTGCATCTAACAATGGCAAGACTCTATCAAAGCTTCTTGACATACGAGTAGCAACATTTCTCTTTCACAGCTTGTTAACAATTTGTAGCTTGTCTGTAATTGTTACAACAACATGCTTCATTTAATTGAAGCCTTGTATTCCTACACTGGAAAGCAGCTGATCAATACAACAGGAACATTTCGAAGTGTGCTAACAGGAAGGGATTTCTGCAAGTTTCAGAATGGCAGCCTTAGGGGATATCTCTGTTCATATCAGCAGTAGTTTATACATAGTTTGCTGTCAGACTGTTCATACCAATGATAGCACTGCCATGTCTTCTGTGATTTCTAGAACAAATGTGTCAGTCTTAGGCCCTTCACTTTATAATGCAGATGATGGGTGGAAACACACTATGAGCTCCACCACAGCATGGAAGTCCAGCCTGCAATCTCTCATGTTGAATTTCTTCCCCCTCCCCTGTCCTCACTGCTCAAAGTGGCAAAAGACTTAACTGCCCTAGGGTAGCGTCACCAATCTTTCTGGAGATTCAGCTGCCTGCTTTCAGCTTGCAGACCAGGAGGAACTGAATAATTCCCTTCCTGCAATCCATATGGTCTAGCAGTTCACTGTGTAAGCAATGCCTTATTGATTTCTGCCATAGCCTCCATAGCTGACTCAAGGATCAGAGGATCTGACAATGGCTAACAAGTTTAAACCATTAGTCCCATTTGTAACTACTTGGTGAAAGGCTTGTCAGTCTCAACATACCTTACATTGCAGCTTTTAGTGGATTTCTAGTCCCTTTCATTTTGCCACAATGACCTCTGTAGTTAATGGCGGTTATTGGAAATTTTTTTTTCTTCAAAAGCTTTTTCTTTCTCCTCCTCACTTTTTCTTTTTGGAACTTAAAGACATTTAGGTAGTGATGTTACAAAACAGCAATGCAGGCAATAATCTGTTGCTCTCCAGTAAGAAAATATGTGTCCTTGTGTACTGGATGTTGTGTCTGATACTAAAATAACCTCTTTATCAGTCAGGTGCCAACAGAGTAATTCATTTTGAATAGAAAGGTTTGCTGAGAACAATATTATTCTTTTAAATGGTTATAATAAAAATCCTCACCCTCTTCAAGGCTGAGATGTGCCATTAGTATAATTTTACCATATTAAAACCTTTCTTTTTCCCCTGTCTAACCTTCTCAGAGCAATACTTTTCAGGTTTTTTATACACACAGTAAAATGGCTTCCTTCATATCATACCGTGTGAGATTCCTACTACGAAATGGGCCCTATTATGCCAAATTTTCAGAATAATTAACACTGTACAGGTCCTATTAACTCTGGCTATGCTGTTCCTTAGGTCATTCTCAAAGGCCACACCAAAAGTGGTCTGATGTTCATCTTCCTTGTACTTACTACAGACCTAGCACTCCTCAGGATTTCCTCCCTGTTTTATTGCATGAAGAAACCTTAGGTCAGAAAAGTATCTAAATCAATGTCCTACAGACAGGACTGCACTTAAAATCATCTTTTGGTCTCTGTGCCAGCACAACAAGAGAGATCACAGAATCACAGAATATTAGGAGTTGGAAGGGACCTCGAAAGATCATCTAGTCCAGCCCCCCTGCTGCAGCAGGATTCCCTACACCAGCTCACACAGAAGCGCATCCAGATGGGTTTTGAATATCTCCATAGAAGGAGACTCCACAACCTCTCTGGGCAGTCTGTTCCAGTGCTATGGCACCTGAACTGTGAAAAATTTCCTACGTGTATTCACACGGAATCTCCTATGCTTCAGCTTACAGCCATTGCCTCTTGTCCTGTCACTGGGCTTCACTGAGAAGAGCCTGACCCCATCCTCCCGACACACACCCTTCACATATTTAAAAGCAGAGATGAGGTCACCCCTTAGCCTTCCAAATGTAGAGGATGAATCAGGGTGTTTTAGAACAAATGTACTGGGCTAAAAACATCTGTAAGTTGATGCTAAGAGTTTGTCAACTCATCTCAGGGACTACTGTTTACATCCCATAAAAGGAAACACCTCAGCCACTCTCAAATTTTTTAACAGGATTTCCACATTGCTGGAGCCTGATACTGCTGGGGCTTGACAACTGCAGTGCTTGATCTGGACGTGCATTGCAAGCACTTACTAGTGGACCATGCCACTGCCCACACAAAATGTTAACCAGGTACCTAACTTAAGGTTAGATTCTGCTTACTGGACCATGTGTACAATTTCTCTGTTTCAGCCATTAAAACAGAACAACTGGAAAGTATTGAGTTCTGTCAAGAGGTGGATGAGGGGCAAGTTGAGGGTTTGGGGGTGTGAATTAAGGGGCAGGCTAGCATGGGTGATACTGTTGCGGATGTTTATTACAGGACACCTGATCAGGATGAGGAAGTTGAAGAGGCTTTCTCCAGGCAGCGGACAGTAGCCTCACAATCACAGGCCCTTCTTCTTAAGGGGATTTTAACTACCCAGACATTTGCTGGAATGCCTACTCAGCCAGCCATTCACAGTCCAGGAGGTTCCTCCAGTGCATTGATGATAACTTCTTGATACAAATGGTGGGTGAGCCCACTAGCAGGGGAGTGTTGCAGGACCTGATGCTCACTAATAGAAAGGGTCTGGCTGAAGATGTAAAGCGTGGGGGCAGACATGGCTGGAGTGACCACGAGATGATGGAGTTCAGGATCTTCTGCGGAAGGAACAGGTTTACAGCCCTGGACTTCAGTAAGGCCAACTTGGATCTTTCCAAGAAATTGCGAGAGAGAATCTCATGGGACAGGGAGCTAGAAGATATAGGGGTCAAAGAAAATTGGTTAACATGCAAGACCACTTCTTCCAAGCTCAAGATCAGAGCATCCCAACAGGTAGAAAATTGAGGGAGGGAGGCAGGAGACTGGCATGGTTAAGTAAAGAAATGCTAGGTAAACTCAAGTGCAAGAAGAGAGTCTACAGGTCATGGAAGGAGGGGCTGGCCACATGGCAAGAGTACAAAACTGTTGTCAAAGGATGTAGGGAGGCAACTAGGATAGCTGAGGCCTTTCTGGAATTGAACCTTGCAAGGGAGATAAAGGACAAGAGGAAGGGCTTCTTCAAATACATTGCTCAAAAAACTAACACTAGAGGCAATGTAGGCCCACTGCTGAATGAGGTGGGTGTCTTGGTGACAGATGATCCAAAGAAGGTGGAGTTACTGAATACCTTCTTTGTCTGTATCCCTACTGTCAGAGACTATCCTCAGGAGCCTTAGGCCCCCGAGACCCCCTACGAAGTTAGAATAAAGGAGGAGTTTTCCTTGCTTGTTGAGGACTGGGTTAGAGAGTGATTAAGCCATCTGGACATCCATAAATCCATGGGACTTGACAGGATGACCTGAGGGTGTTGAGGGAGCTGGTGCAAGTCATTGCGAGGCTACAATCATGTCATCAGAGGTCATCTTTGGTAACTCCTGGGGGACAGCAAAGGTGCCTGGGGATTGGAGGAAGGCAAACATCACTCCAGCCTTCAAAAAGGGCAAGAAGGAGGAGCCAGGTAACTCTAGATGGGTCAGCCTCACCTCCATCCCTGGAAAGGCAATGGAACACATTATCCTTGACTCTGTCTCTAGGCATTTCAAGGATAAGGGGGTCATCAGGAGCAGACAACATGGGTTTACCAAGGGGAAGTCATGTTTGATCAACCTGATAGCATTTGATGAGGACATAACCAGGTGGAGAGATGATGGAAGAGCAGTGGATGTGGTTTATCTTGATTTCAGTAAACCCTTTGACACTGTCTCCCACAGCATCCTTGCAACTAAACTGAGGAAGTGTGGTCTGGCTAATTGGGTAGTGAGGTGGATTGTGAACTGATTGAAAGACAGAAGTCTAGTTGGAGACCTGTGTCTAGTGGAGTCCCTCAGGTGTCAGTACTGGGACCAGTACTTTTCAATCTATTCATTAACGGCGTGGATGAGGGAACAGAGTGTGCTCTCAGCAAGTTTGCTGATGACACTAAACTGGGTGGAGTGGCTGACACACCGGAGGGTTGTGCTGCCATTCAGCGAGACTTAGACAGTCTGGAGAGCTGGGCAGGCAGAAACTGAATGTAATTCCACAAGGCCAAGTGTTGAGTTTTGCACCTGGGAAAGACCAACCCCAAGTATGATTATAGGCTGGGGACTGAGCTGTTGGAGAACAGTGAAAGGGAAAGGGACCTGGGGGTCCTGGTAGATGGAAAGATGACCATGAGCCAGCAGTGTGCTGTTGTGTCCAGGAGGGTCAATGGGATTCTGGGGTGGATTAGAAGGGGTGTGGTTAGTAGGTCAAAAGAGGTGCTTCTTCCTCTTTACTCTACCATGGTGAGGCCACCTCTGGAATCTTCTGCCCAGTTCTGGGCCCCTCTGTTTAAGAAGGATAGGGAACTGCTTGAAAGAGTCCAGCACAGAGCCACCAAGATGATGAAGGTGGTTGAACATGATCCTTACGAGGAAAGGCTGAGGGAGCTGGGTCTCTTTAGCTTGGAGAAGCAAAGACTAAGGAGTGACCTTATTTCTGCATTTAAATGTTTGAAGGATGAGTGTCAGGAGGATGGGGTCATGCCCAGTGACAGGATGAGGGGCAATGGCTGCCAGTTGAAGCATAGGAGGTTCCCTGTGAATACAAGAAATTTTTTTTCACAGTTCAGGTGCCATAGCACTGGAACAGACTGCCCAGAGAGGTTGTGGAGTCTCCTTCTATGGAGATATTCAAAACCCGTCTGGTTGCATTTCTGTGTGACCTGGTCTAGGGAATCTTGCTCTGGCATGGGGCTTGGAACAGGTTCCTTCCAACTCTTAACATTCTGTGATTTTGTGATTCTGTGAACAGAAATTTAGTTCCTTGCACTCGTGTTCGTCACAGAAGTCTGTAAGGCTACATGTCCTACATTTTACCACATCCTAACCACAACTTTTATCCCAGAAAAAATCTAAACAAGATGCATTCAAATGTGTCCTGCAGAGGGTCACCACTTGCTGTCATTATGTGTGTAGACATCAGTTTCTCCTGCTTCAGGGTCTCAGAGGCCACCAAGGGCCATCAACAGTAGTTTTAGTTGCTGCCTGCATTAAATATTTTTTAGGTTTGGACTCTTATGTACACCCCCTGGACTTATGGAGCTATGTACCTATGTGTTGCCTTTGAATTAGCCACTGATAAATCAAGAGGGATGTGAGAAATCCTGTGTAACTGTGTAACTGGAAAATGAAATTATTTCTTCTCATCCTGCCAAATATACATCAAGCGTAAGTTTCAACAGCTCAGAACATTTACCCTGTCTGTCCTTGGCACCACCATGAAAAGCAGCACTAACAAATCATCAGGTCCTACCTTGCCAGCTCAATGATGCATAGAGTTCATCTATCACTGGTGAGCGCAAGAAGGCCTCCACCAGGAGTTCCCAAGAGCAGCCACACAT
Source organism: Galbula dea (assembly GCA_013399015.1). Lineage (NCBI taxonomy): Eukaryota > Metazoa > Chordata > Aves > Piciformes > Galbulidae > Galbula > Galbula dea. Next base: position 47,049 of record VWZX01008001.1, read on the forward strand.
GAACTACCAGCACACTCTTAACTCCTCTCATTCGAAAGTAAACACGTGTCCCTCTTCTGAGGCTCATTACAACCAGCATAAACAGGAAGAAGGCTTGGAGAAGATGTGGACAGGGCCCCTCTACTGTCTCACAGGGAACACACATTGTCGCCAGCACACTGTTCTGAAAGTCTCAAAAGACATTGCTGCCCTGTAGTTGGAGCTGTAGTGTTTCTTTGTGCCCTCTCCACATTCAGCCATTACCATAAGAATCCCCTTCCTCTATGATCTGTGCTGTAGATGAAAGTACAGTTATGAAGTTGTTGTCCCAGCCAGTGTCAAGCATAAGCCAAAGTATGCGGCGGCTTCAAATGCCAGGTGAGTCCCAGGTGTAACTGGAAAATTATAGTATTTCTTCCATTTCCTTCACCATACCTATGAGCATTCAGTTGTGCTGCTATTTCTTGCCTCTCTTTGTTCTGCAGGAAAGGTCAGTTAGCCTTTCAGTGTCACCTCCTCCAGGGTACGCAATGCTGTCACCTAAGCATTACAAAGCAGTGAGGGAAATAGGGTGGGTACTGCCTAAAAAAGGCATAGACAGCATTTATAACACCACTACTGATGCTATGCGCTGTGGTCACTGCCTCGACTGTCATAGTTACATGGACAGACAATGTTTTGATACCATCTTTTCCAGAGGAAGTTAGAAGGTCTCTAAAAAGAGGTTTCTGCTGCTTCTTTCCCTCTGGAAATCTGCTACCTTCTTCCCATTCCACACATGCTGATCAACGACTTACCAGTAGAAAAGGTAACCATACATACTACATGCAGGTACTCAGTAGCCTTTTTGTCAAGGACTTCAGGAGCACCTCCAACCGTTGGTGAAAACACTTCCCTTCTCTTCAATTAACACAAGGGGAGTTACCATCTTTGTCTTGGCTCCTTCATTGCCTTTGTCTTGGAGCAGCACTGATGTCCTGGCAGCCTTCTGCAGACAGAGTCATTGTTCTCAGCCAGTGAGTCATCACTGTATATCCATGGCTGTCCAAGAAGTTTTTCTCCTGCACATACCCCTGCCCAGCTATGCGCTGGGGCAGGTGAGTATGACTGACTGACTACCTGCTAGTAAGAAAGAACTTGTGCCTCAGCTGCATCGCAGAGGTATTTTATCTAAAAGTGTAGCATTTAGAAAATGCTGGACAGTGAAATAAGTGATGGAACAATCTGTATCATAAGTCCATGATAGCAATGTGTAGCCAGGCCAGGAGCAATGATGGGTCAGGCCAAGGGATGGAGGGAGAATTCTCATTGCCCAGAAACACTGTGGGTACAGTGTCAGGAGGATGACCCTGAGAATATTTCAGAGGCTCCTTGGGAAAATTTTTACCTCAAGGAAGTCAAAAAAGAACAATATAGAAACACTAAAGGAAATCAAGGTGTAAGACCATCAGAGTAGCCAACCATTTTCCTAACAAAACCTGGGTGTATCACATAATTAGAAGGAAGCATTAGAACTTTACCTCTTCCGTGACCTGATTAGCACAACCTGAGCATCAGGCTCAGTGCTGCTTCCGCTGTAGAGCTACTGCTAATGTGTAGCGTCATGGAACAGACCTATCATATCTTTCAGGTGTTTGAATTCAGCAAAAGACAGGTATAGCTAATGCAAAGGTCCTTGTTCTCAGAATTCCTTAATATAGCTTTAGCTTGTAAATAAACATTTTTTTTGACTGGCTTTAATTTCCATTCTGTGCACATCAACCAGCCTCAGATCAGAAGACAGAATCATGCTTTGACTGCAGAGTCACTTAAAACTTTCTTTTGGTGTGACTTTCTCATTCTGCCTCAGAGCTGAGGTGAGGTGAAGTGATCATTTGCACAAGGTTTTCCCAGAAAACATTTTCTGACTGTGGTGTTGGCCTTATGTTGAGGTTACAGTACCTTACTTCTTTAGGAAACAGCCACAAGGAAGTACATGTGTAGATACTATGTCCTTATCTAATCTCCCAGAAAAAAAAAAAAAAAAGTTAACACATTCAAGCCAAATGACAGAAGTGTGAAAAATCACAGTTCTCTCAAGAAATAAATCAAACAAAGAAAGAGTTAAACTCACATTTTTCCACTCAGGAAACAGGAATACAGAAAAAGAGATCTCCTCTGCCACTGATTATCTTTTCAGCTGATTATTTCTGAGGCTGGCATCTGTAGGCTGCCATATTATGACTGCTTAATTGTAGCACAGAGTACAGGATATTGTTGTTACTTTAGAACTGGTGCAATTATTTGACAACTTAATACTCTTACACATTTTACTTCTACCTAGTTGGATGTCTGTTTGTGGTAGAAGGAGAAGACAAAGCCTGTTCCACAGCACTGACTGTTGGAGACATGAGCAGGAAGAATGAACAGTGGAATAACCCTCTTAGAAATGGCACTTTTGGAACAACTGCCATAAACATGTTTCTGGATTTTTTATGGATCAGTAGCAGTTTGACAAGGAGTTCTGGCAGGATCTATACACTATTGTTTAAAAGAAATAGAGCTGGAGGTTGTTCCCAAGCTTCTGGCAGGTCTATGCTCATTACTTTATTTAAAAGGCATGAGGAGTGTTCATTGTAGGCTATCCTATGAGGTTTATTTTCTTCCTGAGAACACTTAAAAAGAAATAAACATGTTTCACAGTTTAGCTTAAAAAAACTTAGAAAAATT